>HE671283.1:143034-313959 GCA_000313835.2 Heliconius melpomene melpomene | reverse complement strand
AAAAGTACTCACCAAAGAAACCTCTGCATCTCCAACCGGGACTCAACTGCTTGGCAGAACCTCCGATGCTTAGGTGCTCCGCCGGTCTCGCCGTCGTAGATTCTTCTTAATAGATCGCGGTAATAACGATAGAAACCGTTCGCGGGCTTTAAGAGTTTGATTAAAGCCAAACACGCCGCGATCCTACCGACTGCGCCAGTTAAATTACTCAGGCGAGAAAAAGGCTTTTTAAAAATTATTTATTTAATTTTATAAACAACCTTTCTGTTTTAAAGCAAGTTGAAGACAGAGAATCTTTATTAAAATTTTATATAATTCAAAACAGTTAAATCAGCAAAATACTAAAACACTATTGTTCGATTCCGCGAGGTCCAAGTGCGGCGTCATCGGAATGTATCCTTATGCTTATGTAACTATATCAAAAATATTTTTTTGGGGTTCCGTATCTCTAAAGGAAAAAAATGTAACATTTTACATTTATCCTATACATTGCATGTTGAGGGACGGAAATCAACACAGCATTTAGTGTTACCAAAGCAGAAAAATGAAAATAATTAATTCCGCCTAATGGGAATCGAATCCACAACCTTCGCGCTTACAGTCAGATGCTGTTCAACTGCGTCACAAGGGCCTCATAAAAACACATAAACTCAAAAAATATACTGTTGCTAGTTCCGTTATAACATATTTTACACTATTAAATTTATAAATCACTGTAGACTAAAATAAAAGTAATTTCGTACAGGTGACATATGAGGCTAACGACATACGCGTCTAGTCGCTTATGATGTTAAATGAAATAATATTTTAATACGTATTTTAGTTTATTTCTGTACATTTTATCATTTTAGAACTACTAGCGACCTACATGCGGCTTCGCCCGCCGAGTTTTATTGATATATTATAGCCAAATAATACAAAATCTTTACATAAATTGTAGCGTATGTATTATTGAAATGTATGATCTGTGTTACTATAAAGTTTTATCTAAACCCGTTCAGTAAATTTGAGTGAAAGTAGAACAAACATCCACATTTACAAACTGACGCGTTCACATTTTTAGTAGGATATGTTATCTGAAGGTTTTTTTTAATTAAGTTTCTTTTTTGAATTAGATATAAAAAAAAATCTTAATTTACATCCATAAAATAAACAAGACATTGCGATACCATTAAGCCGTTTCCCACTTTCAGCTAAATTCTCATCGATGCGTTTTGTCTCGAAGTATATTCTTTATGTGTTATAGGTACATCTAGTAACAACTAGATGTCAATCACAACTTTAAGATGTAAAGTAGAAAATCCCGTTTCCGACAGGAATTTTGAGAGTCTTATGTACTAGAAGAAATCATATGTACAGGGGGTACTTCTTTATGTACTTACATGCGAAATTGCAACTTTACAAATCCACTCAGAAACGAACGTGTCCTCTATCCAGATTAAATAATATTTAATCTCACATAAATTTCAATTTAATCCATCTATTATGTAGTCCAACTAAATACACAAATACAGATAAATAACGCTATTAATATAAGTTTAGAAGCGAGTCATAGCTAATTAATTCTGCGCTTTATGTTCTCTGCAATGTTAATTAAACTCTAAAGTCAATTTAGAACTTTGTTTATAAAATAATAAACGGTATGTAGAGAATGGTTTTGTATTATTCTATTAAGTAAATATAAGTAATAATGTTGTCTTTGTAATATATGTATAGATGTTCTAATAAAATATGAATTATATATTATTGGGGGCTATCGTGGTACGTGTATGATTGAAGGTAGAAAACTACTGGGAGAAATTAATTATTTTCACTTGCTCCCTCTGGCACACTAAATGCGGCGCTTAATTCCGCCGCGCAATACGCAATGTTTAGAAAATGTTGAAATAAGTAAGCAACACTCCTTCCTACCTTGCGTGCATATGCACTATACAGTGTGAAGCTAAAGAAAAGAATCGTACCATTCTCCAAGTCAACAGGTGTTTCAAATTTCAATATTATTAATATATTCTCTAAAAAGTCGACATGTAGAACACCTAGAAACTGTCTACATTATTAAGCCTCATAATATGTTCACTCCATCTATTCAGACTCTAACAACACTATTTGTAGGCATATTAAGCCTCATAATACGTTCTCAAATAGTAATCATTGTGAGAACACACCCCCATACATTATGAGATTAATAAAGATTCAACAAAGGTATGTGAATGCGAGCTCGTTTCAGTTTATGATGTGAAACGTAAGAGATGATGGCCATAGAAATAAATGGTTGTAGATGTGGCACAAAGGTTGAACAATATTGTGTATTGCGGGTTATTTTGGATGGTTTCATGAAGTAATTAGGTATCTACTTTCATTGTATATTTCAGTCAGTTAGGATCCGGTTTCAAATTATATACTTTGCACTGTTTTACAAAAATTTATATTTGTATTTAAGACTAAACACCAATAATTCGTTTTGATACATCATATTTGATATTAATTTCAGCTTTATAGCATAGCTGTATACGAGCTGTCTAGAGATAAATGGTTTTAAGAGACGGACAACACAGCGATCCTATGAGGGTTCCCTTCTTTTGATTTGAGGTACGGAACCCAAGTAAGACACAGTTATTGACTTCCCTAAGTTTATTTTGCATTAATTTAATTGTATAGTTAAAAGAAAAAAAGAACTATAGGGAATTATTGAAATTGATCTTATTTTTTTATTTTGATGATTGCATGAATTGACTAAATAAATTTTGATTCTTTTATTTTAATTTCTCGTGATGTTATGCTTTATGTACATATAGCGAACATAATCTGTTAAAATTTTGCAGAAAGTGGTGACAACGTAGAATATTAACGTTGGATTTTCTCCGCCCAACCACGGCACCACGCCAGATATTCGCGGACCTAAAAACAGATTCTCTATATAAAATTTTACGAATATTCTAAAGATTTAAATTCTGTGGCGTAGACGATATATGTACGCCGCGAACATGTCGTCAATAAGACGGCCTCGTTATTAACGCTTAGAGTACACGATTCCTGTCTTACTTCAGTCAAATGACAGCTTTCACAAAATTAAACTTTTACTAGCCCTTGACGCCTTTATGACTACTTAATATTATATGCCGTCTGTTCTGTATGTAATTCTCTTGTATTTAATAAGGAACTAGCGGCCCGCTCGCGGTTTCACCCGCGTGAACTATGTTATTATTAATTTCTGTCTCCATGACTACGTCCTAGTGACGTCTATGCAAAATTTGTGACTTCTAGCATTTGTAGTAACGAAGTTTCATACAAACTTTCGACCCCAAAAAAAACCCCTTAGAAATCGAATATTTCAAATTCCCGTCTTAGCGAGCACCTACGTCCTATAAGTAACTCCTATGCAAAATTTGAGATTTTGCATAGGACTTGTACTTGTAGTTTCTGAGCAACTGTAGTTTCTGAGCTTTCGTGATGAGTGAGTGACCTTTCGATTTTATATATATAGATTGTCGGATTAGTGTTAAAGTAAAATGAATACCATGAAAAATATTTATGAGAAATGAGAGCAGAGTTCAATGATGAACAGCGCATCGTTGTCGACGTTACCGATAAAGGAACGAAAATCTGAAGGTGGGTGCCGAGTTCTGTATTCACTTGGAATTTAATTAAAGGTCAAGATTTGGCTTCACAGTTTTTACCTACAGGCTTCGTTATATTTGCAATTTGTCTAGTTTGAGCTATTACTGGACTTATAATATTAGGTTGATATGTGTATATGGTTTGGTGGTAAAAATATATTTAGATTGTTATGTATTAAAAAAAGCACCAAAACGTTTATTTAAAATTATTGGGACTCTTCTGTATTATTATAAACATCACACTTTAAATTCGTGAATAAAAAAAGGGTTGAACTTTGTTGCGACATACATTAGAATTTTTTTATGCTTTATAAAAATATCGAGAAAAAAATGCATTAACTTTCACAAAATATGGAACTTAAAAAATATATCCAAAAATAATTCTAAAAAATAATCTATTTATTTTTAGGCCTGAGTTGACTGCCACATGAAATTATATTGAAATAGAAATTTTGATCGAGTACGAACTAACCGAATAAGCAATAGCTAGCTGTCACGCGGCGGATACATCACGGTTACGTGCTGGTGACAAACGTACGCCCGCAATTGATGGACGCGCTGTGAATTAGCTGAAATTTCACGTTCAATTTTAAATTATTTATTTTATCTTAAACATTTTGACAATTTTCTTATATGTGGAGAGAATCTAGTGATATGCCTCTCAGCTCTCCGTTTTTTGGCTATTTTAAGACTATTCGAACCCGTTGTTCCTGAGATTAACACGTTATGCCGAACTAACTTTAAGTATATAGGTATTTATGTTTTCCTCAAAGAACTTCACGTTAAAATTACAGTTTTAAAATATATCATTCTAAAGTATTTACATTTTAAAATGATGTAAACAATAATTTTAATGAACGAAGGCTTTCGGCCTATTAATTTGGTCGCAATATCACGTCAAAATTATAAAAGGAATGATTTACCGTTCGGATTTTTCAAGCTCAGTCGAAACGTGATGATTCATTAATGCGTTATTTGTTTATTTTATGTAGCTTGTCGACTTACACTGCGGTTAAAGGGAAATAAGGAATATTATATTTTGTAAATGTTTCATGAAAGATTTTTATTAAAATTATAAATTTTAATTAAAATCAGCTTCACGTTATATCCCGATCACAGAAAAGTAGGTGGAGGGAGCCTAGTGGTAAGACACCCTGTTCTCAGTCCATTTTCATTCGAATTTAGGCGTAAAGTTGAGAACAGAGTGTCTTGAGTTCTCTTTGTCTAACCTGCTACGAGTATTTGTGGAATAAACTGTGAAGTTGAAAACATCCTTAATTTATAAGAAACGTGTAGTTTTTTTAATTTATCTTGTATGTATCGCACACAGCAGAGCAGGCCGGCATTAAATATTTCATTTCCTCGAATGGGAATCGAACCCAAAACCAGCGCTGCGACCGTCCTCAGTACAGATTAAAAATGATTACCATACAAATATATTGTTTTATTGAACCATTCATTTATTATTTAGCAGACGTTCAGAGTGATAAGTGAAAAGTCACGTTTGACGCGTGGAAGTAATATATCACGCGAGCGGCGGGATCGGCGCCGGTCGATTCATCACCTTTAAATCAATTACCCTATACCCCACTATATTGATGGTGTACTTTGAGTTATTGTCAACGAATTCTTTTGATAATTTTAGTTTTTTTTTCAACTTCACGCTGTATCCCGCATTTAGCAGGATAGGCAGAGGGAGCCTAGTGTTAAGACACTCCGCTTCCGTAGTTCGCGATTCGTGTTTACAGTCACACGTATACACATAATTATAGTTAATAGAGGAAATCCTACTTTACATATTATAAATGTGGAAATTTGTGATGTTGGATGTTTGTTCTACTTTCAAAAACTACGGATTTAGGTGAAAATTTATAATATTGTAACTTATACTCGTACATCAGAATGAAGGAAGAAGAAGAAGAAGTTTTTTTACATTCCTGCCGTTTTCACAAAGATATATGGCAAACATATACCACATATGGCATGTGTTCACTGCCAAAACAAAATTATTTTCAAATAAAGCATCCCATTCTACAGGTTTAAAGTACGCAGCCTTCGCGTTTTTCTGTTCAACGGGACTGAATAGCAGCGACGCTAATAGAAACAGACGCGTACCAATTTACATGTGAATGCTGGTACGGAATTGAGGAAATATGCTCGATGAATACGACAGAATGAGCGGAATGTAATCGCATTCACGCCGAAAATTCACAGCTCTTCAGACGTTGGATGGCCGAGAACGAATATCTGTGTTGAGTTACGAGTTAATCCTGAATTTAGTTGTAGGTATATGTATACAGGGCATCTATCTATATGAATGAAGATATGGTGGGAACTAGTCGTCGCCCGCTATTTGTTTACGGGGAATTTGACATGTAAAATCGACAATCCCGTTTTTTCCTGTTCCTGTAGGATTTTTGGTAAATCACTTCTTAGTATTAATTAGTAGCTAGGCCTCTATGTCAAATCTCAACTTTCTAAGTCTAGTAATTATACTTGAAAAATAGTAAACAAATATCTAGAATAATTTTTATAATCTGTATGTATATATCTGTATAATTTTTTATACTGTCAATTAATTGGACACTCGATCTGAGTTATAAGTTTCAACCAAACAATACAGTTGAGATGCCTTTTTAGCATCATTTACGTTTCTTTCATGTTTCTCGCCATTTTAGAGACAATGCATTTTTAGAGTATCTTTTAGTGGTTTCTAGGTGAGATGTTATCTAGATATACCAAGGCCGGTTTCGATCTCGATCTGCTGACAGAGGCTTGACCTTAGAACGAAATGGCAGCGAAAAGAGCTTTACGTAGTTTGTACAGATAAAATACTAACTTAAATATTGTTAACCTTTTATATTTTACTAATTTACTGTTTATAATATTCCTTATATTGAGGATTTTATAGAAGAAAGTGAAAAATGATACATATTACATTTTTTTCAGGTCATCACTATATTTCGCATATAGCAGTGTCTTGCTTACACTGCTACGAACCTCGTATTCCACTTTTTGTCAGGACTTTTTGTTTTACCAAATCGAGAAAATTCAAATAATTTATTCCTAGAATCGAGTTCGAATCCACAACAACCAAGGCGGTTGTACAATAAGACGTTATACCTCCGTCGCTATTCTATTTTATTAAATTATCACTAAATAACTGTAACAAAGAGACTTCTTCTATAAAATTAAGTTCTAAGTGAAAAAAAAATCAAATATAATATATGTATATATGATTTACACGAGGACGAAAATACAATTTGTACCAGACGGTTATTTTACCGCGCGTGTATAAAATCAAATACCGTCGTCTGTGATCTTTTATGATGAAAATGACAATTCAATTTTATACACACTGTTTTTACAAATAAAATGTTACTTTACCCAGGAAAGCGTAAAATTGTGCTGAATCGTATAATATTGTAGGGACATATTTTTATAATTTATTGATTATTTTATAAAATGATTTATTTTTTGTTAATTGACCTCACTTACTACGATTGTGTATTGAGAGGCAGAACTGAATTTCTCTACTAAAGCGATGGAATGAAAATATATATTTATAATCAGACTTAACAATCAGTCGCTGACTCATTGCGCTACTGCGACCTTAATGTTGGCAAAAATAAAGAAAATGGAATTAAATTTCCCAGTTTTACATTATTATTATTATTATTTTTTTTTTAATTGTTGATAGGCAAGCATTTGTCCGCTATCTCCGTCCGTCCGTCAGTCCGGAGCATGCTTGCCTAGGTAGTACCTATTCACTCGTTCCTTAAATAGGGCCAGGTTATACTTAACGGGGAACAGTTCAGCAACAATTCTCTCGTACGATTCTCTGCTTCTTTATTTACATCATTCAGTCACTATGATTTCTATCGATTATATTTCGTCGGCATTTGATAAAAACGCATAGCGCAGCGTTGAATTCCGTCACTCAACATGCAATGTCTCGAAAAAAACAATTATACGATACTATAGATACAATAGCTTTGTAAAAGTCAGATTTGAATGCACAAGCAGCACTTACAGTTAGTTAAATCCTTGCCAAAGTCCAAACATTTAAAAAAATGAAAAAGCTCTATGGGAATGGAGGTAACGTACATAAGTTGAGAATTGTGAAATTAATTCGGAATTCACTTTCGAGCTATTCGCAGTTCGTTGAGGAATTTTATCCCGAGTGCCGACGTACAACTTATTTGATTGAATTTTCTGTGAATGTAGGTAGTTATCTACTTAGCGGTTAAGGAACTGGAAGGTATTATATAATTGTCTTTTAATCCATTTTGCCACATTTTGTATGAAATTCGCCGCATAACCAACACTTACCCTAAATTACAAGATAAAAGAAGAGAAAAATCGGAAGCAGCAAAGGGCTAGTGTTAAGAAATTCTGTTCTCAAATTTTCATGAACTTGCATGTTTAATAGGGAAATTAACGGCACCCACGCACCCTGTAAAAGTTAGTTACATGACTGTATACATTAGCTATAAGATTAAAATTAAATTTGAATAGTGGTACCTATAACTTTATGATATATTTTTTTATCCACTTTATATCTTATTGGAGTTATTGTATCTAAAATAACTCCAATGCCACATTTTTCCTAATTAGGCCAAGAAAAAGCCCATATTGCATATTTAGACATTCCCTCGGTGTAAATGAATTCATAACCATCACGTGCCACGTGCAGACCCGTTATATTCCCACGTATGTTATTCATAATAATATATATACATCTATGTAGTTTAGGTATAACTCCACAGTCGTTAATTGATTTCTCTGTTGCCAAAGCTGGAATATATTTCGTCATTCAATTAAACCTTGCATTACCATCCGTTTTCCTATTTAGCTTCCTGTTATTACTACTGTATACATTATCAAAGAATTTCTAGATATACGAAGCTTATTATTGTACCATTTGAAATGTATAAGAAATGATAGTGGTATGTGTCATGGGATATTATATTGTAAACTAGTCTTTAACATTTTTAAAAAAGTATACAAACTTTTAGAGAACGTATAAAATTTTGGTAACAGTCCAAGCGCTAAGCCAAAATTTATACAGATTTTCAATCCTTATAGGCTTGTTATAACTTATCTATAGAAATCAATCAAATCAAAAACACTTTTTTGCACCAAAAATACAAAATAGTTATTAAAATTTTACAAAATTCACCAGTATTGTGCAAAAAAAATAGCTATAAGGTCCTCGACTATCACAATTTGCACATCTTCGTTTTCGTCATTACTCTTAGCGTTTGGGATTTTAATCCGAAAGACTGAAGAGAGAACTCCGTTTTTAAGCCAATTCGTTCGTTGATCTTTGAGAAGCGCAAGTTTCTGCTACGAAAATATACTTTAAAAAATATAACTATAGCTTGTATTTAAATTTTACCATCAAAATGCCATATACAATGTTTACTTTACTGACGATCACCATCGATGCTAAACTTAAAATTCTAGACTGTAAATGAAGTCGTTTTGCAAAATCGTAACTAAGTTTGCGAGGAAAATCTCCGCTTTTGAATGGTTACAATCCAACATCGATTGTGCTGGAGGCATCCGGTACACTAGCGTACCGATATTAGATCGCTGGGCCGGATGTTTTTTTATTAGCCTTGCAAAGGCCCTCTCATTTATTTCAGTTTACAACGGTATTACGGTTCCAATGATTTTAACTTAAAATTTATTTTTGGTTAAATGAAAACTTGGAGTAATTACTGAAAATTTTGTTAGTTGTACTATAATTATTAAACAAGTTACTAATATGAAACAGTGAAATTAAGTCTTCTTCTTAATCTTTACCTTATTTATATATTCTACTTCTGTATAATATATTTTTGCTAATCCGCTTCACGCTGTATTCGGCATCTGGAAGACTTCCTGACTTTTCGCCTATATAAGACAAAAATCTATGATTTGTACTTATTGCTTTCACAATACAGATAAAAATACATTTTTTTTATTTATTACAATTGGTCTAGTTATACTCTTATGCAACAATCAATTTCTACAAACTAATAAATATAAAATGTCCATGACGGACTCATATGTGACTTTTAACACAATGCCTCATCCATCTAGCACAATTTACTATTCCTGGCATAAAATTCACACATCGTTGCAGTCGAATGGCTTTAATGAACGGGTGGATGAATAACGCTCGAAACTATTCTCATATTAACGTATTCAAATTACAATCCTTTGGTTATAAGCTTTGCTTTGACCTGTCCCTGTCATTGTGGGACGTTGTCTGATAAGGCAACTATGACAGGATTATCTAAATTCATTTTGGATGTTTGGGTGTATTTTTCATTATTTAAATTATTTGTGTTAAAGGACATTTTGTGACTTTATATAAGTAAGATTTTTACAATTACATTAAAATGTATCTTTTTTAGATTGTCTAGATTTAATATTGAGTTGAAAGACTTTACTATTCTATAAACTCACGTTTTAAAATTTTGTTGTACAATATGTGGGATATATTTATAATAATTAGCAAAACTGTCTTCCGCGCCTGTGCTAGCCGATAGCTATTTTTAACCGACTTCTGTAAGAAAAGGAGGTTATCAATTCGACTGTTATTTTTTTTTTTTTTTTTTTTTTTTTTTAATGTTTGTTACCTCATAACTTTTAACTGGGTGAACCGATTTTGATTTTATTTTTTTTTATTTGAAAGGTATAGCTTCCCGAATGGTCCCATTTTTTTTTAGTCCATGTCTAACAATGGTATCCATGAGAAAATCACATAAGTCTTAAATTTGCATTAGGCATGTGCGCGACTAATAGCCGAATAACTCAATGTCGCGCCAACCGATTTTGATGATTCTTTTTTTATTTGAAAGGATACACTTCAAGGTGAAAGTTTGGTTAGGTTTCGATAATGGAATTCGGAGAAAATTGAGAAAGTTTGTTTTTTTTAGTAAAAAATTTATTATACTGTAATTTGATGTCAGAAGTGAGATTCCTGATGGTTGCATTTCTTTTCAACCAACCTCAAAAAAGAGGATGTTCTCATTTTCAACCAACTTCAAAGAAGAGAGATTCCCAATTCGCCCGAATACTTTTAATGTATGTTCTTGTTAATATACCAAAATGTAACTTTGCACAAAAATAATACCTAATTAAATGAAGTTTTACATAGGACAATCACAACCACTCGTTGAGAACCACTACCACCACCATCCGCACTTGTTTAAAAAGCCTCATTTTAAGATCTACCCATCACTTAAAATCATAAAATAAATTAATTTTTAAGAAAAACAAAAACCGACTTCTAACAACGAACTAAAAAGTGAAAAATAATTTTACAAAGATTTTATAATTTTGAAGTCGGTGTCGACCTAATGCTACAACACCTTTACTACAATATCTAATTACTAAGCCTGTTTGTTTTACTTGGCACCGACTTCAAAATTATAATCTTTGTAAATCTTTGTAAAATTATTTTTCACTTTTTAGCTCGTTGATAGAAGTCGGTTTTTCTTTTTGTTAAAAAATTATTTATTGTATGTTCGTTCGACGATTCAATAGATAGTGCTTACAATAGTCTATTTGAATGAAGAATCTTTAGAATTTCAAATAATAATCGTACCATTCGTAATTTTAGTTTTTATTACAAGAGATAAAATAAAAATAAATTTATTAATCTTTTCAAATTTACCTATTTTTCTTCTTAAACATGTATGTAATCCATGCCTAATATTAATTAGTGAAATAAACACCTTTCCGGAATCTATTTAAGGCTATTATTTAAAATCACATTTTCCTGTAAAGCGATAATGACTTTTACGCAATATTTAACAATGATATTCCTGTCTTTTCAGGTAAGTTCAAATTTCTGGCATCGGCGACTTTGTTAGAGAAGTAATCAGGTCAGGATTGGTACAAGGTAATAGCGATATTGTTATCGGAAATTAGGCACGATGCTATAGTTGAATAAACTAAATATGTAAAGTAGATATCAATTGTGGTAATTATTTTGAAGTAAATACAACAATAGCATTTTATTATTCTATATTTTTTGGTTTATCAATTTTTGGTTAACTTAAACCTGTATATTTTTGTACTGGAATCTATTTATATTCTGCGCTTTGATTTGATATTTTTTGCTATTATTTTAGCTTGAATAAATTAAGAATTACTTTCAAGATTTTATTTAAAATATCTACCAAAGGTTCAAGGGAACTAAAATATGATAAAATGAACGTACAGACGACTTCTTCTCGCCAAAGCAGCACCATAATTGAATTTTCACTATAACTTCATAACTTGGACCAAAGCAAACCTTGCACAGCACAAAAGTAGGCCATAATGAACGGACCCAAAGAGTCGCAGCTCTAATTAATACACATCTTTGGGTTATATTTTCGCGTGCACAGCGTTCAGCCCTTACATAGATATAGCCGCGCCATTAGGGTCGTCATTTGTATTAATATAATAGAGAGTTTGTATTATTTATACACATTTGTATACTTTTATACTCGTATATTTATGTAGGGAAGATGTTGTAGATAAATTCTTATAGATTTTGCCTTTTAGTTTGAGATTATTCTTCTATAGAACCTTAACGTCGGTTGTGGTCAATTAAGTACAGAATATTTATTATTTTTTAATTTTATTCTGTACGGAAAAATAGGCCCAGAGTATCTTAAGTGGGTAATCTCCGTTCTCAACTTTTCGCCCGAATTAACGGCATTACGTAGCGGAATTTAACGCTGCTTTTTTACTTCCAAGCCCAATTCTCTGACTGTGAATCGTATTCACAGCCATCGCATTTAGTTAGACGCCGTTTCTGACCGCCACGATGGCCTCAAGAGTATTCATTATATTGATTCTCTATTTACGCGCATCATTTTACATAATATTTAATTGTTCTTCTAAAAATCTATTTATTTTGTTTAATCTTGTACTTGATTTTTATTAAAGATGTTCGCAAGATAAACTATCGATTTAGAGTCGTTAGAGTGTTTATCTAGTATATAAATTTAACAAAATTACCCAAGTCACTTTATCTTTCAATATTTTTCAGAAACTAAGCTATGAGAGAAACCTACTTTGTTCTTAACTCTGCTAACCTAATAAATTTCATAACCATAACTTTAAATTACCAAAGTATAAAGAAAGCGGTACAAAGAAACTGTTGTAATTAATTTATAAGATCCAACAAGGCGGGCTTATTATAAAATTAAAAACGGAAAAGTTAATAAAAACGCAGCCGCAGGTTGTGTAATAAAGAATTTATCGTCCGTAGCCCAATTAGGTAGCTATTGAAAATGACGTTCTATAAAATGTTTTTAGTTTTTTTAGCTGCTGGCTAGGCGGGAAGGCAGAGATAACATAGTGTCAAGACACTTCGTTCTCCGTTTTCCATTCGAATTTGATAAAATGTGTGTTGAATCACTTCCATGTTAATTTTTTTGAATATTTTTTTAAGGACACTGTATAGCACATTGCTTGGAATTTTGAAAGGATAATGATTAGCCAATTCAAACAATATCACACACATGTCATAAATTTCTTTAAAAAGTCTTTTGAAGGCGGCTTTAAAAGAAGCATATCCATGTTTATTGCCTGTTGTTTCAAAAAAAGGCTTTTAGGTTAATAATGTAGAAAGCACTTAGTGCCTTTTAAAATTCTATCCTTAAAAATCCCTTCTGTATTAAATTTGCAACCGCCTGGTTACCGAATTGAACCTACATCATTTAGCTCTTACATGTCTCGAGGGAAAGAGTTTGATTCTAAAATAATTCATTTAGAACTTTGTCCCTAAAACATTTGTTTTGATAGATGACAATAAAAATATATTTTTAGTTTTAAAATTATCTGAAATGGCACAGTAATTATTGGCACAGTATTTGGCGCAATGGTTGTGGCTTCGATTCCCAATCGGAAAGGAAAATTAATTATTGTCATCTGTCCGCCGCTGTAGCAATGACACGCAATATAATGGACGGTATGTGGAGAACGGAGTGTTTTAACACTAGGTTCTTGCTGAGTATCCTGCTATATGCGGGATAAAGCGTGAAGCAATACTTTTCAAGAAATCAATAAAATCAATGAGTAAGACTCGTATAACAAAATTGATTACCTAGCAAAGTTTATGAGTTATTTCATCTTATTTTGTTGCGTTCATTGTTCGCCCAAAGGTGTATTTGAGAGGAAGATTGATGGTATGACACTATAATAGACGGTAAACAAAGACGTTCCGAAGCAGACGAGCTTACTTTCTGATTCGTTTCTGATACTCTATAGGTAGAGATAGTCAATATGATTGTGATGTTTATATTCTCTCTATGTTTTCATTTTCTTTTGTGTAAGTCTGTAATTAATTATTTTGTATATTGTTTACTTATTAGGATAAGTTGTCATTATTTTTCTTCATAATAACTGGCTCCGGATGTAGTGCAGCAGCACTGCGTCTAGCTAAACTGTGGGTTCGATTCACACTCGGTGGTAGGAATTATTTTCATTTTCCTGTTTCCACTCAATGTCTCAAAAATTAGGCGAAAAGTAAGGATCGAAATGTCTTTAATTCGCATTGCATCTTGGACGACAGAAATCAATGCCGCAATTCATCTTGTTACCGAATCGAGGAAATAACTTCCCTGAGTAGTAATTGAACCTACAACCACTTCACAACACATTGTAACATCTTTGTACATAAAGCAACCACCTTCGAATAGATTTACGCGAGAGTGTAAAAGTGCCTTTATTACCAATAATTACCCCGATCGATTTAAGCGTTAAACATTTACGGCCAATTTTATGGCCTGTTTAGTTAAGTTTACAAATATGGCGGCCAATAAAATTTAGCCGACATTTGAGTTATTTGAACAATTTTTTAGCACTTTATCAGATGTTAGAGATAAAATAAAGTGATATTTTAATCTACTTTGAAGTTTTATAGTACCTTGGTGTTTCAATGAGTTGAATTTATTATACGGTGGCTGTTGAATTTAAAGTGAGCAGTTGGCGTCTAATTACATCGCCTTTAGCCCATAATTGGTTCGTCTGACAGTATAGTGTTTTACTATTTTTATTAATTTGACTGTACACAGTCAAAATAATAAAAATAGTAAAACATAGATATACATATCTTTTGTCAAATAAGTATAATTATTTGGACTAACAAAAATACTCTATAAAAATAAATTAGGTTTTTTCTAATTTTTCGTGATTTGGAGATATTATGAAACGAACTGGTGGCACTTAACACCACGCTTTGTTTAATAGCAGAATAAATTAATAGAAAAAATGTTCGTTTCTTCGTGGCAAAAAATATAGTATGAATATTTTTAATTATCGTAACTGCACAAAAGTGCAGTAAATTAGTCATAGTAACATATATTAATCATTTTGATATTGTTCAAGTTAAGTCGTAGATCTTCCCTTTGAAATTAGCTCTTTAATAGTAGGTAGTTGTGCTTACGCTCTCTGCGGGTATTGTTCGAAATGTCTATTTAATATGAACCTTTGTAATGAATAAGGGTATGAACGCTATAAGCTTCTGTTTTGACCTAGTTAATATATAATGGAGCCATCTAGACCTCAACGATGCCTTGAATTTTCAGTAGATATATTAAATTAACTTATATTATTTGCCTATTAAGAATATATTATTTAACATTTTTATAGTATGATCGTTAATGTATACTTATTAAAGGCGCTAGTCGACAACGGTGAATTATGGTTGTGGGTTTGAGTTCCATTCGGGGAAATGAATTATGGAAATTGGGCGGCACGTAAGGAAAAGAGTGTCTTAACACTCCTCGCCTGGTGTGCAGGATACAGCGTGAATATCAAAAATGTTTTCTTTTTAGATAGATAGATAGATAAAATTCTTTATTGCATACACAAACTATAAGTACAATAAAAAAAGAAAAACGATAGCTATAGTAATATAACTAGCATGCAAGGGCGACCTTATCACTATTAGTGATCTCTTACAGGTAACCTTGAGCGGAAAGATTAACAAAAAATAAATAGTAATATAAGAGCTGTGTGGTGCATAAAAAGTTTGTTAATAATTACAGTAATAGTCTTTTTAATTTTCATTTATAATAATCAAGCTGTAATCTTTTCTTTAAAGTAATCATAATAATCTTTTAAATAGATATATTTGAAAAAAAAAATAAAATAAAGCCCTATTTAAATTTAAAAAAAAAAACAAGTTTGACATACATATGTATGTATGTATGTATGTATGTCAAAACTGTCATTCGGATATCATTTCATAAAACACTCGGCTGTAGTCATTACGAACGTTAAATGAGTCCTCATATAGATCTGTCCATAAATGGTTAATATGTATTCAGGTATGCACAATTAAAACTGTCAGTCTGTCTGTCAGTCAGGTATAATGATGTCACCATTCGTACAACCTTGTTATGTCTTTATCTTAAAATTGAATTATATATTTTTTTATTTTTTATTGTATTTTTATTCTGTTTTTTTTACCTGTGAAAATATAATGATTTTTTTAATTCCGTGCAGGTTAGCTACTGTTAAACTTATATTATTGTTTTGGATAATAAAATAGTATTTTTTATATTGAAAGGTGCGGCTGTTGAACTTGTTGCCGACTTTTTAGCAACACTGCCTTCTGACCTGATGATGATCATGATGATGTTCATTCGATGATTAAAGGCAGTTGCAAGAAATATAAAAATAAAATAAAACAAATATATATAATACTTTTATTTAAAATGTGAAAATCAAAGATGTTATCAAAAGTTTCTTAGAGATAAAAATATAAATAATAAATTCAATTACACACGAGAAAACATTTAACATAATAAATGTATTAGTAAAATATAAATCACAGCCGATTATTCAAATTCTTGGACAAATGGGCAAGATTTCGTGTGACAGTCGGCGCTGAGTTACGCAAATTTCGCAAAGAAAACTATATAATGGAACTATAGGATGAAAAATGAGTACAATCAGAAAAAAAAAGTGTTAAGTTTTACAGATAATACCAGGAATTTAACTAGTATAGCACGTGTTTTAGTACATAAGTGTTTGATGTATGTCTTTAGGTAATAGATATTGGCTCAGCGTGTAAATGCCTGAGTTTTTTTGCCCGTCTCATGTCACATGTCGGTCGTCTATAACTGCCAGTCAAGCTGGTATAGGTATTTAGGTTGAGTGTACAAGAGCACCGGCTTCAATGGGAAAAGTTTTATTTAGTTCTCTTTGAATACTCGTGTTGGTATTAGTCAGTCCGTTAATAATAAATTATGTTTCGTATTTTTTTCTATAAGATAGGGAAAGAAATACGTAAATTTGTCGTAGTGGCACAGTGTGTAACTGTAAACGCGATGGTAGTGGGTTTGATTTCTAACAGAGGGAAAGAGTTCTTTTTCAATTCTGCGCTCTGGCTAGTGGTTTAAAATAATTTCTTTGTAAGTAGCAGAAACTAGACATCGCTTTTTAAAATACAGAGACGTCCCATTAATACAACGTAAAAAAAGGCGCGCAAAATCAAAAACTTGAAAATACAATATAATTTATTTCACTATATTTTTAGATTACATAATGTCGGAACGCGTTTACAATTTTCTAATACACGATTGATTAATTCAAGACTTAGGTCCACAGTAGTTTAGCAGCTCGTTTATAGTGCAGGGCTTTTCACAACATTCGGCTACGATGCCGTTCCTTTTGAGTCTATTCAGGCTGTGCGCTTGATTGGAACTGATCCACAACCAGCCAGGTACTTCACTAGCTACGTTATTACGTACGGATCTCTTGAATAAGCTGCCGTTGCAGAACCAATCTAAAGCAACCGATAGACGTCTCCCGCAGTACACCTGTCCTCCATTTTGACCTGCCACCAATGCTAAAGTCCCAAAAACAACGAATATTACTATGTAACTTTTCATTTTAACGATCTTCACACTACAAAGTTTGAATTGATAATGTGCATAGAATGAAATTTTTTCAGCTTTTATACCAGGGGTTGGTAATGTGCAATCAAATCTAGTATTTTAAGTTAATTCGACCTGAGTTCTCCGTAGGAAGGTTGACGTCATGCTAGACTCACCTGTTACTGAAATAGGTCGCTGGAAAGTTATTGAAATTGAAAATTTATATGAAATGACTTATTAATGGGTTCGCGTTATGTGTTTTAGTTTTATTATTGTAAATTATGCAGTTAATTGTTAACTTTATACTTTTAACGGATCTAATTAAGTCTGAGCAATTATTTATCTATCAGCGTCTGAGAAACGCGAAGGTTTTTGGGTTCAATTTACACTCGGAGAGATTAATTATTTTCACTTCGCTATGGTAATAAGACAAAAAGCGGCATTTAGTTCCGCCATTCAATATTCAATGTCTGGAAAAGTGGACTGAAAGGGGGGAACGGGGAACACACGGTTCTCTCTGCTTACCACGCTGTATACGACATATAACTTACGTACGTATTATTCTTGTGTTTATATTTAATATTTGACTTCGTTAAATATACATGAATATATGTTTTTACTTTACCAACCATAGAGTAAATAATAACCGAAAGGAAATGTATTTTTTATTCGGTCAGGAATTCCCGGAAACATTCTATCATTGCTTGGCATTATTTATAAGATCTTTATATCGAATATTATGTTCCATTGATTTGCGAAAACTGTGCAGGAGAATTTCCGATTCAGAATATAAATAATAAGTATGTACTTATATATATATATATATATGTATTCTCTAGGTTAAGTTAAATTCATTATGTTTGTTAACTTTTATAAGTTTTACTTCCCGCATTCATTCCCTCGAATTAGAATCGAACCCATTAGCTGTCGCCAGTCATGCAGGCCCACTCCATCAAGTATAATATATTTGTTTTCACTAGTATTCTATATAATAGTTATTGTTTTATTAATACACATATTATGTAATATGCATATACATTTAGTACAGGAAATTTTTACAATAGAAAGTAAGTAAGTAGTACACCCAAAGTGTACCTGGAGTGGCGTTATCTATATATATAAAAGGACTTGTCCTCACTGACTGAGGTAAGACGCACGCACAGCCGTAACCGCTGTGCGTAGAAACGTAACATTTGGACAGATGTTTACTTCTGTAATCTGGACATCCACTAAGAAGGGATTTTGGAAAATTTTAACCCTAAAGGGGTGAGATAGGGGTTGAAAGTTTGTATGGAAAAAAAATTAAATCGGCACCGATTTTTATAAAATTTGAAATTTAGATTTTTAAAAGTATTTAATTCAACACGTGTTTCATCGTTTTCTAGAATTAATTCCCCCTAAGGGTGCAAATAAGGGGTTGAAAGTTTGTATGGAAACATCTTTAAATCGCCACGGATTATTATAAAATTTTAAATTTAGACTCTTAAAAATATTTAATTGAACATGTGTTTCACGGTTTTCTAGAATTCACCCCCTAAGGGTGCAAATAAGGGGTTGAATGTTTGTATGGAAAAATCTTTAAATCGCCACCGATTTTTAAAAATTTGAAATTTAGACTCTTAAAAATATTTCATTGAACACATGTTTCGTGGTTTTTTAGAATTCACCCCTAAATACGCAAGCGAAGCTGCGCGCGTCCGCTAGTCGTGTAATAAACGTACAATTTCATACGGTCCCCACAGTGCTGTGTGATGAATATTTTACATTGAATGAGGTGTGATATGGCTAAAGGTCACTGTGTCGTTAGAGACCTATATGTTGGTATATGAGCTTATATTGCTTCAAAAAATAAAAAACGTTCAAAAAATAATATGTATATTATACTTACTCCTCGAAACTCTCTAATATACCTTCCTAAATATATCTTAGTTTGCCACTACCAAAATTTAAAATAGTTGTAAAAAAAATTCTAACAAGTAAAGCTTATTACACTGTTCAAGAATATTTAGAGGATAAACATGTATGAAATTAATGTCTATTGAATGTCAGGCAGGATAGCTGCCAGCTAATGTAATAGTAAAATATACCAATGATTTTGAAAAGAGCAACTGTTGAGTTTCTTGCCGGCTCTTCTCAGCAGAACTGCCTTCCGAACCGGTGGTAGCTTTTTGTTGACATGTACATTCGACGATTCAAAAGTGCTTTTATAGTTTATTTGAATAAAGAATATTTTGAATTTGAATTTGAAATTATCTATATGCAAATTTTCAACCGGCTTCTGTAAGAGGAGGAGGTTATCAATTCGACTCTATTTTTTTGTTTATTACCTCAGACGTTTCGACTGGTTAAAGCGATTCTGATGATTCTTCGATTTTTTATTTAAAAGCTGGTGCTTCCCGTATGGTCATTTTAAGTTGGTCCATTTTTGAAAATGTTATCCATGAACAAGTCACATAAGTCTTGAATTTCAATAAGTAAGTGTGCGAAGTTGGTTTTTTTTGATAAAAATTATAATTTACTTTCTAAGTCTGTACGTTTCAGTTTCGTCTGTACGTTTTCAGTCATTAAAGGAAGTTTATATTTTATTAGCTTCAGGTTGTATCTCGCATATGGAAGAGGAGGCAAAGGGAATCTAGTGTTCTCTGCTTTTTATAAATTTTCGAGATAGTATATAATTGCATGTTAAGCGATAGCGCTCAATGTTTCACCAGATGAATCGTTGCGTGAGTTTATTTCATTTAAAAAAATACATTGAAGGTACATCTTACATTGTATATATATATCCGTAATATATATAGTGTGGTATCATTTTTGGCTTATCTATTATTATTTTTTAAATATGGCAACTTTTGTTTATGTTTACACACATTATTTAATTCTTATACATTATAAACAGACGATAGCTAGATTTTAAAAAATATATTTTATTAAAAAACGGTTAAATATTTATTGTAGCCCACTAACGTATAATGGCGTTAGCGTCTTAGATATAGCAATAATTTTATTAATGTTCTATTTATATTATTCTTTTTTATAATAAGAGGGGCTTTTAGCTTTTGTACGCAACTATAAAAAAAGGCATAAATTTTGTATTAATAATAATATTTTGTAGCCAAAAAATTTTAAACATGTTATTTATGTAAATGAATGTAAAGGCAGATTTTCTAAAAATAGCATTTTATTTCACTAAAAATGTACACATTATAATATTATAAACTTTGTAAATAAATATATTTATTTACACAATCACACATGTAGAATATCTATAAAATCAACAATAAGTTAAAAGCTCATCAAGAGTACACGGTTTATCGCAGCACTCGGCGACCACCTGCCTCTTGCTGCGTCCCAAATCATAAGCTCTATACGTCGACAGCCACAACCCGCTTCTATCTTCATCACGACCACCCATACCAAGGTGCATTTCAGATCTCTTGGCGAAGTGACTGTCGCACATCACCGCCAGCGCGGTCGCCAGCTGTCGCCCGCAGTACACCTGCCCCGCGCCCTGGCACGAGGCGACCGCTGCTAGGACTGACAGCACGAACAGAACAAATACACTGTGTGTCCTCATCTTATTAGCTCTTCGATGGATTATGGAGAAATGTGATGAATATTTACATCTAAAGCCTTTATATACACATATTAGTTTATTAATATTCATTTTTGTGATATCATAAATGGGTCATATAGCGTAGGTACAAGAAATGACGTCATTTTAAACCTTTTGAATGAACTGAAAGTTGTCAGTGGTAAGTGGGCGTATTGATACTGTAGTAGAATAACTTGAGACGTTATAAAGTATTTTTGTATCTCATCAATTAAACCAACGAATTTCGCTTGAAAATTGAATATTAATTAATTAAGCTACCTATAAAACTTGAAGTAATTTTCAGTTTAAGCACACTTACTCTTTACAGCTTTCAAAGTGCTAACAAGATGAAGAAAAAAATATATTTAATGTTGCTTATTTTATAATTTTTTATTACGATTACAGTTTCTCATGACCTTGGCGAGTTTTATCGCGGTAGACGACTAGCTACAGCCCTGGCTTTCCTTTGCGGTTATAATTTGATCAAAAGATGACGATGATGATGATGATGTGATGTTCCCAATGGATTCAAAATGGACATGGATAGATGAACATTCAGCGCATGGGTCACGACATCGGTCGTGGCAAGAGGCAGATAGTAATGGAATGCTGTGACAAGCCATGTACTGAAAATGAGCTTTTGCCATGCTGTGGAAATTGACGTTTTGAATTTTTCCATAAAATAAAACTAGTTGATTAATAAAATATGATAATAAATATGCATTTGATGATAAACATTGTCTTTCTAATAAAGGTTTTAGACGTCATAAGCACCTTTTTTTCACTATCACATGTATAATATGAAAAAATAATTATTTCTTCTCTGTAAAATGTTTGTTTCTTTACCCTGGGGCGTTGAGTTTCGCCACTCGACAGACAATGTTTCGAATTCAGACGGAATGCCGTGACAATTAAGACACACGTCTTCGTGTCCAACCAACTTATAAAGCTGAAATCGCGCTATGTGTATTTTACACGAACCATTTCAAGTTACTTCTAAGCCCTTCATAACTCATAAACCAATTTGTAAAATATACATTAAATTTAGCACATTTATTGAAACTCCTAGATTATGATGTATATAGAATTTATTTTTATTCAAATGGTTATTGATATGTTAGCGATTAAAAACCGACATTTTAGTTACTGGGCCACTCATCACAATCAGTTCCAACACCACTTCAAGCGGACCTAGACATTTCATATTTGATACAAAGGTAAGCTGTTATTTATGTAACATATACTCGTATACAGGTAAAAATCTAAAAAGTAATTATTACTAGTAGTAGTTATACTATCAAGAAAATTAGAGTTCGTAATTTGTAATAGAATTGCTTGTATAATTAAAATTTATTTAAAATTAAAATTAAAAAAACAAACGGTGCATTTGTACCTCGAGTCGATCTACGGTCGAACACATCCATCGCGTTTACAGTCAAAGACTATTATAAAAAAAAGACTTTACTATCTTTAATCAGGTATATGCTTCAGGTAATTGCTTGTCAACATTAGTAATACAACCGATTTTGCAGAGCGGCCTTATAAATTGCCTTTGTGCTTATGTACTTATGTGTATCAAATTTTCATGTTAATAATGTTGACTTTATTGAAATTTATTAACCATATGTTTATGATTATATCTTATTTAATCATATTAGAGACATTTGATTTTAACATGTTTCTTAATAAGTAATTATTATAACGGGCGAATAAAAATATTAATCAAATTTCACCAGCATATAATCAGTTGTTCCCAAACTTTTTTGGTTAATGGCCCCTTTTTTTTTTCAAAAGTTGTCCACGAACTCCCAAGTAAAAACGCTATTATAAAGCAATTAGGACACAAAAATGTTGAAAAAATATTTGTTGAAATTATAAGTTTCATTAAAAATTAAATTTAAAAAATATGACTTGGATGAACGTGATGAGTTTTTATCAGTATATTAATTTCTGGTACGATGTTACAGAAGCAAAATCAAATAATCCACAAGCCCTAGTTTCTTGCTGGTTGATTTTTTTGTGATGAAATGCATCACGGCGCTTAATCTACCTTCTACAAAATAGAAAAAAAGTAGGATTTATAAAATTTGCAATAAATTGGACTATATAATTTTTTGAATTAATTAAATTGTATCATTTATTCAAATCATTGTCTTTGCTTGGAGTACTGAATCAAAAAGAGCAAAAAAACATTTATATACTTGTATGTACTTTAAGATAACTACCATGCTTCTATGTGAAAAGTTAAGTAAAGGATATCTCATTGAAAGCATTCCTTTTAATTTCCTTTCAACCGCTCTAATGATATAACTAATGAATGATGCTAAGTTCAATGATCCTCGTTAACGATTTTAGTGATACAAAAAGGATCACAATTTTATATTCAGTCGCCTAGTATTTCACAAATTATTTTTAACCTTCAACGTACCCCCTGAATGCTATTGGGGACACCTTAGGGTCCGTAGAGACTACTTTGAGAAACACTGATGTAATTATTGTGTGATGTTTATATTATTTATATTTTTCTTAGTAGTCAGTGCTTATAGAGTAAATTTGAAATAGAAGTATATTAGAAGTGTCAAATATCTTCTATTTCAAATTTACTCTTTGTTCTATAAAGTGCATGTATAAGATAGGTAGTATTAAATAATTCAGTTTGGCATAGATATACGATGTATTTTATTTAAATATTTTAATTACAGATTATAATAATTAAATACACATAGTTTACACACACCCAAATTGGTAATAAATGTATCAAAATAATTTTAGCAGTATGCCGCGAGTTCATTTCTTGTGCAAGGATTTTCACAGCATTCCGTTACCACTTGTCGTTTTCTTCGGCCCATACTGCGAGCTTGACTCGGTAAGATCCACATCCAGCCTAAATCCAAAGAGCCTTCCATATTCATATCTGACCTTTTCATCATGCCAGTATCACATAGTAACGCCAAGGCCGTAGCTAGTCTTCTCCCACAGTAGAACTGCCTAGAATCTTGAGACTTTACCATCATGACACTTGCAGATGCGGCAAAAAATATTAAAACTGTTTGAATCTTCATCTTAGCCCACCGGGAGTTGTTAAAGAAGTGTATTTTAAGCAATGATTACTTTCCCTTTTATAGGTGTTAGTTCTCATTAATATTCAATTGGATTAATCGGGTGCAAATTCATCGTAGACGTGATAAAGGTGGGTTGTTTGTTTTGAAGTCATAAGGTTTTCATGCCCATTACACGTTGCCATTCATGTGGTTATTGTTCATTCATTATTTTTCAATTTCCATGTTATCGTGGGTACCTTGGTTATATTTTGATATAACCTTTACATATATGAATGGTAAGTGATTGTGATAGATATAAATATTGCTGATCATAAGGGAATCATCCTTTCTGTTCATCCTAAAGGTTTAAAATGACGTCATTTGTTGTACCTACGCTACTTGTCACCTTTATGACAACACAAAAATTAATATTAATAGACTGACATATGTATATAAAGGCTTTAGATGTAAATATTAATCACATTTCTCCATAATCCATCGAAGAGCTAACAAGATGAGGACACACAGTGTATTTGTTCTGTTCGTGGTGTCAGTCCTAGCAGCGGTCGCCTCGTGCCAGGGCGCGGGGCAGGTGTACTGCGGGCGACGGCTGGCGACCGCGCTGGCGGTGATGTGCGACAGTCACTTCGCCAAGAGATCTCAGATGCACCTGGGTATGGGTGGTCGTGATGAAGATAAAAGCGGGTTGTGGCTGTCGACGTATAGAGCTTATGATTTGGGACGCAGCAAGAGGCAGGTGGTCGCCGAGTGCTGCGATAAGCCGTGTACTCTTGATGAGCTTTTAACTTATTGTTGACTTATTGATGTGTGTACTTATGAATATAAGAATTAAATTCATATTGTAACTTTTAATGGTTTCAATTATTGATTTTAGTATAATATTCCTTACCCTAGGCTAAAAGTAGTTTATTATTTATTAGGCTTGTTTGTTATTTTATTTTCAGTTTTTTGTTTTACCTCAATCTAATTGACTATCTACCTAGGGATATGTATACCTACCATATGAGCTTTGTTTGCTTAAACTTTAAGACTTAAAATGGAAAATACGTTTTTTCCGTTCGAATTTCGGGAAATCTTTCCTTAGTTCTCTTGCCTACATGCCAAATTTCAACTTCCTAAATCCAGTATTTTCATGTGCTTATTGTCTGTCATTTACTCAGTAACGAAATATTTCATATACATAGACGGTTTTCTATATGTACATGTGGGAGATGAAGGAAAATAAAAAAAAAAACTTTTCACAAAGCCGTTGTTGCCACTCCTAAAATTATTTATGCTTTAAAAATTAGCCTTGCAAAATAACGAGCTTCCATCACGCACTCGTTCGCTTAGCAGTACCTACGTACCTTCATTTTTAATTCTCAATATAAGTTTGTTTTTGTTGCCGCTTTACGTACGTGTACGTGGTGTACTCGATTTTTTTAGATAATATTAGGTTTAAGGTAATAAGGATTTTTATAGAAATTTTGAATTAAATAAATATTTGGGGAATGTTTTTCTATGTTGTTGTATTATTATATAAATATACAGCTCATTAAAATCACATAATTAATTATATGTAAATTAATTACCATTTCAAAACTATACGATTATTTATTTAATATTATTTATGTGTATTTAGGCAAAATTAATCTATTCGGTTATCTGTTATATGCTAAATAAATTGTAATTTCTTTGGATATTTATTTTGTAAAAACGCTATATCTGTGAGTTCGAATCCCAATCCGGAAAAGGTGTTTATTTTATTCCCTCGGTATGACAAAGCACCGCGTTTACTTATGCCATACAACACGTCGTCTGAGGTTTGGGCGGAAAGCGAAAAACAGAGTGTGTCAATACGAGATCTGCTGTACAACCCTTATGGTAGGATTTATAGGATCTAATCACATGAAAACTAGTTACTAACGAAGATGGGTAGTTAGAAACGAAAAATACATAACATTTCTCTTCTGGTGAAATAGTGTTAGTACACTCTGTTCCCCACCATTTGCTAAGTTTTTAAAACATTGAGTGACGGCGGACTTTAATGCCGTTCTTTGTCTTGTTATAAGAGCTAGAAAATGAAAAAACTTTCCGCTGACTGAAAATGAAATTTTACAGAATTTTACAGTCAAACGCTGTGCTATTTACGTGAAATTATTACTATTACATAAGAGTGGTGGACAAGTAGTTCTTAGAACCTTGACCTTCTGTCTATGAGGTTTTATAACAAAATATTAACATTTGCCTGCTTAAAAATGTCGTGACATTTGACATTATGATATAATATAATTTTTAGGTAATTTTATGGTACCACTTACGTTATTATATTAAATAAGCCTATATAATAAGATTATTTTCTAATGTCTTTAGAAAAATAAAACTTATTAAGTTTTTCAAAGGTAATGTTATGAAAACGCGACGGTTGTGCGTTGGATTTCCACTTGATGAAATTAATGAATGAATTATTTTCCCCCCGCTCTGGTAACACGACAAAGCACGCCATGTAGATGAAAAATAACCAAACAAATTTACAAACATATCAAAGCCCACAGTCTTTGTTTGTTATACGGGAAAATGGAGGATATCTTCATACATATTCATAAGTTATTTAATAATATCAGAATATTATTATAATATCTAAATTTAAATAATCGTTCGTGTGACGTACAAAGTAAGGGGACTGGTTTTGCAAAGAAATGAACACGTCTATCAAGAAACAACGCCTGAGTGTAATTATGAATGAAATTTGAAACTCATTCAAGTGAGTGAATCATTGATAATCTTTGCATACTCTACGCAGGCAGCTCAGCGCCAAGGACGTGACTTTAATAGTTGTAATATTATTTTTCATGTCTACGCCCTGGTAACAAGACAACGTAGAGTTCGGCCACTCAACACGCAGTGCCTTGAAAATTCATCGGAAAGTGGGGAATGAAAGTGTCTTAACACTAGGTTCCCAGTTTCCCTCTGTAAAATGCGTGCTATGTAAAAAATGTGAGAATGTCTTGACTGTGTTTGACTGTAAACGCGATGGTTATGATTTCGATTTCCATTTGGAAGAATGTTCTTTATTTAAGATACTAGCGGCCTTTGGGCTTAAAGTTATTGTTATAGCCAAATGATGTATATGTGTAATTACGTCCGTTCTTTTGTTCCCTTGTAACTGTTAAACCAGATAGAGATTAGGTTTTGTTTACATAATTACACTTACCACTTACCTACAGAAATAGATAAGCGGATTAGAAGTATTTACAAACTTATCAATTTATGTGTAATTATCATTGTTCTGTTGTTTAAATAATTACTTATTATTGAAACATAATCCTCTAATTAGTGATTTAATAAAATTTAACTAACTAAAAATTTAATTACTTTAACAACCGTTGTCTTTAATTACTTTAATAGATATGAGAGATTAGTGTAACGATTTTGCCACTATATTCGTTTTATATACAAACTTTTCGTATTATTCGGAACATTAACCACATATTAAGTACGTAAAGTTATTTTTATGAAATTTTAATAGCTTAACTTTAATTGAACGTTGTTACGACCATAAATTGCCTCTACATTATTGCAAGCAACTCAATTACGAGGATCACGTGAGCTTTTCGTTCTAAACTTTATGACGTCATACATCCTTCTAGGAATTTTACTAGTATTAGTTAGTACTGAACTGCATAGTAATGAACTTTTCCGCTATAAAAGCGGGGAAATCTCTTTTCATTGCACATAAGTTGTAACGCTCTGCATACAGAAACTATGAAGCTTCCAACTTTATTAAAATTTATAGTATTTTTTGCCGTTTTAGTGACATTTTGTCAGTGTGATAGCGGTCAGGTTTACTGCGGCAGACGGCTGGCTGTGGTTTTGGCTTACGTTTGCGACAACACTTTGGTGAAAAGATCGCAAAATGCTCTAGAAAAGTATTGGCCAAACGAACCACGCATGGCGAGGAGCAACAGGCAGATTGTGTCAGAATGTTGTGACAGACCTTGCACTGTGAACGACCTTTTGAGTTATTGTGGGAAGTAATGAATTTTGTTTATTTTTTATATTTTAATAAATCAAGTTTTTAATATAATTATATAGTTTTATTGAAATGTAAATGTGTATATTAAGACTATAAATATAACACCTAATCACCATCAAGCATCAAATAGTAAATTCAGTGGTATATTTTAACGTCAATTTTGCCGTAATATCAATTTAAATGACATACATGAGCGTAGCTTAACCACATACTTTCACATATCTAATGAATATTAATGACTCCCGAAACGTATAAAAGCTCAACAAATTATTATCTAAGCGGCATACCTTCAGAAACCTTTATCCAAGAAACATGAAGATCGTAATAGTATTAATCATGGCCATATTTAGTATTTCGGCAATTGTATCATCTCAGGACTTAGGACAAGTGTACTGTGGAAGAAAACTTGCGACAGCGTTGGCTTTTATTTGTGATAATGGCTCAATGAAGCGATCTGAAGTATACTCGTATCAGGATAGCGCGCCGGTTGAGAAGTGGCCTTGGCTAGCTTCTTATAGGGCACACAGTATGGGCAGGAGGAAAAGACAGGTGGTCGCCGAGTGTTGCGACAAACCTTGTACCCTTGATGAATTAATCACGTATTGTGTTTGAAGAATATGTATTTGTATACTTTTACACAATTTTAGTATGTAGTACGTCTGTACAGTTAAATATAAATTGTATGGCTTGCTGTATTGTATTTAGATATAGTATTTATTTGTATATGTTGGTAATATTAACGCTTATAATGTACTTATTATTAACATATAAAAAAAGAATATAATAAAATTTATACAGTACATAAATATTGTATTTAATATCTAGTAATACCCATTCTACGTAGCACAAAAAGGAGAAAATAAGATAAAGAAAATGTAAATTTTAATTTAATACTAAAGATAGGTATAGCATTTATACTTTAAGTGGTATATCTTGTGCTTCACAAGTGCTACGATTTTTCGTAGCAACTAGCTACGCTTGAAATTACATTCCTACAAACTTTAAAGCGAGACTGTCATTTTAATATGAAAATAGATATGTACAGTCCGCGAGGCATAAGCTAAGTTTTGCATAGGGTGAGTGTTCATATATAGTTGCTTGGTTTATACCGTCTTATATTGCATTTTGGCAATCGCCCTCCACCTCTTGTACTTAGTTCTTAATATTTTTTTATATTTGATTTATTAAAAGTGAAAAATTTAATTAGCACTATCGCTGTACAAAAATACAAAAATGTATATAATCAAGCAGTAAATAACACAACTTTGTCCTTGATGATGTGACGGAAAGATTTAGTAGAAACACAAACAACACATCAGACGAGAGTGAACATTATGAGGTTCAATGTCCGTTGTAGAAGAATTGATATATATGTTTATGTTTAAATGTTTTTCTTTATCTGTAATATTAAATTTTATTTTAAAAGTTCTTTGTGGCTGGCTCTACTGTTAGTGACATTTTAAAAATATTTAAAATCACGTAAGGAACTTTTAGGTATAGAAGTGAAATATGATTAAACAGTGAAAGAAATCATCTAAAAATGCTTTTCTTGGCCACTGTTCCGTTTATAAAAACATTATACAAGTCAAGAAAGTTAGATAAAATAAAAAAAAACAAATACAAAGTTGAACTGCTACGAACTCGTAGCGACTTTAAGTTTTTAAAATTTAAATAGAAGTCCGCTTTAATATGTACTAATTGAAACTTTCACTCTTTAAAGTTAACTCTATCTAGTTTAGTCTATTATATGTTAATATCAATTATTAATATATATCCCATATGTTTTTTTAAATATTTTATTAGCTCCATTCCGATTTCCATGTATTGCAGGCTAGGCAGAGATAAAGAGAGATATAACAGGGTAGGAACTAAGTGATAAGACACCCCGTTCTCATGAAGACACTTCCGTTCCCCACTTTCCACCGAATTTTCAAAGCATTGCGTGTTGTGTGGCGGGACTCCTCACCGTGCTTAGTTTCATCACCAAAGCGAAAAAATTAAAATGATAATCATATTTTATTTTTTTGTTAAGTTTATGCAGTTTTGCACCTATAGCAGGGTACGGCAGATGGGACCTAGTGTTAAGATACACCACTTTCCGTCCGATTAACGAGACGTTGCGTGTTGTTGCCGTTACTCGACGCAGTATTTTATCAAATATATATTTTGTATAAAATTATACAATAACGTATAGAACACCCACGTCCTATAACGAAGGTTTCATATATACATGTTGACATATGATAACTTCACGATTAAATGTTGTTTTTTTTTCCTTTTGTAAAATAATATAAAGAATGAAAAGTATAAGCAAGATTAAATAGATTAAATAGATATTAGAAAAAATATTAAAACATTATTTCAGAGATGAATGTTTATTGTATAATTATTTTTTTTACCTTTATTACTACTGCTACTACTTTACACTAATTATTTCTCAAAACTACTTTACATCAATACATATTTACAAAATTACAAAATACAAATTCCAAAATTATTATTGGGCCGCATTACTAATACGCACAGTAGGACATCAGCTCGTTTACAGTGCAAGGCTTATCGCAGCATTCAGAAACGACCTGCCTCTTGTTCCTGCCCAGCCCGTGTGCTCTGTGGGGCGCAAGCCATGGCCAGTTCATGTCATTGGTAATGCTTTGATGTACTTCCGATCTTTTTATTAAATTGTTATCACAGAGAAGTGCAAGCGCTGTAGCAAGTCTTCTTCCACAGTAAACTTCACCAAAACCTTGAGATGATACAGTTACAAAAAGACTTAAAATGGCCAAAATTACTACGGAATCTTCATGTTGTTAGGATGAGTGTATTCGGAGATGTGTGCTTCAGTGTATATTCATTGGAGCTTTTATACATTAAACGCTTCATTAATATTCATTTATATTTACTTCGATAAGCTTAACTAAGGTGACCTAAATATGTCATAAAAACTTAACTTCTCTATATTTGTGTAAGAGTTACTGAAAATTTCATACTAGATTATAGATTCAATTAGGTATACATACGTCACATTTAAGAATACGTTATTGAAATTAAATTTACCTTAACCCACGCATCATTTTCTCTTAGATGTTATGCAAATGGATTAATCTCCTAAAGTATAAAAGCTCCAGCAGGCATCTACTAAAGCACACAACTCCACGTAACTTCAACAAATCAACATGAAGGTACCAACATTATTAATTCTGACTTTCGTCGTCTTTGGAGAAATGGTTTCTTCTCATGATTTTGGACAAGTGTACTGCGGGAGGAGACTTGCGTCGGCATTGGCACTTCTTTGCGACAATAATTTGATAAAAAGATCAGAAATGCATCATAATATGGTATCGGACATGAGCTGGCAGTGGCTCCCACCCCACAGAGCACACAGTATGGGCAGGAGCAAGAGGCAGGTGGTGTCCGAGTGCTGTGATAAGCCTTGTACTGTTGATGAATTGATATCTTATTGCGCCTTCTAAACCAAGAACTTAATATTGATATAATTTATATATGTATATGTAGCTATTTTCTTATGAAACTATATTAATATGTATGTTGTATAAATTATTATAACTAAAGCATCGCTGTAACAAGATTATTTCTAATGTTAAGGTAAATGTTAAATAAAACCATCCGAATACAAAAAATCTTTAAATTATTCTTTTCAAGAATCTCCTCTGTACATGATTTTTTATTATACGTAATTGAATTATTTTTGCATCTTTTATCTATATATATAAAATCGAAAGATCACTCACTCACTCATCACGAAATAACAGAAACTACATGTGCTAGGAATCTGAAATTTTGCATAGGAGTTACTTATAGGACGTAGGTGCTCGTTAAGACGGGAATTTGCAATATTCGACTTCTAAGGGGTTGTTTTTGGGGTTGTAAGTTTGTATGAAACTTCGTTACTACAAATGCTAGGAATCTCAAATTTTGCATGGATGTCACTTATAAGACGTAGGTACTCATGAAGACGGAAATTAATAATAACGTAGTTCAAGCGGGCGAAGTCGCGGGCGGGCCGCTAGTTATTTATATAAATAAAACGATAATAATTATAAATTTTAAACCAAACAGTCACCATATTTACTTATCTAAATTAATAATTGAGTTTAGTAATATTCAAATAATTACGTTTTTGTCTACAGGCAAGCGTGCGACTGTAAACGTGGCGGGTTGGGTGGATTCCCTTGGAGGAATGACTTATTTTATATTTACGTTTCCTCCTTCTGGTATCATATTGAAAGGTATCATTTATTCATATGGAGTGGGGATCGAACCCACAACCTGTCGTTTTTACACGTGAAGTAAAAGGTAGATATATTAAAAAAAAAATTGTATTACCGTAGTTTCAATAATATTTTAGCACCGACTTATAAAAATTCGACCTCGAAGTGATCACATGTTTTTTTAGTAACTTTTTCTTTACGAAATACTGGACTAGATGGGCTGCTTAGGATTAGAATGTTCCGTTATTCTATCAATCATTATTTTTGCAGTCAGGACATGTAAAGAAGACATAAATTTAAAATTTTATTGTGGTATAAATTTGTCATATACGTACTCTTTCAATCAAAAAGAGAGAGCTACTTTGAATCTGTTCCTGTAAAAGGGTAAAACTAACTGTAAACCCACTGTTTATCTATTGTAATCTATCTATTGTAATTTTGTATTACATTCATTACATAATTTAAAGACATAAAGAAACCTTTTAATATATCACAAGACGAACATTAAGCGAAAAGAAAGTTGACACTAGTTCAAACTTATAAATAAATTATCTTTGAACTGAATCAGCAAAAATATTTTTAAAAATTGCTATTCTTTACGTTGAAAGACTCAACAAATCCTTTAAAAACACTATCGCAACTTCAAAGTGGGTTTTACAACAAATGCTTACCCATGAAAATGTACATACTAATGTAAAACATCTAGGATGCCAATTTGGAAATACTTGTAATTTCCTGAATGTGCTTTTGAGATATTAACTTTAGAATAGTAAGAAAATTTTGAATCAGCTTTAAAGCTTGACTTCAAATGCGTTAATGATAGTAATCTACTACTTAACCCATTTGAAGCCAATTACTAAAATATATATTTTTCATTATTTTCCACGTCATCTTACCTACAGTTGTGCATATTGAATGATAGGCGAAAAATTCGGTGGAAAATAGGGAACGGAATATGGGAAGTAAATGTGACATTTTAAAGAGTTTTTTTTATCCATCTATGTTTTTATTTAACATTTACCAAAATATTAGACATATACATTTAAATCTCATATGCATTCATTATAATCTATCTTAAATATTTATATAATTTACTATTGTATATATTCCAAAGAAAACAATAGCCGAATAAAGTACAGAGCACCAGGTTTCAGAACTTAACCATTATCCTTATTCCACGTAGCATAAATTTATATCAATATTTAGTTTTCAGCTTAGAAAGCGCAATAAGACATCAACTCATCAACAGTACAAGGCTTATCACAGCACTCGGACACCACCTGCCTCTTGCTCCTGCCCATACTGTGTGCGCTGTGGGGTGAGAGCCACTGCCAGCTCATGTCCGATACGACATTATGATGCATTTCTGATCGTTTTATCAAATTATTGTCACATAGGAGCGCCAATGCTGATGCAAGTCTTCTCCCACAATATACTTGCCCAAACTCTTGAGATAAAACCATTTCTCCAAATACCACGAAAGTCAGAAGTAATAATGTTGCGATCTTCATGTTGATTTGTTGAAGCTACGTGAAGTTCTGTGCTTCAGAAGATTCTTACCCGAGCTTTTATACTTGAAAAGGTTAATCGATATTCAAATGTTGATTACAGTCATACAATTCATTGCCATGACACTTAAAAGCAAAAAGGATGTGTGGGATAACTTATAATTAAGTTCTATTATAAAATCAATCTATAATTTAATATGAAACTTGAAATAATTCAGATATATGGAAATTTGAGTGTTCATGACATATGTAGGTCATCCAAGGGGGTGAGCTTATTGAAGTAGATATAACAGAATATTAATGAATCTTACAATGTATAAAAGCTTCAACAAATATCATCTAAAGCACACACCGCCGGATACACTCATCCTAGCAACATGAAGATTCCAACTGTACTATTTCTGGCCATTGTCAGTCTTCCAGCAATTGTATCATCCCAAGATTATGGCGAAGTTTACTGTGGACGAAGACTTTCTTCTGCGCTGGCACTTCTTTGTGATAACAATTTAATAAAAAGATCGGTACATCAAAGTATTACCAGCGACATGAACTGGCCATGGCTTGCGCCCCACAGAGCACACGGGCTGGGCGGGCACAGGAACAAGAGGCAGGTGGTTTCTGAATGTTGCGACAAACCTTGTACTATAAACGAGCTGAGGTCTTACTGTGCATATTAGGAGCGCGGACTAATAGCCACTCACTTTCTTCTTAAAATGACATAAACCATTTATAAAATGTAGAAAGACTGTATATCCAACAAAATATTCAAAACCTGTAAATATTTAGTATTTGTTTTTGTATGAATAGTATAGTAGTGTAATATTATAATTTATTAATGTAGTATTAATAGGCACCTAGATATAAATGTACATAATATTTGTATTTATGGTGAATGTTTTATATTATAATAAATTATTAACACTTATAAAAAAAATATTTTAAATTTATTTATCATAAGCCTGTCATACGATAAAAATCATATTTTTTTACAAAATAGAATTAGAAATCTGTAAAATTCAGACAGAATTCTGTTTTCTTGAAGATTTTCCAAGAGAACCTTTAAGAATTAAATTCCTGTTGTATCCCGCATATAGCAGGGTAGACAGAGGGTATCTGGGGAGCGGAAGTGTTTAGTGTTTAGACACTTTCGCTTCCCATTGTTTGTAAAATTATGGAAGTATTGCGTGTAGAGTGACGGTACTCAACGCCAAGCTTTAGCTTGTCACAGAGTAAGGAAATGAAAATATTATATATTTAATTTCCTCGAATGGGAATCAAACGTTCCGCGTTTACAACGTACGCGTACGCCGGTGACTGCGGCGCGACTGGACTAAAATAAATAGTTATCAGCTAAAAGCTGCTTTATACTAATTTCATGCAATAGGAATAGTTACACGGACATATAGGTGTAAGCGTCTTATGATGGGCACAGCCCAGAATGAATCACTTTAAGGAGTAAAATCTCCATCGCAGAAATAGTACTGATCGAAGATGTAAAAAAACTTCCCTATGTTGACCAGGAGAATCTCTTTAATTCATTTTATCGCAATCCATTTTATTGCTAAGCTGTAAAAATATTCTGTGTCCATAGAAGCCCACGATCGAGTGTGGTGGCGAGAATTGGGCGAAGGCCTATGTCCAACAGTGGACAAAAGATGGCTGTTGATGATGATGAGGATGATAGAAGCCCAATCAACGTCGCTTACGTGCTACAAGAAATATACTGCAGTATATACTGAGCGTGAGCGAGCAGGGCAGTGCACTCTACCCGTTATTGTAAACATTAAGGCGTACTGAAAGACGTATCTCATAATAATTTGGGTTTTACAATGTCAAAGACACAATATTAATTTGCACACTTACATCTTTATTACGTATTCCTATCACATGTATGTATTGTAAAAACAGGTGATTGTTATTGTATATTTAATTATTTTGGCTTTATCTGTATCAGGAAAGAGTTTCTTACCTGGGAGTACCTCATGCTTTACACATGACCTATCTTTAGTCTTCTTTTACTCATGTCTCATAAATCTTTTATAAATCATTTGAAACATTCTTTCTTTATTTTAAACATACTCTATTAATGAAATATTTATTTAAATTTCTATTTCCATTTCTTCGCTCTGGTGCCGAGGCAAAGCGCGGCATTGAGTTCCGCCACTCGACACGCAATGCTTCCATTATTGGACGGAAAGTGGGGAACGGAGTGTCTTAACACTAGATCCTCTCTGCCTACGTTGCTATGTGCGAGATACAGTGTGAAACTGATTTGATGTATTATACATAAATATGAATAATTTTGTTAAATATAAAAAAAAAAAAAATTGTCCGCAGCAATACAAAAATTTTATAAACTAAACACATCAAATATTTATAATTTTTATCTCTTTGTGGTAATATCAAAAATCAAAATATTTGAAAAATATCAGGATTTTAATTACATCGTACACAATATTCGTATTTACTTGGTCGCACCATTCGGCCTCATTGTCCACAGAACATTGACTTAATAACCTATGATACATTTTATTTACCAGCAACTTCTCGAGACCTCATGGCCATATTTATATGACCATTTTCATATTAAAACTTTTGTATTCCTACCATCGTCTTGTTTTTTATATTGCCATATTTTAATTTAGATACATATGTGTTATAAAAAAATCTGTATAGAATATATGAATTATAAAAGAATTATATATAATTAATTATGGTGTTAATTAATGATATACAGGATGGAATTGTCAGCACCACTTTAAATGAAACCACAATTTTAACTACTCTATAATTCAGGAAAAAAAAATCCTAAAAATGAAAAAGTTTTTTTTTCAAACAAAATAAATAATAAAATTATCGTTTTAAAATAAAACGCCAAAGCATAACATAGGCACGCACACACTTACATGTCAAAGCGGCAACGTTGCATACGTATGTGTGCGTCACACGAAATACAGGTATGGATAAAAATCGTGAAATGAAAAAAAAATCCTACGTCTAAACTGTTGAGGTACCTTGATTAATTTGTTTAGCTCTAGGTTTGAAATATATTACCTTATATGCAGTTTCAGTAAAAGAAGCGCTGCCTCTTCCATCCTGTATAATGGAACATATTATTTATATAAATATATTTTAATAGTAATATAGGTAAATCAATTGTGTTAAAATAAAATAAAACATAGTTATCAAATACAATTTTTATTATTATTTAGCACATTCATATTTATCTAACACAAAAACGTGAGAAACTTATTTGGCACAATAAGATAACAGCTCGTCTATAGTACAAGGCTTGTCGCAGCACTCGGAGACCACCTGCCTTTTGCTCCTGCCCATGCCGTGGGCCCTGTGAGGTGCAATCCACGGCCAAGTCGAATCCAAAGCTTCCATACTGTGTCGGCTCACCGATCTCTTGATTAAGTTGTTGTCGCAAAGGAAAGCTAAAGCAGTTGCCAATCTCCTCCCACAGTAGACCTCGCCAAAATCTTGACACGATATTACTGCTACTAAGCCTAAAAAGGCAGCGAGAAAAAACACTGTGACCATCTTCATCTTATCTGTTACTCTGATGACGCTTCCTGTTAAAATGTGGTGTATACCATAATTTCTGAAGCTTATATACTAAAAACTACCATTAATATTCATTAGAGCATTAATTGTCTCATGTTCAGTAACCTGCACTAATGTGACCTGAATGTACCCTGAGCCAAATATATCGATATAAACAAGGGGGTGTTTATAATTAATCATAGGCACGTGATCGGTTTGGCAGGAATGTAACATGAATGGACAATAATTTTGTGTTGAGGGTGTATTTGTACACAGTCACAGTTATTACGCACTGTATCCTTATTATCCTTGTTATGGCAGAATTATTGGGATATTGAAATTATAAAAAAATTACATTATCAAAGAGAACGGAGCATCAAACAGTTTAGTATCTGACTTCGACAAAAGGACCAAACTTTCATCCATCTATGATAAAAGTTTGGTTAGGTTCTGATTATGAGATCCGGTTGAAATTGAAGAAGTTTTTTTTTGTTGTAAAAAAATATTACAATTTTTGTTTCATCTTTTCCTAACACCGGCATCTTATTTTTACTCACGTTCAAGTTAATAAAACTATTAATTACTGTATCATAAAACTTTCTTATATTTCTTAACAAGGCAAAGTTTTTGCAATCATCAACAGATTAAGTCTTAATTACTTCTTATGAAACTAGTTATATAAGACTAGTGGACCCGGACGCGGCTACGCCTGCTTGAACTATAAAAATATTTTCGCGTCGGTCATACTGTGCCGCGCGTAGGCTAGGTAATTTCGAATCAGTGACATCTCCTCAATTATTTATTAGTATGTTATACAGTAAACTGTTATTTCAATCTAGATAAAATGCTAAAAGTGACTATTATATTTATTTTCATAAGGATGAATATCAAAATGTCGCGGTAACGGTTGCGTAGCGACGCGACGGTTGTTATTAACATGGCAGAATAAATTGCATGTCAAATTAGAAAGTAGTTTTATTTATTAGTATATATGTGTAATATAATATTATATAGCCTATAGCACTTCTGAAGAATGCAACTTTCATACAAAACAAAAACAAAGCAAATCGATCCAGTAGATCCAGAGATCTTAGCGTTCAAACAAACAAACAAACAAACAAACTCTTCCGCTTTATTATATTAGTATAGATATGTATGTGTTCCGTGTTTTACGGGTATTCTGGAGATCGTGTTTTTCGTACTACTGTTGTATTGTTATTAATGATGGAGTGTAATCAAAATGTTCTTAATGTAAGTTACATTAAGAATTTTCTATTTTATTTATCTTATAATTAAAAAAATCTCTCGCATAAAGTCGGGGTTATAAGGTAAAGTTACGAAAATAAATATTATAAAGAATTGAATTGTTTCCTACTTGTCATTGTATAAGACAGCCATTTTATTCTACACAAGTTGTTTTGTAAAAAAACAAGCAAGACTTACTTCATCTCCTAGATGCAGGAAATCTAGCATATTTCTTAGAGAAATCGCCTACTTGAAAGTCGACATTTTTCAGCGCCTGCTACGGACATCGCTAAAGTAATTGAACATTGTAACTGCAGAGGAACTGTGGTTTTAAAAATAGTATTCAACGATTTTTTCTTTAAATAAATGCTTACAAAAAATTTCACCGTTCTTTCTGATTTCTCACAGAAGTGATAAAAATTATTAGATAATAAAAACTCTGAAATAATAAAACAAACTGATATAAAATCTGAAAAATAATAATAAACCTTTTAAATATGGGCTTCAAATAATCATACTCCTTTTAAATATGACCTTGAAATCTTTATCCGTATAGTTAAATATAATATCCAATAACATTTATTAAAAAAACAAATATTTAACGTTATTATTGACCCAAGAAAATATAATATTGTGAGTGAGTGGTTGATTGAGAAAGTTTTGAGACACATGTCAGACACACCGGTTGTTATTGAACGTCGTGGAGGGATATTCTATTAAGTTCTTTCTGTCTTTCATAAAATCTTCCATTTTGAGACATATAAAATTATACTAGTTTAGTTACATATGCATGCAATGCATATTATTACTTATCCTTTTATTAAGTTGCACGCTGTATCCCGCACATAGCAGTGTAGACAAAGTGAACCTGGGAACCTAATGTTAAGACTTAACCAATTTCTGTCGAATTTTAGAAATATTAGCTTGCAATTAGCTCGGCAACAAAAATTAAAAAAGTATTTTTTGAAAATATATAAAATATAGTAGGTACATTTAAAACATTTAAGTAAGTTAATATTTTGTTTTTTTTTTTCTTTTATACAAATGACGAATATTAAGAACGGATCTAAAAAAGTCTCATTTAAACGAATAAATGTAGAATCAACATCCTCTCGGATATTATTTACAGAGTTTCCTTATTTCTGGAGAGGCCGGATTAATTTCCTAAAAGAAGTAATCATCAGTCAATACAATAAGTCACGTAATTGTCCATCGGCAAAGAAATAAAAAAGGTTTTTAATAATTCATATTTTTTTTAACAAATACTTGAGGCCATCGTCGCCGTGGTAGGACAGTTGCGGGTTCGATTCGCACTTAGACCAATGAATTATTTTAGTTTCAGTTTTCCGGTATTATATAGTAGATAGAGTGGCGTATAAGAACTCTTTCTTATATTTGCCCGCTTTTGCAGGGCGGACTTTTGTGCAATGACAAATCTTTTACATTTCTATTTTCAGCCCATTTATGTTATACTAGCGGACCCGGACGCGGCTACGCCTGCATGAAATATAAGAATATAATTTCTATAGAAATATAATTTCAATCTAGATGAAATGCTAAAAGTGACTATTATATTTATTTTCATAAGGATGAATATCAAAATGACGCGGTAACGAACGCGGTCGCGTAGCGACGACGGTTGTTATTAACATGGCAGAATAAATTGCATGTCAAATTAGAAAGTATTTTAATTTATTAGTATATATGTGTAATGTAATGTTATATAGCCTATAGCACTTCTGAAGAATGCAGCTTTCATACAAAACAAAAACAAAGTAAATCGATCCAGTAGATCCAGAGATCTTAGCGTTCAAACAAACAAACAAACTCTTCCGCTTTATTATATTAGTATAGATTAGGATATAAACCCATAACAATGTAAAAATGTTGGCTTTTCAAGCTTAGAAAAACATTTTTTTTATATTATAAGAATTTACACAATAATAAAATCTTCGTATTGTATAACATTTTGAACACATTGTGGGCGGTAATGTTTGATGACCTTTCAACGCAATAACGACACCCACTAGAACATCCTCCACGATATGAAACTTTATGGTTAACTTTTGTAAGGTCTAGAATTTGAAATATTATACCTTGAATGAACGCTATCCTCTGACATATGATATCTGTTAGAGCATAGTATTGGATACATAGTACCCTATTTTTCTTAATTCAACTTGTTTTACTTCAGCTTTACGCTGTATCCCGCACACAGCAAGGCAGATAGAGGGAAACAAAGAACCTAGTATTGACTCCGTTCCCATTTTTACACTTCCGTCCTCACTTCCCGCCCAATTCTTGAGGTGTCGCATGTTGAGTGGCGGAAATCAACGCCGCGCTTTGCCTTGTTAGCAGAGCGAGAATATGAAAATATTACCTATTTCATTTTCGCAAGTGGCAATCGATCCCACAACCGTGACGCTTACAGTCAAAACTATATGTCTTGCCCGTACAGGGAAATAAAACTAATTTAAATAGATATCGAAAACACAACTATCACGCTTACAGCGTTTACACATAAAAAAGCAAATATACGCGATTTAAATCTCACCCCTCTCCCCATATTAATCTTACGGTAAACCACAGCTTATATTTCTGAAAGCTGAAATTGAAACAACTAACACATTCCGTCGTTACGGAACTTTTCGATTACCCTCAAAGTAACTCATATCGCAATATGTGACGCTTTGCTACAGGCAAACTGCAAACACTTTACTTGCAAATTGCCTCTGTGAGTATTTACATGTATATGTACAAATGTATGTTGTAATTTTATATCGGGTGTTTATTTGTGTAATTGTTTTTACATAAAATTATAAAGACTACATTAAAAGGCCGCGTATTGCCTCAGTACCACAGCGAAGAAATGGAAATATCTTTAAAAAAAAAAATAATTTCCTCGAGTGAGGATCGAACCCACGCCACACTGATTCCATTTACAGACATACATTTTATAAGATTTTATTTATATTAAATGTAATATGGTACCTACTATAAAACTGACGTCCTTTAAAATCTCTTTCAGGTACGTAGCCACTCGAAACGTAGCTCCAAGCTCAGTAAGCTTATTGGATTAGTACGAAAATATCGAGGTAAGATTAGTACTCTACAGCTGCAACTTTGTAAAGGTTTTACAGACTCCAAGTTCATTGCAAGTTTGTGGGTCGATCGTGGCGGTTATTAATAATCGCGAGACTTACATATATAACATGGCTTTGTAAATGGCAAAGGTTTGTTAAGATATATTATGTGGTTTTATATGTATTGATTATTATGGAAGTAAATGGGACAGTGAGTACAGTAGTAAGACTGATCCACTTTGGTGAGATAAAAGGCATTTCTGCCAATTTGCAATGTCTTGCAAAATGTAGAGAAGTGAGAAAGATTATATTCCTTACTAGTGGACCCGACCGCGTCTACGCCCGCTAGAAGTATATGATATTTATGCGGTTGGCGGCGGTTTGGCCCTGATTGCGTAAAAGACAGACAGACAGACAGAGCTATTTTCGAATTTATAATATAGGTATGGATACCTACTCTGCTATATGTGGGGACAGAAAGAATAAGAGAAATTCTTATGGAGCAGCAGCTACGTAACTGAGAAGATACAATAATGGATTCTAATCCAAAATTTAAATTAATATTGTATTGTTATTGCAGAACTTCCATTTTGGCAAAAATGAAATGTTTTGCAGCACATATTGGCTTCAATTCAGATAAAACTAAAACATATTTAAATTTATTTCAAGATGGTGGAAGTAGCGTAGTACGTGAGATTTATTTCTTAGTACATATTATATACTTATTACTACATTGTATATAGTCGAAATTAGAAATATCAAAAATAGGTTTAACTTTTTATTATTTATACGTCCTTATAGATTTAAGTTTTTACTTTTATCTTCCTTATTATGTCTGTATAGCACGTAGCAGTTCTAGCAGTCTAGCAGTTCTTTTACGTAACTCAACGCCGTAATTCATCCTCCGCCCATAACCATCACGTGTAAATACAGTGAGATACTTCCTTTTTCTTAATAATTTTCATCCAATGTAACATAAAATAAAAAATAAGCTAAATAAGCTTACAAATATAAATATCACGTGTCATATGATTGTGCCGCTCAGTTGTATAGGAAGCTCGCTAGCACGGAATACCAATAATTGAAAATTGAATTTGTATCAACAGGTGAAAGAATTTTCTAAATCGGTTTTCTAGCTTACTTTTCAATATATTTTTCATTGATGTTATGAGGTTTCTTTCTTTGGCGAGATAAAGTTATAAATACTATAATTTTTTACGTAGCTTAATACTAGTATTTAAGTACCTCATTTGGAATTCAAATTTTCTTATTTTATTTAAGTGGGCTGACAATAAGGATATACTGACACTATTTTAACTCATTACTCCAAAAAATATAGTTGGTAAATATTTAGAAACGCATGGACTTTTGAACATAGTGAAATTCGAACATGCGATGCGCCTGAAAAGCTCATAAAGCCTGAGAAGCTGTAGCCTTCATATAGCAGGATAGACAGAAGAAAACCTAGGAACCTAGTATTAAGATACTCCGTTCCCATCAACACACTTCTTTCTGTTCCTCACTTTCCGCCAAATTGAGTAGTTGGTATTTTTAACCAACGTAAAAAATAAAACGCAAGAATTCTTATGCGTTTGTTACAATTTATGTTTTGATGTTTATTAAGTTACTTTTTTAGGATTTCTCTTTCATATGTATTATCTTCATTTTATATGCGAATATACCTTCATATATGTATATTACCGGAAGCATATTTGCGGTGGGCATTCACGACGTAATGTGGTCCTAAACAATTCTGTGTACTGTGCTCCATATGTATGATATATTTTTCGAAGGTCATGTTCAAGCATAGGGTATACATATTCTTTATAATATTCATTTAATAGTTGATGACGTCTTAGCGTAAGGGCAAATGTTACCATTTTTGGGTTTAATACATAAATACAGGATTTCTTAAAGTATTTTTTTTACTTATATAAGAGAGCCAGTACCTATGAATGATGCCCGGAAGGCGAGAGTCCACCGGCTGTGAAGCAGGTTAATAGCGAAATTACTGAAGCGAGCCTATCTGGCCACGTTCAATGCAAGTTAATTTGAAATAGCTGACTGAATACTATGAGAGAACTACCTACGCTGTAGTAGAATCTAGATTTCTATCATGTCATATGTTTTGTTTTTGTTTATTTTCTTATGTAACATAATATAAATAAAACAAAACATTGAAAAATATGTTTTAATCCTGTTTTAGACTTTGACTTGGTGTGTGAAAAATAGTCCTAACTTATTTAAAACAATATTATTGATAGATACACATCGTCAGGAAGAGAGGGTAGTTAGCAAAAACAAATAAATTATAAAGATTTAGCAGTGAAATATACTACAGAATAAAAAAACAAACAAAATACACAAAAAAGTAATTTTATATACTCGTATTACAAGATGCATATTAAAAATATTTCATATTTCAATCCGCGTTGGCAGCTCGATCTTTATTGAAAGACGCCTTTGATGTTCCGATACGAGTTCTGCTGGGATTTAATTTCCTCCTAGCGAGATTAGAGGTATGTTTTTTTTATCTTTTCACATCTACCTTACTATTGGTAGATAGAATATTTAGTATGTGTTTTTTACTTTCTGTCTGGTCTCAAAAGGGAATTTGTACACGAAAGTTGAGAGTTAATATTCTCTTCAATAAAGTTAAAATTGTTTTTAGTAATTATTGCAAAAAAAAATAATTCGTAATTTTTTAAAAGTTAGAGCAAGTGAATGTCACAACGAACCGTTTATCGCTTGCCCCCGAATTCCAGATAAAGATAATGTTGATCGTCGAAACTGTGCTGCGCTTAGCTGAAGGGGATATGAAAATAAATATTATCTTTTTTTTTCCGGAGATGAAATCGAACTCACGGCCATCGCATTTACAGTAGGACAGAATTAAATAATAATAGGCAATAGGCATTTATATATATAAATAAATAATAATGAAGGTCCGGGTCCGGCCGGGGCTCACCTGTTGCGGCGCGCGCACATCGACCGCACCGTGCTATGTGGGTCGCTGCGAGCTGCGTGTATTCATATTAAAAATATGGACTTCACTATTGTTGAAATTAATATTTTTTTACCATTTTATATTGTATTTTTGTGTATAATAATTGATATTAATAATTGTTTGTACTTGGAGTGGAAAATAAGTGGGTATTGTTGAATTATTATACGATTAGTACCCTACATTTATTATGAAAAATTATTAATATAAAATATATTTTTTTATTTGTAATCGCAGTATAAGGATTTAATTTTTCTATAGACTTTATTTACATGGATGAATTAAATAAGAACTTACCTTATTGTTTATTCTTATTTTATTTTTTTCTTTGTAGCTTTTTTTTAAAAAAAGAATTGCAATTTAAAATTTTGTACCCAGAATTTTTACTATTTGATTTCTATGAGAAATTATTTACATTCGTACGTAATTATGAAAAAGCTTTTTAACTAAATAACTGTATTTTTATATCAAAACAAATATATATATTTATTCATCAAGTCGCCACGTCAATGATATCCTTAGTACAGGCTTATCCCTACTTAACCCCTAGATACCGTGTGAGCAATTCATTTGAGCAACTCGTCTTTTGTTACACTTTTGTTGACTGGTTTAAAGAATATATATTTTTATTAACATTTTTTTAACTCTGCTGTTTCTAAAATGTTTTAGGAACTTCACTACTGCATTTTATCTACCTAGAGACCTAAATCGAGGAAAATATCTATTAGTTATTTATCATTTACTAGCAATTTAATGACAATTTTAATTAGGTCAAAAAAGCATTACTTTTTACCCGACTACGGCTAAGCGTCTATGCGTGTACATCATTGGATCAGTCTTGATGGCGCGTGTGTTACTGGGTATATTAATTTTGTTTTTGCAGTTGGGGTTTCCGGTTTCTTTATACTTTTAAATATATGGGGCTGGTTGTGGCCCTTGGGCGTTGCGTGTTGAGCGGCGCAACTCAACGCCGTTGCCTTTTTTCCGGAGCATTGATAATATTAAATATATCATTTCCTCAAATGAGTATGGATGAGATTACAGTCACGCCACTATTGGTCGTTATAATATGCGTTGTTATACTATAACAGAATAAATAAATATACGAGGTTTCTAAATTGTTCTCATTAAAAAAATTATACCACTTCTAAATTCTTAACAAAAATATCAAAATATTATAGGTAACTAAAACAAAATTCTATTAAGTGTCTACACGTAATCTTTCTAATACTTATGAAATATTGTCGAGCGCCATAAATATATTTTTTAATCCCATACGTCTCTTTAATACGAGAGCTAGTGCAGCATGAAATTGGATAGTTGTAAGATATGAGTTCTCCTCGCGCGTCTCTGTGATGCTGTTTCATGATTTACCTCAGATGCTATTACGTAAGGGTTTCAATTTTAAATCGAATAGGAAATATGTCATTTACAAACATATTTGTAAACAAGTTTATGAATTTGTAACAAGATTAATATTTTTTTGTTATATACCTAGGCACTTTCATATGTGTGTATGTTTGTTTATCACATATGTATATAATCACGACGGTCTTAGGTTCGATTATCACTCTAGTAAGAAGACGGAGTATCAAATTCGCCACTTAACACAAAACTTCGTAAAACTGAAAACTAATAACAAAAAGTAAGCAAAACTTTAAGATAACATATTCTATGAATTTGTTAACGTAGAAATTTAAGGTAAATTTTAAGTTTTTAAGAGTTCTGATAATATTAAGTTTGCTTAAAAAAATATCATACATTTACTTGTCATAATTGTTTTAGTTAGTGAACCTAACATAGATCCTAACGAAGGCCTTTGTTACGAGTATATATGCGTACTTGTTTAAAGTTAAAATCAAATCATAATATATGAGTAGTCTTTAGTTACTCACCCTCGTTATACTAGAAACTCACTAACTTCATTTGACTTACAATATATAGTATATCTAAACATATACATATTCGTACATAATTATTCAGTTATTCGTACATAGTTTATATAGAATTAGAACCCATAACCGTCGCGTTTATAGTCACAGTCTCCGCCAGCGCGGCCTCTAAATACATCACTTTATGATGTAAGAATTTAATATAAATTTCAACGTAGTTCTGTTTGTCTTTATAATTAAATATCTTTCATAATGCTTTTGTGTTGCCAAAAATCCAATTAACCTTTGTTATAATGTAAACAGTAGTTCTCTCATTTATCAAAAATGTAGCAACATTTTCATTTGCTATTTCTTTTTTATTTCAATGAAATAGAATATAGGTTCATATATTTTTAATCTTTCTAATTTTCTTTTTTTTTTTGAGTTTCACACTGTATTCAGCGTGTTGAGTGGCGAAACTCAATTTTCTCCATATTTTTGTTAATTCATATTTTGTCTGTCATTCGATGACATGAGTATAGAAACGAATGAGAAGTATTCCTATAAATTGTTTAATACACTTACTGTATCATTACCTAAGAGCATCTAAATAAAGAAGTCGTAACTGGATCAAACTGTTATTTTTATTTTACTATCACGCGAGACTTTTCTTGTTTTATTCTATACGACTAAATGTAATATATGACGACAGATTCTTTTTAAGTTTAAAGTGATTGGTTTATTCACATACAAGTGACACATAAAGAAGTCAATTAGAATTTAACTGCAGTTAAATATTAATTGTATTCGTAAAAAATAAGCCACCTTCACGCTGTATCCCGCACACAGCAAGTTAGGCAGAGGGAACCTAGTGTTAAAATACTCCGTTTTCCATTTTCCGCCCAATTCTGAAGGTATTGCATGTTGAGTGGTGGAACTCACTGGCGCTTTCGCCTCGATACCAGAGCGAAGAATTCAAAATATAAATTTAAATAAATATTTCATTTTCTTGAGTGGGGATCGAACCCACATCCAGTCGCGTTTACAGTCACACGCTTCTGCTCCTGCACTACAACTGGCCTACCTATATGAATTGTATTCGTATTGGGTAAATTTCATTCAAATGCTAATCGATGTATCTCCCTTGCCGTCGGTGTTTTTATTGTCGTCTACGTAATACAAATAACCAATACCTAGATATTAGGCATACCATTTTTATTGTATATGAAATATCCATATTATAATGAAATTACATAAGTCTTTAAGTAGGGTAAAGCATATAATTGCGCTCCAAGACAATAATGATAATATACCAATACTTGCAACTTTTATTTAATATTTCAAAAATATAAATCCCACGGGATGTTCGAAAAATTATATCTCGGAAACAGCTTGATGGATTAAGACGGAGACTGCTCTTAAAATTATTAGGGTGTGTCGAGGACAATTACCCCCATTTTACTTACCAATGTATTATAATTTGACTTTTATTGTAACGTTCATTGGAAAAGCTCTTAGGGGATTTGGCATGGTAATTATTATTATTTCATTTATTTATTTTTAGTTTTTTTTTGCTGTGTCCTGCAACGGGAACCTGGTAATATTAAGATACTCCGTTCCTCAATAAGACACTTTTGATCCCCACTTGATGATTTTTTGAGGCATTTGTTTGGACACCAGCATGCTACTATAACGGATGGATGACGGAGTGACTTTTGTGGGTTCGATTCCCACCCGGGCGAATGAAAATATTTAATATTTTAATTTCCTCGCTTTGGTAATGAGACAAAACGCGGTGTTGATGCCACTCAACACGCAATGCCTCTAGAATTCGCCGGAAAGGGAGGAACAGATGTATCTTAATGTGGACCGGAATATCTGAACACTACGTCCCTAGGTTCCCAGGTATCAGGATTCAGCAAGAAGCTAGAAGTTATGTTTTTTACGAAACTTTCTATAAAATTACAGTTTAAAAAAAACTCAATATTATTCAAGAGACTATCTTACCTAAACTTTTATAACACCTACAATGTATAATGAATGTAGGTCAACGTTTGAAGCCATTCTGTGCCAGTTGTAACTATGCTCACTTTTCCCCAACCATTTCTATATTATTTCTCTTCCATTTAAACGTAGGGCCGTGAAAAATTCAAACACATTTTTTTTTTATGGAAAACGAGAAACGTGTTTTATGTTAGGATAGAAATATTTTTTACATTTTTTAAAAGTTTTATTCCATACTATAGATAGAGAAGGATTTTTTTTATTTTAGGTTGGTTTAGATTCCCACTCAAGGAAGTTATATATCTAATATTTTCCTCGCTCTGGTGTTGTGATAGTGGCAAAGCGCGGCGATGAGCTCCGCCACTCTTCCCGCAACACCTCCAGAATTCGGTGGAAAACAGAGAGCGGAGGGTCTTAACACTAGGTTCCTTCTGGCTACCCTGCTGTGTACAGAATTATAACATAGTAAGATACAGGAAATTTTACTTCATTTTATCACTTAATAACTTTATTTCATCTCATATCATTTACTTGGGCAGTTTAAGCTGCACTTAATGTACGTATATATACATACATATATATTCTGCTATAGAAATTTACATGCATCTCCGTTCATAATGATGGCAATTTATTTCACTTGAAAGCCGTGAAAAAATGCTAGAAGCCGCTTGAGTATGGTGTATTTTTTAAAAAGAATATAAACATTTGCTCTATCTTTTTTTATAATTTTATAAAAAATTATAGCCAAACATAACCAGTGTAACTTTTAAATGTATTTTTGGTTTCTTACAAACATAAAAGAACACTAAAAACAATCCAAAAAAAGTTACACTAATTAGTAATCAATAAATAATTAGCGTTAGGGGCAGTTTTTGATTATAGTTGTGTCGTAACGTAAGTAAATAAAAGAAAATAGTTGAGAGTTCTCCCACGCAATGTAACAAAATAACTTAGCTGAAAAAAAAACAACAATTTATGTACATTTCATTACTTTTATTAAAAAAAAACAATCTTTACAACTAACAAAAAAATATATAAGTCCATAAAAGTCGAAAAAGCTCTATCTATATAATAACAGAGGCAAAAATAACAATTGTAAGTTTAACAACTGAAAAGTGAACACAAACAAGCGCGTACAAAGGCTAACCTCCCCTAAAAATGAACATTCGGCAATGTAAACGAAATACGTTGAAAAAAAATACCGTTCCGTTATTCATTTGCACGGCTTTTTTTAAAATGGGTCAAACGTAAATCGGAAAAAGAGATGTACCTATCTACATAAATAAGGAAAATAATATGGTAAAAACACCGGGTTTTAAAGCGGTCTATACTTTGTAGAGCTGATGCTGGTCTAACAAGAGGATTAGATATAAAAAGTACATATATAATCTGTGAGTCCGTCGTGGCGCGGAGGCCCAAGCGTGCGACTTTAAACGCGGTGGTCGTGAGTCCGATTCTAACTCGGGGGAATTACATATGTATTTTATAATTTTTCATATTTTCTATAACTTAACGCCGTAAAACATTTAAATTATACTTTTTTTATTTCATTCACTATGGATAGGTAGTAGCACACACTTATCTCATATCTACACTACTATTAAGCCTATATATATAGGCATTACAAGTAAAATTATAATCGACCTTAAGTAAGTACTGTCGTGGTTCAACGCCGTACATGTTTCAAGATCTCTCAGTATATATCTAAATCCAACAAATTCTTTTATCCGCAGAATCAAAGGAACTCAAGCAAGTACAATCGTAAAGAAATCCAGTCGTAAATCCGTCGAGTAAGGCTTCTCAAGCAGTAGCGTGAGGAGGCGATAAATTTCTACTATGTAATTGATCTCAAATGTACATTTCGGATAAAATATCTAAGGCTTTTATATGGTTTCATGATTGAAACCTAAAAAGAACGTTTTTTTTGTTCATTAATATATTTTCTTCAAATATATTTTTTGCTTAAACATTTAAATTATCATTGATATATAATATCTATTACTAGTCGTCGGCCGGAACTTCGTTCCCGTAGACTTAAAGTCCGTTCAGATTTAAAATGAAAAAAAATGTTTTTTCAAACAATCCTCCAACACCTACATGCCAACTTCTAACTTTTTAGTCCAGTAGTTTCGTCTGAGCGTTGATTAACAAGTCACTTAGTAGAGGTTTTATATATATTATTTTAATAGATATTTTTTTATTTATACACATAAAAATTTAATTTTACCACTACAGAAATAATATTGGCAAAAAAGAAAACTCACTAATGTGGATAGCTGCTAATTTAATAATTATGAAAATTAGAAAAGAAAATTTGAGAACATAATTACGATTAAATATATTGAAAGTTTAGCACCACTTCTATTTTAATATTAAACAAATATTACAAAACAAAAAATAAAAACAATTCCAATATTATATAAGTAAAATGTGTAGAAAACTGTAGTCGTTACTTCGCCGCCAATTCTCGAGCTGCTAAGTGCGTCTAACGACGGTCGGCCACGGTCAGCGTATAGCCGTAATTGTGATTAAATGTATACAGCGGGATAAATGGGTGATTCAATTGATTTTTTGCAAGGCGATTTTATTTATTTAGACATTTTATGCGCGGCGTTAAGTTGCGGGCCTCAATGCGCAGTTTCTCAAAAATTGAGCGGAAAAAATTCAAGCGAACGACGTATCTCAACACTAGATTTCCTCTGCCTGACCTGATAAGCGCGCAAAAGCGTGAAGCTTTTTTGTGTTTTGTTATGGGAAGTTCACGAAATGTTTCGGCGGAAAATGTAGAAAGGACGTGTCTTAATGGGAACGAAGTGTCGTAAGGTCCTGTGGTTTCCTCTGCCTATCCCGCTATGTACGGACTACAGCGTAAATCTATTACGTTTTCTAAATAAGGCTTCAATGCAATTATAGCATCGATCAAATCCATTGTAAATAAATACGCATGCTGAAAATTCATATTATTTTAAAACGGTTACAAAAAATTGCGGCATATAAAGCCACGTGATAATAACGTCAAGCGTGTAGTAAACAGGGGTTTACTGTTCATCTAAGTATATAATCTAAGAAGATTATATACTTCATATTAACAGCGTAATATATTATGAGTTATTTTTATTATTTATATTAATAGTTATTTTAAGACCGAACCGAAACTTGACCGAATATATACAAATATTTGAGAATTGTTGGATATCAAATAAAAAAATAAATAAAATAGAATATATTATTTTGATTTCATTAATTTTGTTTAAACACCATGAAATTTCTCGTTGGGTAGAGTAGCGTAACAAATGTGGGTACATTATGTAGCGAGATCTGAACACCTGCTTACACTGAACGTCCCTTTTATATTATATATTTTACATACATATGTATTAAGATTGTAACTTCAAATAAAACTGAAATTATCTTCGTAGTTGTACTTTTACAGTGTGAACATTGAAATCAATGGTAAATTATAATAGTTGTTTTTATTAACAACTTGAAGTCCCCGCGAGGGTACGCCCGCTTAAGCTATACGAATATTATTATTTTTTGTGTCTGTCCTACTGCTGGATTCAAAAGACTTATAAGAATTAAAAAATAACGAAACAATTATTTTTTAAATAATATCAAATATAAATCGATATTGAATATAAAAATTGAATTCTAAGTATATAAGCATTGTAAACTGTATTTAATTCCATATATAACTGCAGTTCTCTGCAGTAGGATAACAAACAATGGAGAGAACATTGCAAGTAGCTAGCTCGATGAATAAGGAATGCTTCGCTTCTGAATCAATAGCAACTCTCAGTCTCACCGAGAGATACCTACGTGTATTTAAAGTGTAGTTGGAATATTGGAATTTCAAATCTGACTTGTTCTATTAGTGTTATTTTATTTTTATACTAGCGGACGCGCGCAGCTTCGCTAGCGTATTTAAGGGTGAATTCTAATAACCCATGAAACATGTGTTCAATGAAATATTTTTAAGTCTAAATTTCAAATTTTATTAAAATCGGTGGCGATTTAAAGATTCTTCCATACAAACTTTCAACCCCTTATTTGCACCCTTAGGGGGTAAATTCTAGAAAACCACGAAACATATGTTCAATTAAATATTTTTAAGAGTCTAAATATCAAATTTTATAAAAATCAGTGCCGATTTAAGAATTTTCCCATACAAACTTTCAACCCCTTATTTGCACCCTTAGGGGGTGAATTCTAGAAAACCATGAAACATGTGTTTAATTATATACGTTTAAGAGGCTGAATTTCAAATTTTATAAAAATTGGTGACGATTTAAAAAAAACCTATACAAACTTTCAACCCCTTATTTGCACCCCTAGAGGGAGAATTCTAGAAAACGATGAAACACGTGTTCAATTAAATACTTTTAAAAATCTAGATTTAAAATTTTATAAAAATCGGTGCCCATTTAATTTTTTTCCATACAAACTTTGGACCCTTATTTCACCCCTTTAGGGTTAAAATTTTTTAAAATCCCTTCTTAGTGGATGTCCAGATTACGAAAGTAAACATCTGTCCAAATTTCACGTCTCTACCATCAGCGGTTACGGCTGTGCGTGCGTCTTACCTCAGTCAGTGAGGACAAGTCCTTTTATATATATAGATTACTATTTTAAAATACCTGAAATAAAAATTGATTTATTTATTTATCTATTATTAATTATTCTATAACATATTAGTAATATCTTAAATGATATTTAAATTCATCACGAGAAAAAATTCAAGACACTCGGAACTTAATACCAGGCTCTGTCTTGTTGCCAAAAGAAAATAATTAAATTCCCTAAATGGGATAACTACCATTAGGTAGTGAGCGAAGAAATAAAAATATAAATTGGAATAATTATTTAATTTTCTCGACTGAGGATCAAATCCAAAACCAGTCGTGTTTACAGTCACACTTTGTGCCCCCGCGCCACGACTGGCCTCAATTTTTAGTGCTTACGTATTTATCCATTTTCATCGGACCTTCTAACATGCTCAGACAATATAGCCACTTTAATTCAAGTCGAGCTAACCTCAACTCTCGCTATAAAAAATTCATGAAGATCCGATGAAATATAGCTTTTGAAAAATAAAGGACGAGTAAATCTACCATATAATTTATTATTTAATATCTAATGCTCTTTAAATGAAATATTACACAGTACCTACTTAGGCGCGTAAAATTCGGGTGAAAAACGGAGAACAAAGTGTCTTGACACTATGTTTTCTTTGCCTTTCTAGGGAAAATTTGTTTTAGATTAGTAAGCATACTCTTCAGCTTTATAATATTACTAGCGGACGCGCGCAGCTTCGCTAGCTTATTTAGGGGTGTATTCTAATAAACCATAAAACATGTGTTCTATGAAATATTTTTAAGAGTCTAAATATCAAATTTTATAAAAATCGGTGGCGATTTAAGAATTTTCCCATACAAACTTTCAACCCCTTATTTGCACCCTTAGGGGGTGAATTCTAGAAAACCATGAAACATGTTTTTAATTATATACGTTTAAGAGTCTGAATTTCAAATTTTATGAAAATTGGTGACGATTAAAAAAAAACCTATACAAACTTTCAACCCCTTATTTGCACCCTTAGCGGGAGAATTTTAGAAAATGATGAAACACGTGTACAATTAAATACTTTTAAAAATCTAAATTTCAAATTTTATAAAAATCGGTGCCGATTTAAAAATTTTTCCATACAAACTTTAAACCCCTATTTCACCCCTTTAGGGTTAAAATTTTTCAAAATCCCTTCTTAGTGGATGTCCAGATTACGAAAGTAAACATCTGTCCAAATTTCACGTTTCTACGCACAGCGGTTACGGCTGTGCGTGCGTCTTACCTCAGTCAGTGAGGACAAGTCCTATTATATACATAGACTAGCGGACGCGCGCAGCTTCGCTTTCGCTTATTTAGGGATGAATTCTAATAAATTATTAAACATATGTTTAATGAAATATTTTTAAGAGTCTAAATTTCAAATTTTATAATAATCGGTGGCGATTTAAAGATTTTTCCATACAAACTTTCAACACCCTTAGGGGAAGAATTCTAGAAAACCATGAAACATGTGTTCAATTAAATACTTTTAAGAGTCTGAATTTCAAATTTTATAAAAATTGGTGCCGATTTAAAAAAAATCTATACAAACTTTCAACCCCTTATTTGCACCCTTAGGGGGATAATTCTAGAAAACGATGAAACACGTGTTCAATTAAATACTTTTAAAAATCTAAATTTCAAATTTTATAAAAATCGGTGCCGATTTAAAAATTTTTCCATACAAACTTTGAACCCCAATTTCACCCCTTTAGGGTTAAAATTTTTCAAAATCCCTTCTTAGTGGATGTCCAGATTACGAAAGTAAACTTTTGTCCGAATTTTACGTTTCTACGCACAGCGGTTACGGCTGTGCGTGCGTCTTACCTCAGTCAGTGAGGACAAGTCCTTTTATATATATAGATTATTGTTAGTACAGATAAGGCGAGCCATTGAAAAAATGAATCTGAATAGTAATTAACCAGGTAAAAGCCATTAAACGATGTACAACCGAAGTAGTATTGATTCCAAAGCATTTCTAATTCATCGAGCTTGCGCCATTTTGCAATGTTCTCGGCGCTGCTCATAAGCCACTCACTGGCGTAACCCACTTTAACTGTTCATTTGCTTACTCTACCTGTATATTAATGGATGACTTTTTTATATGGATTGCAATGATACATATGAATAATGAAAATATATATATGTATTGTATATAGTACATTTATATGTTACTAGCTTTACTATATTTAAAGACTAGTGGACCCGACCGCGGCTACGCCCGCTTGAACTACTTATACGAATATTTATTAAATATATTTATGAAGTTATTTTTAGTTTTCAATAGAGAGATGCGTTAAGCAAACTCATTTTGGGTGACGTTTTCTAACAACAAGCTTTGTAAATCGTTGCTTAGCAACGACGGTTGTTATTAACATGGCGGAATAAATTGCATGTCAAATTAATAAGTATTTTAATATATTGGTATATATTGAAAATAGTACAAATATGAGAAAAAAAAAGTATCCTATGTTCATCCCGAGACCCTCAAGTATCTCTATATGAGTATTTTATCCCAATTAAATTAGCGGTTTGGCCCTGATTGTGTAAAAGACAGACAGACAGACAGAGTTACTTTCGAATTTATAATATAGGTATAGATTGTTTAGAAATAGACGAAGATTATTTAAGAATAGATAATGAAATACAATAATTTAAAAATTATAATCTATTATAGTTTCTCAAATTATTTAAGATCCTCCCGAATGGAAATCTAACCCACGATCAACCTCATATAGTTGCTTACCACGATAACGTCTTTCTCTATCAAATAAAATTTTGCACTAAATTTAATATGAAACACATTGACAATAATAAGTCGTCTCGTTCAAACTATAAACTTACGATGCCGATGTGGATATTGTAAATGATTGCTATGATCTGTTTATAGTCCATAAATAATAAGCCAAATGACGTAATTTCAGTTGAGATAACGATATAGCCAACTAAATCCCTTTCCCGATATAGGTTACAAAATAAGTTTTCAAATTCGATCGAGAATTGTATACTAATTGAATAAAAATATAGTTTTTATTTAGTCAATTTTAGTTCATTTTAATCAATTGTATTACAATCTGGTATCAGTTACATAAAATTATAATACAATTAAATATTTTAATTAAAGTTATAATTGAAATTGTTTATTTCTTGTAAAATTGTTAACTAATAGTTGTACAATGTCATCTATTCGAAAAGACCACTTAGACATTTCTCGTTCTGCGTTCTTGGCAGCAAACTACCAATAAATCTAATATATATATATATATATATATATATATATATTAGCATTCTTCTTAAAATACCTGGCTTATTTTTTTTTATGTAGACTTTTAATAAATATATAGGTACTTGCTACCCATACCCATATCAGGTGGGTTGTGTAAAAACTCGTAATCTGCCATTTTGAAGCGACGGCCATTTTGCTTTAAAAAAAAATATTGATTATATGTAATTTCATTGTCATCAGCACTGATGTTTAACGCCGAATTTCAGCTACACACTAGGAACTCGGTCAATTTTACTTTTCAAGATTTGACATAGACTAACACACATCCTTACATGACAAGTTAAATAAGAAATTGAAATTAAATAAAAGTTTGTTATTGTTATTTTTTAGGCTTATTCTTTTTTCAGTTTCTCTGCCACTGCGCCATGATGGCCTCAAATATGTATGTAAATTGTAGAATATTAAAAGTAAACTTGAGAATGGCACGACAAGTGGCTGTATATCACAAATCGTTGTTCGCCGCGATTCATAATGACCTAGCAAAACTTAGGCCATTAAAAGTTTTGCTATTAGAAACTCCCTTTCTTATGTCTGTATTATATTCGATGCAAAGCTATACAATGCCTTGTTGCCTTTAAAATATTTCAATTATATTTTAGTTTATAATCTTTTGTGCGAAATATAAGTGGTCCTAAAGAAAGAAAATTTATTTTTATTTTTCTGATGTAGAAAACAATGTTTCCAAAAGATTTGGATGAAACGGAGAACAGAGTGCTTTAATACTAGTTTTTTCTTTTACAAGAAGTGACAATATACATAATAAAAGTGAGAATAAAAGTAAAAAAGTCTATATCGTCGGCTTAGAGTGTAAGCCTACTACATCCGTTAAATTTGTTGTCGTTATGTATTCGCACATTTTTATTCCGTTCAAAAGTGTTAAGAACTACAAAATTGATCTTTATTTTATTGCATATTCTAGAAAATAGAAATCAATTTATATAATGTAATTTTTTTCTAGTGGTATACGTTTGTGTCGCCTGATAAAATTCGCTTAATAAGCTGTTAGCAGGTTTACACTCTAAGCCCACGGTATCTTACTATTTTTAGAATCTTACTGTGCATTTCAACTAGCTAAGATTGGTGCTTCCGTCGTTTTGTTGTGTATGAACTATGGATATTTGATGCTTTACTTCCTACGAAAACAAATCTACCAAGTACCTACAGGTATATAATTTCGTATTTTATATATTATACTTTTTCCCATATAGAAGGGTAAGCAGGAGAACCCTAGTGTTAACAAATTCCGTTCCTCGCTTTTCGATCTATTTTTGACAAATGTGTTGAGTGGCGGAATTTAACGTCGCGTTTTATCCACCCGGAGAAAATAAATCATTCTCCTGAATGGCGAACGAACCCACATCTATCACACTTGCAGACATACTTCTTTAACCGAAGACTGTAAAAAAAGGAGGTTATCAATTCGACTGTTGTTTTTCTTTTGTTATTCAACTTGTAAATTGTGGCGTTGGGTTCTGCTTCTATCTATATCACTATATAAAAAATCACAGAGAAATGACTCTACACACTACTTTTCACACGTCCTTAAGGCACTAATTGTGAACTAATCTATTCTAATATTGTAAAGCTGAAGAATTAGTTCTGTAGAACGTGAAAACCTCGGGAGCTACTAGTTCTAAATGAAAAAATAATTAATTATAATCCCGCTATCGAGGAATATTATATTATATTCGATCTAACCCACTATATCTGCAATCACTTCGAATGTATCATGTGTATTTCACAACTCTTAGTTATTTCAATTTGACCACGCGATCAAAGTCGCAGGTAAAACCTAGTTTTTTTTAGTTTCACTCTGTATCCCTCATATAACATAGGGAATCTGGAATCCTTGTATGAATACACTTCCGTTCCCCATTTTCCGCCGAATTCTTAAGACATTGAATATTGAATGGCGGAATTCAACCCCGCGCTTTACCTACTTTGAGAATTAGTTACGACATAAAAGAGCTCAGTCAGCCAAACTATATATGCTAATCTATCTATCTAGAAATAAGACAAAATAGAAGCATTCAATATGTTTCATGTAAAATGATTATAAAAGTCATCGCTTCATTAGCAAAGTGGCGGTTCAATCGTAAATCACAAGTGAGGAATTGTGAAACGTGTCTACTGGACAATCGCCAATAGTAGCTAGCTCGCGTCGCTTCGCGATATTAATATTGGTTAATGTCAGTCTGGTTTGCGAATGGATATATAGCGGTGTATAGCATTGTATAGCTTGTTATCGCGCTATTTATGTGATAGTGTAATTTGAATTGATGTTCCTTTTTTTAGTTGTTCTTGTTTTTAGGGTTCCGTATCCTTAAAAGAAACAATGGAAACCTTATATCATCACTTTATTTGTCAAGACCATTTTTTTATCTACACATAAACTGGTTCTTTTTCTGTTTTGGTCAAATTTTTTGCACGTTTGTTGCAAGTTTTAAAAAATGCACAATGATTTTATGATTATACCCAGTATCCAGATCATGAAGTTCTTCTTAAATCTTCAACCTCCTCTTTAAATCTTCTGTTGTTAAAAGAATGTAATTTGTTATAAAGAAATACTTGTAAGCGACATAATTGTTTCGACTGTCTCCCTGCATCCCTGTATCCTTTATTTTACTCAAGGATATTTCTAAAAGCATATTATGAAGCTAATGTGGCAAAGTGGAGTAACTGACTATAAATAACTTAGGTGATGATTTGATCACCACTCGAGGGTTTAAATTATTGTGATACACTAATTGCACCGTGAATCGCAAATAAAATGCAATTTTCTTCATTCCACAATACTACAAAAAGAGAACAGAGTGTCTTAGCCTTTACACCAAGTTGTCTCTACGTAAAAATTGAGAAGCTGCGTTATCTATCTATATATATATATATAAAATCGAAAGGTCACTCACTCATCACGAAATCTCAAAAACTACGAGTGCTAGGAATCTCAAATTTTGCATAGGAGTTACTTATAGGACGTAGGTGCTCGCTAAGACGGGAATTTGCAATATTCGATTTCTAAGGGGTTGTTTTTGGGGTCGAAAGTTTCATACAAATGAAACTTCGTTACTACAAATGCTAGGAGTCTCAAATTTTGCATAGACGTCACTAGGACGTAGGACGTAGTCATGGAGTCTGAAATTAATAATAACATAGTTCACGCGGGTGAAACCGCGAGCGGTCCGCTAGTTTATTTATATATTCTAATACTAAAATAAAAAAATATAAGAATTTAACAAGTAAAGCAACACGCAATATTTTAAACTATGGCTACAAATAAAATGTTACGACGAAAAGAACAATTTTAAATATAACGTGTAATTAATTTTGCGGCTTGGAATTTTAGTATTGTTGTTGGGCGCGAGCTGCAAATAGTCGCACCGCATGAAACCATTAAGCGAACTTTAGATTTCTTATCTCACAAAAATGTTAATTTTGCTTCTAATTTTCATTTAATACTTAATTTTTTTGTGTCCTTTTTCTTGGTTCACGCTGTATTCCACACATAGTAGGGTACCCAGAGGGAACCTGGAAACGAAACATTTAATTTCCTTTTTTTATTTCATTATGCTCAAGTTACGTAGAGTAACCAAGTAGATGAGGCAATCGTGGTATAATGAGACAGCGTCAGACTTTAAATGCGGTGGTGTATGTGTAAGTAAGGAAATCGGGGCTATAAAGAAAATAAAGATAATAGTAGGCTCAGTTGCGATACAATAACAAAAATATTTTATTAAATTTTACTCACGTAACGTAAATTTTACTTATTACATAAGAATAAAAATGTTTTTGTGAAGAAAATTTATTATCCCTGCAAGCAGTAATATGAAAATTAGGTTCAAATATTTCGTAAAAGATTTAACAAGGAATCCAACGGGAACGAATATAAAATGGTTGGAGCTTTTTATGAAAATCCGTGCTTTATTTCTCGGGAGATCATAAATTTAAATAAACATTCACGGTAGCGCTTAAATTTTATGTTTATATGGTAATGGTGAGATTTTAAGTTGTGGCGTGATCGGACTAATGATGGTGGAAGTGAGAACGAATCTAGTGGCTAATGTCAATGGAAAAACTTAAGAATAAAATTTAATCAAAAGCTAAAATTAAAATATGAGTATATGTCAAAAATTAAGCCATGCATTAGGTGAGGAGTGTCTTCACCTAATGCTAAAACAACAGAATTTTTACCGGGATATTTAAACTGAGAAATTTATTACTCAATTCCTTCGGAAGAAGAGAATTACATAAGTTATTTCTTAATAGTTTCTAGTAGAAACGATTTGTGCCAGAAATATCAAACTGAATTGTCGAAGCATTCAGTACATATCGATTAAGATATCGTTGAGGTATTCAATAATACCTTGAACATGCCAATTGCCTGTGGAATTTCATTTAGTGAATTTAACGCGTTCTTGTACAGAAATTGTTGTGTATAAACTTTTATTATATACATTATTTTTTTTAGGTAAGACAACCTAAACAGTGGACAGCGACGGACTGTAAACGTGGGGTGTGGGTTCGAATCCCATTTGGGGGAATTTTAACACCCAATGCCTCCAGACTTCGGCGCGAAATGTGGAAGGAAGTTAACTTGACAGTAGGTTCCCTCCGCTTACCCTTCCAAATAGTCTTCCTATTCATTTTATATTTTGTTTGTTGAAGCGTCAAGCAGATGGTTGGAAAAACTGCAGAGCGATTCGTTTTTTATTTTCTTTCAAAATTGAAAGCGTTTGCGTTAAAATTTTAAATGTGGAGGAAAACTGCTCAATTGTTACCTACTAGCACGACAGCTATTTATTCTTGTTTTGTTTCCGGTCTACACAAAAAAATTATACCAAATACCATTTATATCATATAGAACATAGGTACTTCAATTACTTTAAGTATTTTTTCTTTGAATACTTTTTCCGCCTTTGATAGGCGGAATTCAACGCCGCACTTGTCTTACCAAAGCTAATAATATATATTACAAATAATATAAATAAATTTATTTCTCCCGAGGGGATATAAAAATCTACATGATTAAAGAAACCCAAATTTATCAATTCTAGAAACCTTTCAGATAACACACAATATTTGGCTTTGTCACAAATTTGGTCCAGTAAATATTAACTAACAACTTTGTAACTCAAAACCCATATAAAACTTTAGTAAAGTTTAAGTAGACCACGGTCGTGATCTGTGTACACAACCCTAGGTACCATTTTGACTAGATTTACAAAATTCAACTTTTAAGCATCGGTATATGAAGCTTTATAAAAAATAGGTTCATGTTTTTTGCTGCGTAGCAGGGTAGGCAGAAGGAAACTAGTGTTAAGATATTTCGCTCCACATTGACTGATTTTTGAGACATTGCATATTAAGTGGCGGATTTTAACGCTGCGCTTTATTGTAAACAGCAAGCAATAATTAATTCCCTTGAGTGTGAATCGAGCCCACAATCGTCACGTTTACAGTCAGACCCTGTGCCACAGTGCCATGACGGCCTTACTTTTTACTCTGCTTAATTTCTCTATTAAGGTTTTGCTTTTGTTTGCTATAATGCCTATAAGCATATTTGTTATACAACTGGGCCAGCCCAAAGATCCCAACGTAACGTCAATATTCTGTACATTTTCAATCTCACAGCATCCAATACATTTTCAATTTATAAGCGTTGCTGAGAATTCAAAGGAAACTTTGATAGAGGCGATTGCTCTATTACATATTCTATACAAAAATATTGAAATCCTTGGTAAGTTAAGGTGACTTACCTAGGTCATACCCGGGTTAATATTTATATTTATTAAATGTTTGATGCCATCATGATGCATGGGATCTATCAGTAAATATGATGTTTGTGGTTTTATTTCGAAATCTTGGGAATACCTATACTATTTTCATTTTCCCCTTCTAGCTAGACGTGGCGCGGCGTTGTGTTTTGCTGCTGTTAAAAACGGAGTATTATGACCCAAGGTTTTCTCTGCTATAGGTATGTGTGATATAGCGTAGAGCTGAAAATAATGCCAATTCCTACGTTTTACTCATGCAAAGAGAAAAAAATGACGTTGGATTTTATTTTCCACTAACGCAATTTTCCCAAAAGGTAATGCGTAACTTAATTACGTGAGATGTGTGAAAAAAAAAATAATGATTCTAATTTCGTTTGTCCAGAATATATTATCGCTTCTCAAACTGAATCACATTGTACAGTATGCCAATTCAAATTGTTACTGTATTCGCCGGAAATAAATCCGTAGCGCGAATGTTAATAATGTTACACCTAGCAGTCGCTAGTCGCTAGCCGTGACGCTGGCAGACCTCCAAACTATATAATAATTATCGTCATATTATTTCCACAAACTCTTATTTATTTCTTTGCGCATATTCTATTTTATTTATAGATAGATACCTACCTACCTTCATAATAATAAAGATATCAAATATTTAAATTGTGTGTCTATTTATATGTTGGCAAAAAAAATATTTTAATGTTATAGGTAACAGTTGATTTTTGTTTTAGAGATCATCGTGGCGTGCACAGCATCTGGCTGTGGATTCGATTCCCATTTAATGATTATATTTATTTATATTTCCTTGCTTTGGTAGCCAAAGTGGGTTGAGTTCTGGCACCCAACACGCAATGTCTCAAAAATTGAGCGGGAAGTGAGAAACAGTGTGCCTTAACACTAGGTTCACTTGACTTAACACTAAGTTGAAGACGCTAGGTACCCTGTTATATGTGGAAGATGTAAAAAGTTTATAAAGAAAAGATATTTCGAAACTCCTAAAAATCAGTTATCTATCATGATAATCTCTTAAGTATATTAATTACACTGTTTATTCATTTTAGTCTTTTAAGGCACTAAAACAATTTTCGCTCTGGTGACGCACATATAGCAAATAGTTTGAGACGATAAGAATTCTATTACTATATAATTTTATTTAGTTTTTTAATGTGTGTGGACAAGTTATTAAGTAAAATTAAAAGTGATTTTTCCAAAATATTAAAACTTTTTTTAAGTATTATTGGTGGCGGTTTTAAAATTAATATTTAGTGCAGTGAAGTATAAAAGTGTCAAAACTAGCTTAAATCTAAACCCAGCTTGTTTAATAGAGGTACGTGTGTGTAAATCATCAATTTTGAAATTTATACTTTGCATAAATTGATTAGGGATGTTTGATGATGGGTGCAAATCGAACCCATCACCATCGCGGGGTACTTTCTCTCTATGGTGATGGTGTTCTTTTCCTTAATAAACACCAAAAACTTCTACCTAGGGTACCTAGTGTTTTCCGTTTATGTTTCCCCCTTTACGAGACATTGCATCTTGAGTGATGGAAGCTGTATTTTGTCTTGTCGAATCGAACTCACAACCACTGCAGAGTTCATCTCCTTGATGGTGATGACATCCTTTAACATAATGAACATCAAAAACCTGTAGGCACTGTATACTTCGTATAACAGACGTTGGAAACTATCGTAGTCTATTGTACGCGCGATGGTATCGTTGTGTCCGACGTGTTGCGCTCAAAGCGTGTCACTACAGTACAAAAGTGGGTACATAGTGAAGTACTAAAGTAACTAACTCTAAATTGAATTATAGTTTATTTTATTTTTATGTTTAAGTATCTGTATTTTTTTTGGAAAAAAAGGTGGTTGATCTGTTTTACTTTGTTTGTTTGGATTGCGTGCTTTCAATACGCTAGAACGCGCAGAAACTTATTATACGCTTATTGAATGTCGAAGAAAGTTCTTCTCTTGGATTCATTTCGTTAGTTTTAATAATTTAAGGCTCTATCTTAAAATTTACTTTTTTTATATAAAATATCCATGATCGATCTATGGCATTCTATTTTGTCCAGCAGAGTTAGTCTTTCCAACGAATTTTTTTCTTAGTTACGTTCATATTTCAAACCTTTTTTAAAAAAGGTATATTTTTTTAAATAAATAAAGATCTTTTCATTTCAGTGTCATTTGAAGATACTAAACAATATTTAGCATTTGATGAACGAATAAGCTTATCTCAGCGTATTGTATTCTGTGTCACGTTCGCGAGCGTACGCTATTTACCTAAATAATCTAAATGTACTGAACACAGTACGAATTTGTACTAGTAACGTCTGTGTGTCCAACTCATGTTCACGTTGCAAAATGCGCTAAAAATAATTTGTAATGAATAAATCTCATTTCTCAGTCTTCTTCCTCCTGGCATTAATCCCGGTTATTGCCAGGGTCTGCCTTTCTACTCAACCTACTCCACCTACTCATAAATAATCAGAAATTCATATCTGTCCAAAGTAAAGTTATTATAAAGCATTCATAAATCTACTATGTACTAATCACCAAAGCATGAAGTTCAAAACTTCACACAGCATGAATTTGAATCAAAGTTGGACTTCAATCAGTTGAAATATTCTTGTTACGTAGGCTGTGCGGCCACACACGGCTTAGTATAGGTAATGCTATTAGTGCGAGCGAGAATTCAACGCGGCATGCATGGTATGACGAATAATCTGATTCTCTATGAGGTGGTGGGGCACGCTGTACGCATCAGGTTAGGCAGAAGGAACCTAGCGTTGAGACACTCCGTTCACTACTTTCCACCGAACACCACCGCCGAATACACCAAATATATGTTTTAAATCTTTTAAAATATATATTTAGCTATACATATGTTCGTAATTCAATTACTTCGGAAACGGTAACGATGCAATATCGTTCAATCTATCTCCCGGCAACCTGAAAAAATGACACACTTCAATAGCCTTCTGTCCATTAGGGTTGATTAGCTTTGAAGTAGTATTCGAATTTCAATTTTGTTACTTTGCTACCTTTTTTTATTTTTATTTTTTTCTTTTTAATCTGTATTTTTTCCTTTTTTAAAGGAGCTTTGAGGAAAGTATAAAATATTTGGTTTTTTTTAGCTTCACGTTACTGGATGCCTCATATAGTAGGGTAGACACTAAACAGAGAATATGTAGTGCTGAGAGACTCGGATCTCCACTCACCGCCCAATTTTCGGGACATTCAGTTGAGCGGCGGAACTCAACACTGCGCGTTATTCTTTCCTTTAAGTGGAGATCGAACCCACAACTGTCGCGTTTTCAGTCAGGAATTGTGTCATGGTTGCAAGAACTTTTATATCTGGCTCAGTTCATTTTTTTATTATGGCATGGTATGTATACTCCTTTTACAAAATGTAATTTAAATAGAAAATAATTCACAAAAAATCTTTAGAACTATTTTTTAACTTTAATTAAAATTATATAGATTTTTACTAATATTAATAAATTATGGATTTATTTTTCTTTCTAAAACAAATGAATTGAAGAATTTTCACTATAAAATTATAAGTTTTAATACATTTTCATTGTCCCTAGTAGGCAGTTATGTCATACCACTTTTGCTTCATCCACTGCCATCGACCTCTTTATATATAGCCTCAGGGGAATCTTCATGCTTTTACCTTACCTTCCTCCAGTAGGTATAATCGAGTGTGTTTCCTTCCAAAGGTCAGCTGTGAAGCCCGTTTATCCATTTTATTACTCACTCTTGGCTCGTATATTAGAAAGCTAATTTTTTTCAAAAGTCGATTGCGATGTAAGCGATGTGTGTGTATATATACTTATGTAGATCCATGAACTATTCAGTTACTCCATATTTTAAATATGTATGTATGTTTCTATATAATATACTTACATATGTGTTAGACGTTATGTCTATTTTTTTCCTACTTTCCGCTAAATTCTGGAGACACTATGTATGGAGTGGTGGAACTCAACGACAGAAAAATAAAGTTATGCAGTTAAATATAATATTTTATCATTTCCCATTCAAATAGCACAAGTGGTTCGTTTAAATGAACTACTAGAAAGCAGTTTTAAATAAACCAAGTAATAGAAATATGATAATTTCATATAATTAGCTTTCATAAGAGATTTCTCAATAGGAAATTAAATATACTTACTTCAATCGCTCAACCCTGAAAGCTGTGACTAATGACCCGTTTTGCATGAAAGGTGAGCGAATATAAATCTAGATGTTTATATTTTGTATGTTATAAGTTTTGACTGACTTGACATACAATGTCGAGTCAGCCAAACTTTTAGAATATTTAATAGAATGCCAGAGTGGAAATACATATATTTTTATTAGTTCTATAGGTTAATGTCTAAATATTATCAATATTTGTATTTTGGATGGATTTTAATTTTTTTTATTTATCTATTACATTTATTTATTAGATTTACAATTTTTTTTTTGTTGTATTGGCACTGCGTGTTGGGCACGGAACTCCGCGCTTTACCGCGAGACCAGAGCAACTAAATGAAAATATTAAATATTTCATTTTTCGTGTAGGAATCGAACCCACAACTACACTGTCTAACACTGTCACGTTTACAATTACACGCTTGCGCCACGAGTGGCCTCTTTTAATGGGTAATAAAGTCTATTGGCAACCCTAACATGGTATGGCCGTACTACAATATCGTTAATGGGATTTCAGGCTGCATTTTATATTATGGGGTAATGTAATGGCTGATTGCATTACCTATATTAATGCAATTTTCAAGATTACCTTTGCCTCGACAATAGAACGTTATTGAATTCGTATTCATATTCGTAGGTAGGTGTTTAAAGAGTTGTTTAGAAGGGAAATACTGTAAATTTAAAATATTGTTCGCTTTTTTATTATTTTTGTCTATTGTTTCGCTTTTTTATTTATTTTTTTGTAAATAGCTTTTTAACATAAAATTTAGCTTATGTCAAAATTTGTAAAAGAGTTATTCCTATTTATTGTTTTCATAATTATTCAGTTAACCTTTTCATTACTTAAAAAAAAGTATAGTTATCTGTACGGTACTTTCCGCATAAAACAGAGTAGCCAGAGGGAACCTAATGATAAGACACTCTGTTTCCCACGTTCAGTCAAATGTTCAAAACATTGGAAGTTAAGTAACGGAACTCAACAGCGTACTTTATCTTATTGTCAGAGCGGGGAAATGAAAAAATATCCAATCCCTCGATTGAGAATCGAACCCAAGACGACCTAAAGAGTTACAATTATTAAATATTATTCTCTGTAACAGAGAAATAAAATCATTATTTTTTACTCCCAACATGGTACTTTGTCTAACAAAAAGTGAAGGATTTCCGCTTATTTTTAGCAATGTTGTCCCCACGGATTAAGGGTAACTCTGTTTGAATACGCAATACATGAAAAACTTTTTCATTACATTAAAGGATTTGAAAGGCTTTGAACATTTATATTTTGCCTTGGCGTCGTTGCTCGTTACTAATGGAATAATATGACGAGAAATTAGATCTTTTTATTAATTAATTATTTTTATTTTTTAAATCCGTCTTTTTTTCGTAGAAATTATTACAAAAAACGAAACTCTTTGAATCTACATTCTTTATTAGAGAATAGAACTCATTGCTTGTGTTTGTATTTTCCATGTCATACACTGTGGAGGTCTTCAAATATAGAGTTAAAGGGTATTTTGTAGGCAAGCATGTATCACGGAGGACCGCATCAACATTGAACAACAGGATTGACGCCTATTTCAATATAAAAGAAAGATATCTTTTATTATATATAAGCTAGAAAAAGCACGGCATTGAGGGCACCCCGGCGATATTTGGGCGGAAAGTGGAGGGCGGAGTCTATACTCCGACTCTGTTATTTTTCAATATCTATATATTGAAAAATAACAGAGTTGGTCGGCACAATGCGTGCCTGTGAAACACGACGGTTGTGGATTCTATTCCCACTCGAAAAAAAAATAATTTCATATTGTCGCTTTGGTAACAAAGATATTATTAGTATTTGTAATGATTTTCTTTGTTATCATCTATAATTGTTAAACGAAAATGTTTACGTATACAAAATAAGATGTTTTTATTTAAGCCATGTATGTGTAGATATATTAAATGTACATGATTAAATTATAATTTATCTTGTTACAGGGGTTTCGGGAAACAAGGGTTCCAGTGTCAAGGTGAGGCTTTTCGAAATTTAATTCGCGGTGAAAACAATTTATTGTGAAGGTAACTTAGCAGGTGTCGTTATGAATTATCTTTTACTTAATAACTAGGGTAAGTTAGGGAATCTTTAATTAATATAATATTCAAAGTATGAAAATAGGTAAAGGCTTAGTCGTGCAAACTTTTCATATTAATGACCTCTTTCAAACTAGATTGTTTTGTAGGGATTTACTAAGCAGATATAGCTCAGCGATGAGTTCGACCACTCAGCACGCTGTCTCGAAAATTGGGTCAATAGTAAAAAGAGAGAAAGGAGAGGAGTGCTTTAATACTAGGTTCCCTCTGCCAAGCCTACTATATGCAGGAAACAGAGTAAAACAAAATCAGACCAATATACCAAGCCAACTTTCATATATTTAATTATACTTTAAATTATATGTTTGGTATATATATAAAAATATATATACCTATATGCATAGTAAATAAAGATTTATAACATAAGCCGTAACAAAAACAATATAAAATTGCAGTATGCAGCTTCGTGGTGCACAAGAGATGTCACGAATACGTCACTTTCACGTGCCCTGGCGCAGACAAAGGCGCGGATTCAGACGTAAGTTTTTTTTTTTTTTTAATTATAATAATTAAAGAAATAATATATTTCCTTTAAAAATATAAAATTAAATCATTATATAAACATATGTTGTAATCTGCGTATTACATATAAATAAATATTAATCGAATTATGTCGACCGACATACAGTGAAATTATAAGAAAAGAAAACAAGAGTTATTTGTCGCTATAAGTTAAAGATTGTTTATGTAAAACGGACTAAAAAGATTATATTTATGTTTTAAGACAAGTATTTTAGAATAAACTTAACAATGGACTACGAGTATTAATATTTTTTTAGTTATATTAGGGATGACAGGGTATTTGTAATGGATTTTTGTTAATATTGTGCTTTTTCAAATTGTGTGTAGAATATTTTTTTAGGGTCCCTATTTAAACATTTTACTTATGGAATTATTCCCTATTTCCACGATATATGATTTATTTTTATTGCTATCTGTGATCCGTACATATTTTCTTGTTTTTTTTATTGAATAATTTTATTGATTGTTTTGTTTGAAAAATTCGCTTTTTCATTTTTGGCAGTTAAAACTGTGGTTTCATGTAAAGTGGTGATGACAAAAACACTCTGTATACAGATATATTACATTCAGATCGATCACTGTCACGTGTAAAAATAAAATACTTCAATTAAAAATATACTTTCCAAACCCCAGGTAAAAAATGTACCAATATTTCTTTTAAATTATAGGAGCACACGGGCGTTTAATTAAAGTTTTTTTTTCACCATTCGCATAATTGATTCTATTAATCAACTCGATGATCGAATCGAGTAGAAAAATATTAAATTGCTACCTTTTAATAAAAGAGGGATGAAAATCTCTGTGTTGCCTTTTAATGGAGTGGTTTGCAAAAGTTAAATTAGATTTTGTAGGTTCGATCGTCACTCTAATGATACAAGCATAAAAATAAAAAAATAAAAAACAGCTTCGTCTTTTTCTGCATAACCAGATAGGTCAAGGGAACCTAGTACTGAACTTAAGACATTCCTTTCTGCACTTTCCGATTAATTTTCGGCTCATCGTGTGTTGATAGCACGTAACTCAGCGCCGCGCTCTATCTACCAGCGCAGAAAATGAATGTAATTGAAATATTATAATTTCTCTGAATAGGAATTGAATCCACAACCATTGCGTTATAGTAGTCACAAAGTGCCACGATGGCTACGATATTTTTTTTACTTGACATAAATCCTATAGTCCTAAGTATGCGTACAAAGTCGTATGTTACTTTTTATTCTGATCCATCAAGTTTTCCCGTTAAGTAATTGAATAATCGACGCAAATTGAATTTTCGCCGTCGAGCACCAAGCTGGTGTGGTCTGGCATAATATTATCTTGGAAATTATTAAGACCATATAAACATATCTTATATTATCTATAACTCTATTTTCTATTATATATAGTAAATAAACACATATTTAGTAAATATTAAGAAAATATTTGCTCGTCGCTGTGAATTATTAACATTTAAAATAAAAATAATTCTCTTCTAATCTCAGTACTGGATCAGTATTTCCCTGGAATCCATTAAGGCTTTTTTTAATTAAAGTTAATGGCTCACAGACTATCCTTCTTAAATATTTATTATTATTATTCCCCTAATCCAAGGTTGCGTATTCTTTTAATTTCTTAAGTAAAACTTGAGCTTTTATAAAATTATATTCTGCTTTAAGCGTACCCTTTTAAGGGTTTTCATAATTATTGTTAAATGTGTTTATTATATTACAATAAAATAATTATGATTATTATGCAAGTTTCTTGGTGTTTTTTTTTTATGAGTTGAGTATATATCTATACAGTTAAGCTTTCCCTTTCTTTCTTTGTTTTATTTTAAAAGATCGGTCAAAGACGAGTTGGACTCGCTCCCCGAGGGAGTACCAATTTCAGGATTGTACGTCAACGAGAAGTACATCTTATAAAAATTGACACACTTAAGTATGCATTCATTTTGTATGAAATGAACTACAATTATAAATTTGTAATAGTTTTTATCTGTTATATAAATATTATATATGTATCGTAAATTCTCATTTCCTGCCAAATTTCATTATTGTAGGGAAGTACTCTATAGGTTTTGACTACGCAGAGAATTTCATACAAATTACAGCGCAAATCGATGCATAAATATTTCACCAGACGTAATGCAAACATTAAAGGTTTACTAATTAAGCATGTTTGTATAAGATTATATATAAAAATAATCTCAACGTTTATTTTAAATAATATGTCAAAAATACCTACAGCTATAATAGCTTTGTACTAAAGCAAGAAAAAAGAACCAAACATTGAAACGGATTGATTTTGCAAGACCGCCCAATCCCTAGTCAGTGCTGTCAATTTTACTATGCAATGTAATTTAATTTTATCGTGAACTGAGGCGCCACTCGTTAGGGTAACATGTACCTACACTTTTATTTATATCCTGTAACTTTTTCCTGGATATTAATGTTTCTTTCTTTTATACTGCAGGGTAGGCAAATGGAGCCCAGTGTTAAAATTCTCCGTTTCCCAGTTTTCGTAAAATATTCGAGACATTAGTGGAACTTTTAACATTATCAGAGTGATAGACAGAGAGAATATGTCTCACAAAGCTGTTAGGCAAGTTAATAAGAAAAATATAACACAATGTTGTTTCAATTTAATTAAAAATCAAGATCACACCAATTCTATCTTCATTATTCTCAAACCTATTTTACCATAAGCAAACAGAATGGTCCAAATTTTCGACATCATTAATTCGTGCCATTGTGTTGAATATCGTATGAATTACGTATTTGCCTAATAAAGGAGCGTATACAAATGTTATTTGAAGGTTTACACATAGAGAGATAGAGGTTCCCTGGCCCTCATCCTCTTTGGATTACTATTGCTATTGTAATGGATGTATAGAAACGAATCATCCACTCAGAAGGTTATCGTGTGAAGTAGACCTTGTAGATCTTTGGACAAGAGGTACATATTGGAAGATAGTAAATACTATTAATAATGATTAAGAACGAGGTAGCGTCCTGATGGTTATAGGGAACGGAACGGTATTGCGTAAAAAAATTTTATTAAATGTAATAATTTTATACGTAGCCGGATTAAATAATAAAAAAAAATATGTTTAGATTTCTATTGAACTTAGGGCAACTTTCTTTTCCCCGTTCTTGTAGATAAATATTTTATTACATTGGAAGTATCTTATTTTTCGAACTAATAGCTTTATAGGATTTTTTTACTACCAATATCATGGTGCATATCTGTGACACACAGACATACAGAAGTAAACTATAAGAATTCCGATTTTTGTCACAAATTTAGAGAAATCACTTTTGAATCATAAAAAGGAAAACAGATTATTTTCATATATACCTTGTAGGTACCTGAAGATCAGTTCCATTGACCTGTATGTTAAAAACCCATATTTAGGCAATACAAAAACAATATAAGCCGCGACCGACCGCTGCCAGACATTTAATAAATATTCAACAGAGTATAATTAAAGTAGAGTACTTGATCGAACATGTACACGCTACGGCGACACGCCACACTATTATTATAATTATTGCGAATATCATATATATTATGTACTTACTTATATTTTATAAAATGTGTTTTAATTTTATATTTTTATGCAGTTTTTATTTATTTATTTTAGTAGCAACGTTGATATTTTAAAACTATGCTTTGACTTTTATATATATATATATATATATATATATATATATATATATGTATGTATGTATTTTTTACCTTTAAGCGCAAAGCTTTATAAGTTTAAAACAATAATTTATATCTTTTAAAGGAAGAATTGACCTGGATACTAAATAAAAGATTGAGCTAACAAAGGGATAGTGTATGGATAGTAAATTTGAAGCATTCATAATTAAATTCCCCTTTATCTTTGCAAATTCACAAAGTAAATAAAATAAGTAGAGTTGCTTAATTATGTAAAATGCAATTAACCTTATACTATAGAGAAACTACATTGTTTTTGTCTTTCTGACATAATTGAATTGTTTTTTTTGATGCGCACTTTATTTTACATAGGTTATTTAAACTTGAATGAGGCGGATAAACGGCGGACCTAAACTCCGCGCTTTGTCATACAGGGCACGAGAATGAAAATAATTGAAATATTCCCCCTCCCCTCCAAGTGGGTGTTGAACCCAGAAATATCGCTGGTCCACTGGGCCCCAATAACAGATTTGTATAATAAACTCTTTTATAACAGACTGCAGTCACTTTTTGTCATTAAGATAAAATATCTAAAGCAAATGAAATGTAAACCACAAAGGAGAATTTGTGTAAGAAGATAAGACAGTAAAACGTTTTTTTGAGTGGCGATTTGAGTCGACATCGAGTTATAATGCTGTAAATGTTTGCTCAAAGTTGTATTTACATAAATCAGCTCCACGCTGTATCCCGGCCACAGAAGGGTAGGCAGTGGGAACCTAGTGTTAAGATACTGCGTTCCCCACTTTTTGCCAAATTCTGGGGAGATTGCGTGTTGAGTGGCAGAACTCAACGCCACGCTTTTGCCTCGAAAATGTTGCAGTACGTCTGTGAAATATCTTAACGTTAAATTAGCTCTGCTCGTTCCCTATACACGCAAAAGGGCAAAAAAATAAAAATAAACAGACACTAATGAAAAAAATACAAAATTATGATTTATAAATTAATTTCTCTGATTTTTACAACTAAAACTTCCAAACATAAGTTATTTATATTCTGAATATATTTGATTTTTGTATGCAAAATAGTCTTAAAGGCCAATGAATAATAATAATCTCGTAATGTAAATTACTCTTTGATGTACATTAGACATCACTGAAAGCGTGTTGCTCATACGCTGTAATTAATTACAGAGGACGTCACTTATTAATTATTATTAAAGCAGTGGAAGCTAGCGGACTAGAAATAAAAATAAACATACCTAAGGTGAAACGTATTATTTTACATTACTTAATTGTGAAATTTACTTAAATATTAAAAAAATATGTGGCGATGATGGGTTCGATTCCCACGAGGGGGAATGAATAACTCGCTCAAGTAAGATAGCGGTGCGTGGGGATCAGAGTGTTTGAACACTAGATTATTTCTGCCTATCCCCTTATATGCGGAATACAGCGTGCAGCTCCAACAATTATACTTACATATATTATAAAATTTACAATTTTATTTACTTACCGCCCAGTTTGAAACATTACCTCTCAGCACAGCTCGCAGAAAACTCAGTTGCGTGCTTTATCTATCAAAAGGAGGATGAAAATATCCTATATTCTTCCCTCGGGGATTGAAGCCACAACCATCAGGATTATACAGGAAAACGCTGTTCCACCACGCCACGATGGCCGCAACATTTTTTCAAGTGATTAAAACCTTCACCAAATTACTGACCAAAAGGAAAATTGTAACTCGGAACAGGTACCCTTCTATCGGAGAGTGTCGAACTAACTTTTACCGAATCTAATAAAAAGTTTTCTTAACGTAGACATTATTGACGAAGTTTTTACACCTAGTGAAGAAATATTTACAGCGGTAAATAACTTTGTTTATTTTCTTTTTACATTAAAAAGTTTTTGGTTTAAAGACTTTATTAGAAGAGATTTTTATATCTTATTCTGGTGAAAGTTCATATGGCGGACTTCTTAATTTATGTTGAATAACTTTAAAGATACTTTAAGTATAATATTCTTTTAAAAGAATACATAAAAAGCTCACTATTTTATTGATTACTTTAGGACTAAAAAGTATTATTTCTTGTCATATTTGCGTATTAACATTTTGGTAGCAAATGTACGGCGTATTACGACGGTATTAGCTTTCGCCAATCAATACTACTGCCCTAGAAAAAAAAAATTTGCACGTGAAATAGTAAAATCTATAGATGTTCTTTGTTTTTTCCGTTATAGCGTTTAAGCAGATTAAAGTTAGTGTTAAGATACTCCGTTCCCCATTGTCCAGCGAATTTTCGAGGCGTTACGGCACTTAACAGAATGGTAGAACTCAATGCCGCGCTTTTGCCTTAGTAACAGAGTGAAAAAGTGAAAATATTGATAAATAAAAATTCATTACCAAGAGTGGAAAACGATCCCACAACCGTCGCGTTACTGTCATACACTTGTCCCTGCGCTATGATGCCCTCAAGTTTTTCGTACCTCAGCTAAGGAAAACGATAAGAAATATTATCTCGTGCATTATTTGTACTTACTACCTATTGAAGCACCTACTTATTGAAAAAAAAAAAACGAATTTATTTTTCAAATGTATCCGCTTGTACATTTGTATTGACTATTTTCGTTGGTCTCGCGTAGCATTAAAGTCGTGTAAACATGTCAGTCAGGCAGTAAACATGGGGAAGCGGGAACATCACTATTAACTAAACGTCACAACATAATTCACTTTGAAAGACGTATCGTATCGTACGGTCACCATATACATTTATTTTGGGTCGTCCTGAATTCATATAAGCACATATATTAACATTTCTGACAGATTTACACCTGTGACATTGAGAATTTTAATGAATCCTGTCATATGCTAGCTGCCGTAAACCCATGCTTTGTTTTTGGGTAAGGTTATTAGTTATTGTGACTGTAAAAGTATTGTATTGGTTATATGGTTCTAAAAGGTCTTGAAACATGTTTTTTGTAACTCGCAATCATTTTGTGTTTGTATATGTTTTTGTGTATATCTGTGCATTTTTTAAATTTTAAGCATCTATCGCAATGTGAGGCTTACTAAGAATTTATGACATTTCATTACTTTTCGAATTTTCAAGACCAATTGCTTATTGGATGGTGGTACCTAATTGCCTAAGTAGGCGAGCCTTTTATGTTGTCTATAGGAAAGATTTACTCGGGAGAGAATCCCGAATAAAGGCTCAATCCACGACTGCGGCAGGAGGTGGACGTCCTTAGTTTGTTATCAGCTTTACTTGTAAACTATAACGTAAAGTCGTAGGTTCTAGCGTATATATAATGAAGTACAAATATAAAAGAATAAATAAGTAATACTAAATCTTCGAATGCTTTACAGAAAATATTAAGTATATATTATACAAATAATAGAACAGAAACATGCCCGCTATCGCGCGGTAGTATTCTTCTTGGTGGTAGAACCCAGGAACGTTGTTTCGGGACTCGAACCCTGTACTGAGACAAAAAGATTCAACGACAATTCATGAAAATGAAAAGAAAATATCAAAATGAAACTAAAGAATCAAGATTAAAACAGTTACCTAAATGTTCCTATCCATTACTGTTTGTCATTGCAACAATGACTAGGGCTTTCAGATAAAAAGTTGTGACCTCGTTCGAACGGAACGACTGTCCTAAAATAGTGCTTTGACTATGATTAATTACTTCCGTTATGTCGTTTTATAGATATATAGGAGGAAAATCAGTGTACTAACTTTTTTTCTTCAATTCGTCTTCAAAATATAAAGCTTATAAATGGGACTAGATTTTTTTTTGTTTTTGACTTTATGAAAAGTATAAATGCTATTTAATTTCACTCAAGAACATTTAAAACTGTTTTTTTGTTGAGTACATAACAGGGAAAAGATAAATAAAAAAATAATTTTAATAATTATATTCGTAATTCAACTTAATTCCCACATAAGAAATTTTCAAATCCGGTTACAGAATAATATTAAGAATGATTTGTTTCTAACCGTTTATCGAACAGGACACCCGTACCCGTCACAACTTCCGCGCATGCACATATTCCTCACCGACATTCTGCGATCACTGCGGGTCGCTCCTCTACGGGCTGATCCATCAAGGGCTCAAGTGTCAAGGTACAATGAGATCAACTGCGCTGCAACAAAACGCTACTGCTTACTGCAACTAATACGCTTTTTCTTCGATTTTATCTTCAACTTTATTTACAGCTTGGTGGTGGTTCACGCTTTTATCATCTTCTAACATCTAGTTTTCACAGGCTACTGATATTTTCATCCCAATTTTTGTATACTTGCTCATTATTTTGTAGTATTAATCACATTCTGTTCTTGCAAAGGCCGCGTACGCCCCTCACAAATGGAACACGTGGACGTTTCTTGCCCCGACATTTTGTGATCATTGTGGTACAATGCTCCATGGTATCGCGCACCAAGGATTTAAATGCGGAGGTATACTCTTGGGTATAAGAATGGGCCCTGGAGGAACTTACTTCCTCAAGTCACCCCCTAGCGGCAGACAATACGGGCTCTGCTCAGTCACGGTGTTGTAGTTGTCTGCATACTGCATAATGTGTGAAAATAAGAAAGTCATAATTTTGATTTAAATATTCTAATATCCCTTTCTAATGAATGTGGAAATTCAGCGAATATTAAAAGTCAACCAATTTAAAGGTGAAATAGAAACGATCCCTGCACGATTCAATTAATGGATATCCGTATTGATGCTAGTTCAATATTGATTAAATTGGTCCAGCGCTGAGGCGACTAACTGATTTTAATAAAATGTAATATTCCTTACTGTTCTTCCATACAATTGGTGTTCTAGAAAGCATTCATTACTTGTGTGGCACTGCATCGTTTGCATGATCTATGTCCATTGATGTCATGTTACAATAACTTTTAAATTTCCTCTTCTATTTTATTGTAAAAAATAAACTAATTATTGGCTTTTTTAAAATATTTTTAACAATATTATGTATATATTGTCTTGCATGATTTCCATTGGTGTTTTTACCTAAGTTATAAATCTGAAATATAAATTTTACAATTTTTTACAATTTAAAAGTGGGTTGTTCATTATAATATCATTTACATTTAATTTGCACATAAAAACGATTTCTCATAACTTAAAAGCTTAATTTTCTTATTTTACATGAAATACGGCTGGAAAAGGACCAAACTCAGCGTGCAAATAATGAAAACAAATTTATGCACAATCAAAAGTCAATTTCACGCGCTGGTGTCCTTTACTTTTTGAGCCAGCGTCCATTTTTCATATCGCGCTCGTTTTTTGAGTTGATATTTTTTATATAGATAATATGTATATTAAGATCTAATACTTGGAGTATACTGTATTTTTTCAAACAAGGACCATTTTTAGTTAATTGTACGCAATTGTATGCAATAATTACTATTATATATTTTGAAATATTGCAGGAGGTAAAATCGAATAAGAATTTAAATAGCCTTTCCATATGCATATTTAACTTTACTCTAAAAATAACTAAGTATATAATTGTTCCACCAAATAAGCCATATGTGCTATATATAGCTTTTAATATGCAAATATTTCAAAAACTGTCAAAACAATTGCCCTAATACAATTTTTCGTATAGCATGTGACATGAACGTGCACAAACGATGTGAGGAATCCGTACCGAATCTCTGCGGTTGCGACCACACCGAGCGACGCGGGCGCATACAACTATCCGTTTCTTGCCAAGGGAATAAACTTACTGTTGTTGGTATGTACGTTCATATATCTTTTTTAGCTTTAATGTGTAAGCAAGGGGAACCTAATGTTAAAACACTCCGTTCCCACTTTTCTTCGGAATTTCTAAGACATTTTGCGTGTAGTGGCGGAAGTCGACGCGCGCTTTGTCTTGTTACCAAAAACAATTCATTCCCCCTAAAGAATATCGAACCAATAATCGACGCGTTTCTGGCCTCACATTATTAAATATATAAGAAAAGAAGACCATAATTATGATTTGTCACCTAATTTCCTTTTTCACATAGATTTGAGATATTAATTTTTAAACAGTTATTATTTTTTTTACAGTGAAGCAAGGTCGAAATTTGATCCCCATGGACCCGAACGGCCTATCCGACCCATATTGTAAGCTCAAGCTGATTCCCGATTCGGACAACGTCAAGAAAAAAACTAAGACCATCCGCAGCTGTCTCAACCCCGAATGGAATGAGACTCTCGTTTTCGATCTGAAGCCAGAGGATAAAGATAGGAGACTTCTTATAGAGGTGAGAATTTCTGATAGATTTAAAAAAAACAACTTATAATTTAGCTGCTAGCTTTGAACTGCTTCTCCCGTTTGATCGAAGTAACTAAGATTTGTGTATGACATAGAACACAGCCTAGCCACAATCTAGCCTCGATAAATAGATTATACAACACAAAAAGATTATTTCAATTCGAACTAGTTCCTGTGATCACAGCGTTTAACCATTTTTACTCTTCAATTTTATAATAGGTTTAGATACATATTTAGAAAATTACCTTTATTAAATTTATTTAAAATAGTATTCTTTTTTATTTTCCAAGCATTGTTTGTCTTAAAATAAACGTGATAATTAATTAATGCAAGCCTATAACCAAAAGCTTAATATGATTATAGTACATTTATAAGATAATTAATAATAACTTTTGTAAATATATTACACGGATTTTAGATATGGGATTGGGACAGAACATCTCGTAACGATTTCATGGGATCCCTCTCTTTCGGTATATCAGAGGTCATGAAGTCGCCTGCCGATGGCTGGTTCAAACTCCTCACTCAAGAAGAGGGAGATTATTATAACGTGCCGGTACCAGAAGAAGGTGCCGACTTGGCACAACTAAAGAACCAGATGAAGGCAACTAATCTTGGTGCCAAACGTCCCGCGCCACCGCCTGATAGGGAAGTACCACATAATATGGCCGCCGCTGATGTGATCAGGGCATCCGATTTCAACTTTATCATGGTTCTTGGTAAAGGATCTTTTGGAAAGGTACTTTTGAAAATAAAAAAATATATTTGTCTCTTATAAAGTTGTGTATTTTTGTTGGATCTGAATAAGTGGATAAATTGGCGTAATTGTGAGTGATTTCACAAACATTAAATAATGTAATTTTGTATTACGCATAATTAACTTCCAATAAATTGTTAAAATTTTGTTTGCTATATAAATGGCTAAAAATATTGTGAAGATGTTAAAAATATCTCAAATTTACATTTAATATCCAAATTTTTGACTTCAAAGAATATTGTATTAAAGAATTCATAATACTAAACTATAGAATATAAATAATGTAAAATACGCATACCTACGCGATTGTTGTGGGTCCGATTCCTACTCGGGGGCAATGAGTACATTTAAATGATTTTCATATCTCCGCTCTGGTAAACAGCGTGGCGTTAAGTTCCACCACTCTACATACAAGGTATAAAAATATCTTTTGTAGAGTAATAAAGTTATAAATTATGATCGTAGGTAATGCTGGCAGAGCGACGCGGCACGGACGAGCTCTACGCCATAAAGATATTGAAAAAGGACATAATAATTCAAGACGACGACGTAGAGTGTACCATGGTGGAGAAACGTGTGCTCGCGCTGAGCAGCAAGCCGCCCTTCTTAGTGCAATTGCATTCTTGTTTCCAGACTATGGTTAGTTTTATAATTTAATACTTTTATATTTTTGTTTCTATATTGAATTTTGATATTTATAATGTATATACAGACATACAACGGGTTGTCTATGGGTAGAGGACCTCCGAAGTGTTGGACCTGTGCCCGTGATTTTTTGCCCCAATAAAGCTTTATAATAGACATTTCGTTTTATACTATACTAGTGGACCCGGACGCGGCTACGCCTGCTTCAACTATAAGAATATTTATTAAATATATTCATGAAATTATTTTCAATTCTCAATAGAATTAGTAAGAAAATATAAGCTCAAATAATCAAAAAGAATAATAAGTAGATACACATTATTAGAAAAAATTATCTGAGTTATTGAAATGAACTAACAACAGGATTAAAAGTAACTAAAGGATAGGTATTCTTAATATTAGAAAAAGTACCTAAAGTTTTCCGTACGTGCGTGCATAGATATCGACTCTACGAAATAACTAAACATTTCTCTCTATTAAGTAGGATAATTTTAGCGGGCAATATCAAATAAAATAAGAAGAGAACCAAAGTGTATTTTAAATTAATTATAAACAACAAATAAAGTTCGAAAATGTATGAAAATTTATAAAACCGTCAACGTCATCTGCCCGTTCGCGTCGGTCATACTCATACTATGCCGCCCGCTAGGTGGCTAGGTCATTTGGAATCAGTGACATCTCCTTAATTATTTATTAGTATGTTATACAGTAAACTATAATTTCAATCTAGATAAAATGCTAAAAGTGACTATTATATTTATTTTCTTAAGGATGAATATCAAAACGTCGCGGTAGCGGTCGCGTAGCAACGACGGTTGTTATTAACATGGCAGAATAAATTGCATGTCAAATTAGAATGTACTTTAAAATATATTAGTATATATGTGTAATGTAATGTTATATAGCCTATAGCACTTCTGAAGAATGCAGCTTTCATACAAAACAAAAACAATGAAAATCGGACCAGTAGATCCAGAGATCTTAGCGTTCAAACAAACAAACAAACAAACAAACAAACAAACAAACAAACAAACTCTTCCGCTTTATTATATTAGTATAGATATCTATCTATATATATAAAAGGACTTGTCCTCACTGACTGAGGTAAGACGCACGCACAGCCTTAACCGCTGATGGTAGAAACGTTAAATTTGGACAAAAGTTTACTTTCGTAACCTGGACATCCACTAAGAAGGGATTTTGAAAAATTTTAACCCTAAAAGGGTGAAATAGGGGCTCAAAGTTTGTATGGAAAAAAATTTAAATCGGCACCGATTTTTATAAAATTTGAAATTTAGATTTTTAAAAGTATTTAATTGAACACGTGTTTCATCGTTTTCTAGAATTCTCTCCCTAAGGGTGCAAATTAGGGGTTGAAAGTTTGTATAGGTTTTTTTTAAATCGTCACCAATTTTCATAAAATTTGAAATTCAGACTCTTAACACATGTTTCATGGTTTTCTAGAATTCACCCCCTAAGGGTGCAAATAAGGGGTTGAAAGTTTGTATGGAAAAATCGTTAAATCGCCACCGATTTTTATTAAATTTGAAATTTAGACTTCAAAATATTTCATTGAACACATGTTTCATGGGTTATTAGAATTCACCCTTAAATAGGCAAGCGAAGCTGCGCGCGTCCGCTAGTTAAATATATAGCTCTATAAATCTTGGATACAAAAAAGTTTTTAATTTGAATAAATAATATGACATTTGTAAAAAATTTTCTATTTTATTAAAAAGCTATTTGATACCTAAATAAGTTTGATTTTTTTGACAAATCAAAAGTTGTACCTTTTATAATATTTCTTATTTGTTTGACCATAAACAAAAATTCTATATAAGTTACAGCAAATATTTCGACAAAACCGAAGTTTATGTGTCTCTAACTTCGCTAATGTCGAGGTGTACGAAAGTTTTTTAGTTAAAGTATTTTTTACTTACCAACTTAACCTTCACTTAAGCCAATTTAAAAGTTTCTAAAAGTTAATCAGTTTGTAGAAAATAAAAATCTTAGAAGATTTATAGAACTTTTTTGTTAGTCCTTATATTTATGTTGTCTATTATATATTTTTTTTTATAATAGTTCACTTTGTACCGTCTTATATAATACTTTTCAAATAACTTTATTCTTCAAAATCATTTAGTCTAATATAAGGCCATTATTTTTGTATTTTTTTGTACCAGCAGAAAAGATCTAATCTAATTCTAATGTTTACAAATATTAATGTCTAATTTAATAATTGTGTCGTGGAAACCGTAAAAGTTGTCTAAAAAAAATTTTCTATCGTAAGTGTGGAATAAATTTAAAAATGATAAAATAAAATAAATACTGTCTGTAGGATCGATTATATTTCGTGATGGAGTACGTCAACGGTGGAGATCTAATGTTCCAAATCCAACAGTGTGGCAAATTCAAAGAACCTGTCGCTGTGTAAGTTAGTTATATTTTCCTTATATAATTATATTTTCTTTGAGGCTGTCGTGATGCAGCGGCTCAGCTTCTGGCTTTAAATACGATGGTTGTGGATTCGATCCCAATAAGGGTAATGAATTATTTTATTTCCTCGCTCTGTAAAAAAAAATCGTGGCGTTGAGTTCCGCCACTCAACACATAATGTCTCTAAAATCAAGCTGTGTGGGGAACAGAGTTTCTTACTAGATTCCCTATGCCAACCCTGCTATATGTGAGATAGAATAAAGCTATAAGTATACGAGTAGATACTTTAGTTTAAATCTTTCGTTGTATACAGAAATAAATCTAAATCAAATACCTGGGTATATGTATACCAATAAATATCATATCAAATTATTTATTCGAACTATACATATTTTTTTATATTTAGTAATTTAAAAGCCTCTACTTATAAAAACGTGTTTATTTACAGCTTCTACGCAGCCGAAATAGCCATAGGCTTGTTCTTCCTGCATTCCCGCGGTATAATCTATCGCGATCTAAAACTTGACAACGTTCTCTTAGACCAAGATGGCCATATTAAAATCGCCGATTTCGGAATGTGCAAAGAAGGAATCACAGGTGACAAAACTACAAAGACGTTCTGTGGCACACCAGATTATATTGCTCCAGAGATCATTTTATACCAACCGTATGGAAAATCGGTCGATTGGTGGGCATACGGTGTGCTCTTATATGAAATGCTAGTAGGTCAACCGCCTTTTGATGGAGAAGATGAAGAAGAATTATTTGCTGCTATTACTGATAATAGCGTGTCTTATCCGAAAACTCTCAGCAAGGTAAAACATTTTCTTTTTTTAAGTTTTAAAGTTATTCGTACACTATGTCTATATATTAATACGTGAAGCGAAAAGTTTGTACTTAACTGTTACTCTACTGTACTGTTTGTTTGTTGTGTGTAAATTATGCGGTCAGAGAAGAGTATAAAATATGGCACATTTATGGTTTGTATATATTTTTTTAAAATAATCCATTAAAATACATTAAATGAAAAAAATAAGCATAACACACACTTACATTTTGACAATATACTTAATTTATAAAAATGAAATGCGTGTGGTTAAAATAGATTTTATGAAATTCTCGAGTAAATTGATATTGTTTACAAAGTTATTATAACTTTGAGCGTAACTATTTCTTGAAGTTTAAACATAAATTAATAGTTTCCCTATAGAGCTGATACAATGTTGGTAAAACTTTGTATATTATTTAAATTTAACATATTGTTGACTAATGGTGTCGGTTAAACATATGTAGTTACCTGTTAATTGAACTAACATACGAGTATATACTGGTTAATTGGAATTGGATGGAACAAAAACTTTTTATACACTTAGTATAGTTCAATTATTGAAAAAGGCAATAAATAGACTATATTATAATGTTAATATTTTCTATGTAATACACTGAATCAACGCTTAGAGACTTCGGCCTGTAGATGTTTTTCTTCTAGATAATATTATTAAAAGTTTCTTTTTTTAAAATTAGAACCAGAAAAATAAAAATTCATGTTTGTCAAAATTAATCAAACAAATCTTATGTAACTAATAATTGTACGACGCCAAATATAATAATTGTGAAATATTTCAATTTGATACATTTCTTAAGTGTTACATTGATAATTTTATATTCTAATTATTTTTATAGGAAGCTAAGGACGCATGCAAGGCTTATCTAACTAAAAACCCGCAAAAGCGTCTCGGCTGCGGCATGCGCGGAGAGGAGGACGTGCGCACCCATCCCTTCTTCCGCCGCATCGACTGGGCGAGAGTGGAAGCGAGGGAAATACAGCCACCGTTCAAGCCTAAGATTGTACGTTGCTTTGGCTGAATGATGTTTTTTTTTTCAGCATAGACAGAGGAATAACTAATGCTAAGACACTCCTTTCCCCACTTTACGCTGAATTTTCGAGGTATTGCGTGTTGAGTGGCGGAACTCAACCGCCGTCCTCGATTGGGAATCGAACCCACATCCTGTCGAATTTACAGTTACACGCTGGTGCGTCACGACTGGACTCAGTTTTGTTCCCTCTGTCTCGACTTTTTGCTTAACCTACTATGCAGAAAAAGCTTGAACCTGCCTCTTTGTTATGTAGATAAGAATTAATACTTATTCACAACCTTAATTCTTTGGCGACCTTTAACAAATTTCAGAAACATCGCAAAGACGTGTCCAACTTCGACAAGCAATTCACCCAAGAGAAGACGGAACTGACGCCAACAGACAAGCTGTTCATGATGAACCTCGACCAGACCGAGTTTATGGGATTCTCGTTCTTGAATCCGGAGTATGTGCAACATGTTTGAACTGAGGGTAAGACAATTTTAATGTATATGAATATTAAAGTTTAGTTTAGAGCCACGGACAATTTTTTTTGCAAATTTTTTTAGAGGATATCACTTTATTGACAGACTAAATTCATTTAATAACTTAACTAATGTTAAGTCAATAATGATTGACGTAATCAATCATAATTGATTGATGAAAATTTGATGACATGGAAGCAATAAAAAGAAAATCCAGAGTTCTCTAAATATAAATGAAAATGGTTAATACTAAATATAAATAAAATAAAATATAATACACGTGGTAATATTTTAAAAATTCGTCAAAAGTAAATTTAGTTATTTTTTTATTTTAGAAGATCTTTCTGCACTGAAACTCGGCGCTGTCTCCGCGGTGACCTCTGATACTTCATTTCTCTGTCACTCTTACGATGAAATCGTATTGCTGTCTCGCTCATCGTTCCTTCCTTTCAGATCCGAACTTGGTCCTTCGAAGGTGAACTTTGTTTATTCCACTTAAGGAATTTGGAAGATCATTATTTGCTCATTTTCCTTGTAGTTTTATATTAATTTAAATTTTAATCCTGAGTATTACTCCAGTATTGTTTTTCCATCCAATGCGACATGACTCTACAGTTGTGTTTTAATGCAATAATATCAGTTATTTCAACGAATTATTTGAAGCAATACTAAATATTTAAATAGTGATTAACAATATCTAGCTCTCTATGTTTTTAGTCTGTATTTATTTTAAGTCGTACCAATACATTATCTGTAATCAACAGATAACACAAAATTCATAGACAAAACTTCCATTGTGAATATATCGTGTAACAGAATAAAAATAACAAATAAAAATGGTTCTTTAAAAAAAAAGGAACCTCTTTTGTGAAGATTTTATGAATTTCGTGATCTTGGGGCCACTTGGTAATAGTCAGTGTTGTAGCTATATACAACTGGTAATACCTAAACAAAGTGTTTAAGCTAATTTAGACTTTATACCGTTAAAAAATAAGGTTTAAATTATTTAATACTTTGTTTTAACGTTGTGCGACTGGCTCGATATAATTTTGTCATTCACATATCAGAGTTTTTAATTAGAATATTGTATGTCGTGTCGTGTGGATGGCCCTTAACGTTTAAGTGTTAGTCATTCATTTTAAGCTTTTTCTTGGGCCTACTGGGTCTCCTTAAAAACATTGTTAAATAAAAATAAGTATCTACATTTTCTCTCGTGAAACTCGATAAGAAGAATCTCTATGGAAATTCGTTTGTTTAGAATTTTTATTTTTTAACGACATTAGTTTGTAATGGAATAATTTTAATTTGCATACAGCTGTATGATGTCTTTCATTATGTTTTCAATGTCTGTTATATCGATATTAAGTTTGTTGTGTTTATGCATTTAATTAATTGTCTGTGGTTACGTTGTGTAACACGTGGGTGTGTTTGTGTGTGAGTATTGTATGTTGATGTGGATATGCTAGTGTGTGTATGTGTGTCCGACTTCTTTCTTAAAACGTTACGGTTATTGGACGATAATTGCGTACTTCTTGTTGAAATAATATTTTTTATTCTCTTTATTTGCGTTTCTTTAGTTTCTTTAGTTGAATTCATTTTTTCAATCGTCGCAATAACCGTAAACGTCAGCGATCAGCTGTAATAATCATGTAACTAAATAGCCTTACTAACTTTATTTATAATAAATTAATTAAAAATGCATATAAAATCGTGTACTCTTGATAGATATAAAATTGTGAATTTAAATGAAATGAAAAAGCAGTTGATTCTAAATTGAAAGTAATAAAATGACATTTTAGATGTTTATTTTTAAATATAAGTATTTTTTCTGTATGCTATTGAGAAAATTATGCGTAATTTAACTTTGCTGTGTAGTTTTTTTAATAGCAAATTTGTCTGAACCGTTATTGATACGGCAATGACTTTCTTCAAACTGTATTATAGATAAATTAATTTTTTTAGGCTTAATATTAAATAGGAATAACATGCTGGCTCATTTTATTAACATTTGCATCATATAAAACAAGATTATTTATTGCGATAATGACAAAATAATAATTATTTTTAATTAGTATTTTATTAAAATAAAAAGGACTATAGTAATGTGTATTTTAATTAGTTTTTTCTTTAAATGAGTCGGCATTAAGTAATAATCAGCTGGAGAGGGAGTCAAGTAGTGCGCATACGCGCCTTCCCAAAGTCCGTAGGGTTGTATTGCTAGCATATGTGTGAACTTACCCCTACAAAACTAATTTATATTATATTTGATCTGTCATTATTGTCCTGAAATTGAAATAAAAATCATAAGTCACGTTTTAAATAAGTGATAGTAAACAGAGAGAAGGTTTTGTAAACGAGTTTATACATATGTTTAGAATGCAATCCTACCATCCTCACCACCCCTATATTGTTAAAAACACTTTTAAAAAGAATATTATTTTAAAAAGTACATTTATTAATAAATTATTAAAATAATTGAATCTTAGTCTCATCTCAGAAAGTTTTGAAGTTTTAAGTTGAAATTGAAAAATCAAAGTGGCAGACACGATTTCAATTTAATCATATATATACCTATTATTAAAAGTGTTTTATAATAATAGAAATACCCAGCAACACTAGCTTGAATAGTATAGTATGAATAATTTTTGTCACTAACTGAACTATTGCGACACTACTACATTTATTTTAATATAAATATATACATACATTCTATAAAATTCGATATATAGCTTAAACATAAACATGGCGCAGGAGCTATATAATATTATACGCGACCAAATATATCGAGCTTATTCTGGTAATAAGTGACAAAGTATATACAAAGTAAAGTTAACATTTATTTATTATTTCAAATGGATTTTATGATCATATGGTTTTTTGATTATTTATGATTGTGAAACTTATACTTTTTAGTTTACAATATGAGCATTTTTAAAAATGTGTATTTATAAATAAATCCACTCTCGCTTCAATTCTCAACATCAAACAACATATATCAAAATCGCATAAAATATAGCTTCTGCGTTGATTTTCACTTTTCATATTATAGTAATAACTGACTCTCATTATATATGAGGTATGGCATACGCCACTGTATTCTGAACACCAATTCTAATAGATTTATAAAGGTAATGTTAGTTAGTAGAAACACTGAGGCATAGATAAATCGGATTTTGTAAAAGTTGTTATATTTATCTAATCTATCAAAAAAGTTTGTTTTTTGTTTTTCTAAATAAGTATCAATGATACTTTTGTTTATTTAACATTATGATTTTTTTTCTTTGTGTTTTGTTATTCATCCATCAGTCTATACTCAGTGTGTAGTCGTTTAAATTTTCTTCATCAGATATATAGTAGTGTTGCTAGCTTACGCCTTTACATCCACTTCGCTCTGACTTGGTCAGCATAGATATAGAAAGTTTAAAAAACTTATAGCTTATTTATAACCATTATTACTAAGATCTCATTTGTATATAACGTGACTATGACGTTGCTAATTTAAAAATATAAGCTTTTTTATGACATTCATCACTTGTTCGAACGCTTCTTAGCTTTCAGCGTAACTATATCTCATTAGAGATTATGTAACTTGTCAAAAATTCAGTTCAAAAATCGAAAAGTATCTTTGTAATTTTAATGTTGCCAGTCTTTAATTTATGGTATAGTGTTGCCAATATTAATTGTGAGTGAGTTATATTACATGTTTAGATTTAAACGTATCCGAGTACTGATATTAAATTGCGTAGTTTAGTAATAGTTTGCTCTTCCTTTACAAATTTCAGAAATGCTAACTTCCATAATGTTTAAAATGTTTAAAATTGAACATTTAGATTTCCGATGACTGGTCGCAGAATAGGCCTAAATCCTTTAGAGTAAGCCCGTAGTTATTACAGGTTTTAGTATACTCTTTAATAGTTAACGTATTAACGGTGTCGTTTTCGCAGTTCGCACTTCGTCGCCTGTGCCAAAAGTGTATATACATTTTTTCCTTATGTAATAGGATTTAGGGGATCCAGTTTTATTGAATACAACGTTTTGCTGTTGTTTATATCATATTATTAAATAAGATTACATATTATATGAAATAGACTTTTACATAGTATTTTATTTAATATTATATGGCCAAAATTTAGTAACCTTTATAGAAATGTATTTATACTTATATGTTAAAGCAACAGATAATCAAATTTGAGATTTATAGATTATAAGCATCAGCAAAACGCCATTTACAATTTGTCTCACCTTTATTAAATGTTTAATATTATTGCACTTTTTTAAAAGTTTTATTCAGCAAATCCGAGGCTTGTAAGTTGTTCTTCTGCATATAGAATGTTTTAACCTCAAACATATTCTTCCACTTTGATAAACTTTACTCGTAACTACATTACAAAGTTGTAATCGAAAATTAAATTTTGGGATATCTTGGATGAGTTAATTGGATTTGGATATGTATTTATATACATAACACATTTTCCTTAATTTGTTTTTTTTTTTAATATTTCCGCATGTTTTTAGGTTCCTACGATTTTAGGAAATGCACATAGAGATGTGAAATACTAAAGATATATGTATCTAACCACCATTAATGTAGTCTATAATAAAAACACTTAAAATTCACTAGAAAATCTCAAAACTACTTGCGGAAAATAATAATTATTTTAATTGAATTAACTACTTACTTATTATAAAGTAATATAATCTACCATTTTCATTAATTTCATTTCATTAAATTATTGAAAATATCAAATGATAAATAAATATCAACTTTTATGTTAATACTGACAATTCTTTTAGATACTGATACTAACATAAGTGAAAATTTATTATATTTTTATTTATTAGACATGGCAATTTAATACTAATATATTTTATTGTATAAAACAGTTAAATACGTCATATAGTTTATAACTCATAACTTGATATTCTTAAAAACAATTAATAGAACTATATAAGCAGTATGCAGTTTAATATTATATTTTTAGCAATTATGTATTTATTTTAATTTATAATTTTTTGGTCGCCAAAACACATTTTTTTGTTTTTATTTTTTAATACAAATTTTGCTGCAATTGATTTGTTATTAAATTATTAAGTCACGATAAAATTAATTATGTTAATATCTGGGAGATAAAAAAATTGTGAATTCTTTAATTTTAATATTCAAAATCAATTACTTTATAACATAGATTATCAAACACTATCAACAATTTTTATAATAATATCAATATGTAATATTATATATAATAAACATAAATTTACCTTAAATATAAGAATACGCCCCATAATCTGTCGCTTATTAAATTAAGCAATTAATTTCTCATTATTATAACTATTAACTATCTCTGTGATATAATCATCCTTTCACGCTGACGTAAAATAGTTTCGCCGTTCGCGCCATTTGTAATGTCATTTTAGACTAACTGAAATTGACAGATTATAATAGATTTTATCATGTGCCAAAAAGGTTTTGTTTTTATATATTTTTAAAAACAATTTTATCATTTTTTTTATAATATAATGTTTATGGTTTTGAATGGGACTGGTTTTGATATTAATAATTTGTATTATTTTTTCTTCGTTTACAATATAACAGTAAATAGTAATCGCGAAACTTTTATACGTCACTCCAACTTAAACTTTCCAAAGTGCACGTATATTTACGTTATATTATACCGTCGTCGCCTCTCACTTATTAACTTATTATCAAATTTAAAATTTTAAACTTATTTATATAGCTGTCTGCGGAAATTACGACTTTAGTGCGAAAATTTCCACAAATAGCTTATTTTGAGATTTTATTGCATATACCTATAATTATTATTAATAGCGTAGTAACAGAACTTTGATTCGTAGTTATATTTGCCATTTTAAAATGTAAAATTGTCACTTTCGATTTCGAGGTGTGTGTAAGTGGGGAGTTTTTAACTCATTTGGTCCATTGGACCTTGGAATACGTGGTTTTCTCAAATGTGATCGTGGATTGTACCTACTCAATAATATAAATTTCTAATCCATTAGACTCAAGTGTTTTATTTAAACTATTATTATCCCTTTATATACCTAAATAAAGTTTTTTAATTTATTTAAAGTTGTGTTGGTGTATCATAATTTTATATTCTTCTCGCCTCCCATCACTTGGCTCAGCATTTGGTTGCATAGCGCTGCATAAGGATTCAATTCAACGACCTAAAAGAACAATTACTAATAGAAAACAATAATATTTAAATAAATATAAAGAAGAGCTGGGTATTTTTAAAATAATATAGAACATATTGTGTACAAAAACAATTACAAATAATCAATCTCCCAAAATCTCCCTAGATTTGAATCTACTTAATGCAAGTCATAAGCAAATAATACAATTTAAATAAACCTATAAATTATATAAAAAAGAATACAAACAATTGACTTTGAGTAAAAATACGGATTGCACCATATTATGTAAAAAAATACCTGTTTCTTAGCAAAACTGCTTCCAAGCTTAGCAGCCTCTTGGAAGTCTGAGCGTGCGTTATCATCGTCACCAAGCTTGCGTAAAAGCACGCCACGTTGACAAAACGCTTGGGCCCTGGCGCGGGTCTTCTTACCATGAGTCAATTGTAAAACTCGAGACAAATCTTGCATTGCATCTATAAATACAACCTTTATAATACAATAAAAATATTTCATACCTTAGAGTTACTTACTCAAAAATAACTAATATTTATTTATTAATATGAATATTTTATGATTTTGGTGTGCAAAATCGGTGAGTAAATATCCATAATGTCATTTAAAATATAAAGAAAACAGATTATAAATCATAGTTCTATTCTGTATCAGTAGCAGACGTATTGTTTAAATTAATTCAACCATCTTAATAATAAATAGATTGTATTACAATGATTATTACTATAATAATATAACTATTTAGGTATATGTTAAGGAAAATTCACAATAAATACCATCATCCCTTTTCATAAGTCTGTACAACTGAGCTCTATCGTTGTATGCGGAAGCTAGTTCCGGCGCCGCGGCAATGCCTTTGTTTAATAACACTAGAGCCTCTTCTAAGTTTCCACCTTCCGCCATCTGAACTCCTTGGAGACATAAAGATTTAGATTCTTTGTCTGCATCGGTAATTTCTTCTGTGAAATTGAAATATATTACTGGTGTCACTTTTTAGAACCTGTCTGCTTGTTTAGTGGATTCTGAACGGTGAATATTGTTATTTTCGCCGCTTACCTAACCAAGTTCGGAAAAAACGTTTATTACCTATAAAGCAAAGCAAAGCAGTTTCACATTATTTTCCACATAGCAGGTAGCCTAGTGTAAAACACTCTGTTCTTCACTTTCAACACCACAGAAAACTCAACTCAAAGCTACTTAAGTATGTCTAGCAGTGCGAGAGAAAGAAAATTGTGTTTATGTATAGAACAATTAGAACATTCATGACAGCTTCTTTTACTTATATAACTTACACAAGTAGAAATGAGTCTATTTTCAGCTTAATTACTCACTTGACAAACCAAACCATAACGATATAGGCTTTGGTTAATATATAATTTAACATAGTTACGTTAACAATGTAATCAATTTGAATGAAAAACGTGCGAATACATTCTACACCTATAGGATTAGTTAGGATATATAAGACAAAACTAAATAGAAAGACCTAAGCAATTGTACCTATTATAATACTTTACGCACTTACTTATATACCACAAAGTAAGTAAGTATTCGCAGATATCAAAACGATAGGTGTATTTTTTAATGATTTAGGTACCATGAATCCAACTTTTCAAGACTAAAATTAAATGAAAGTTATTTTATTACAAGCTATACAAGCTTTTAATAAACTACTAGTGTATTTTATATAACCTTCATCTTCCACAAACTGGTCTCCTTCTTCGGACACATCAGCTATAGTCGCAGTCGGATCAAAGATGCTTCGCAACACCGCGCGATCCCTCACACTTAGATGCTCTAAAGCTGACATAGCCAAATATATATTTTTTACTTAAAGTTAAAAAGAAATAATTTTGGACACGTGCTTACTTAACAAACGTTTCAAGCAAAACTAGATATTAAAATATTATTTCTCGGGTCTTGTTGATATTAATGAACCAGTATGCAAATGGTTCGACCACTTGTAGCTTACCGTTGCGCAATTTACTTTGTTTTTATCATATTTATGAAATACTATAAATTGTGATCTAAAATCGAGATTAGGTCAATCTTGTTGTACAATATTTTTGTCATCGCTCACATTTAAGGGGGCAACGAAGCTAGCATTAAGAAACTCTATTCTTCATTTACTTAAGTACTTAGGTATTATTAAAATACTTATATAAGTATTTGTGTGAAACCGTTACATACAGTATATTTTCTTTTCTAACTATAATTACTATTTTTTTTCTTTTCTGGTTACAGGAAATATCTTAATTGTGATATAAGTAATTATTGAAAAAATCCATCCACGGTGTTTTTACTGCATGGCGGTGTAATAGCAAAAATGTCACATCGTCATATAAACGGGTTTTACCGCTCTATTATTACAGAAGTTTACTGACAATAATAACAAAACTCTTACACCGTTTAAATATTTTATTGATTCAATTAAGTAATGAAGCTTACTAAAGTTGCATCCAGCATGTAGCAAGGTAAGCGGAGTGTCTTAACACTAGATTTGCTTAAACCCAGTGTTAAGGCACTCCGTTCCCTACTTTCTGCCGATCTTCTCGAAGCACTGCTTGTGTGACGTGAGTGACGCGACGACGGACTTTTTTAACTTAGTTCCAGAGCGAAGAAATGAAAATATTAACAAATAATAATCGCCCGAGTGGGGATCGAACTCACAACCATCGCGTTACAGTCACACCCTTGTGCCCCTGTGCCGCGACGGCCTCAACTTTATTAAAAATAATAATTAAAAAAAATATTAAGTCTTTCATATATATTGATAAATTTTCAATACAGGTAAAAGATAATATGTACTTTTATTTTCAAATTATTTATTAGTAGTTAAGTAATTGTCTGTGATGACCGTATTGTATTTACTATGTATTTATTATATTAAATGGAAAATCTAAAATGAGCAATAAATGTTATTGGCACTAACATTAAGCCTAAATAAAAACAAAATATTTAATATAATCTTTATATCTTGAGATTTTTGAGAGAGCATAGACTATAATTTTTCTTTCTAATATAGGTCTATGTTAATATATTTATCTGTTTACTTGTCTTTTTATAATTTTATGTTTTAAGTGTGTATAAAAAACTATAGTGTTTAGAAAATTATTTTTATTTTTTTATGTCTGTAATAAAAATCTAAATAATATATTATTGACATTGGTGTCAATTACTATAAATACTTTTTATTTTGGGATTTATTTATTTTTATTTTCAATACTTTATTACACCATAATTGAAATGATGGGCCTGGACGATTTTACTTTATATTTTATATATCTTATCTTACTTTCCAACAGTACTCGTACGTAAATTATATAAGAACTGTAAATAAGTAACTTTTATAATAAAAAAAAACACTTTCCAGATTATTATAAAAAAAATGAAATGATACATCAAAAAATATTTATGTTATTCTTTATTTTAAATTAAAAAAAACTAGCCAGTCTATAGTCTATGCAATCTACGTTTAAAGTTAAGGAAATAATAAAAGAACTGTACATGCATGATACTTAATTATAATGTCAGTTTAAACATGTAAAAATAGTCAATAGATAAAATGTAATATTTACAAAAATAGCTAAATTGACCCATCTTTTTTAAGCTCCTTTTTATAATTGAGTGTCACTCCTGGCCATGTTTTTTTAAAACATTACAAAGAAATTAAATTCAGTTACTTTTATATATACAAATATGTATATATGTTTGCCATTAAACAATGATAATTTATCAAAAGATGGAATAAGGCTTGTTATAGATTATTCTACATCACAATCCTCAAAAATAACTATATTAAAATAACTATACTATTCTTGCGCCAGTTTTATTTAGATTATAAAAGATGAATATCACAGTTCAGGCCAAGTATACATTTATGAGTTAAAAAAGTAGAATACAAGACATTATCTAGACAAGTCCAACTTATCTACTTAGAAAATTATGATGTTGCCATTTAAAATTTCAACCGGCCAGTGTGAGTTTCAATAATCCAAATAAAATCAATTACAATTAAAAGCTTTATCAGATAAAATGTTTTGCAAGCATTATAGATATCATGTAAATTAATATACATATGTAAATTAATTTCATATAAAAATTTGTCATATAAAAATAAAACAGTATGTTTATCTGTTTTCATATAACAACCTTGCAAAAAAAAATTAACATTTTTCCTGATACAGCTTTACACGCACCATGAGTCACAATGTGATAACTGCTTCAAAATTCAATAGTAAAATTTAATCACACCACAAGGTATGCATTAGAAATAAAGAGCTATTATTTGGACTAGACATATCAAAGGCTGATATTTTAAATATTTAATGGTGATATATATATTTGTGTGTGTATCTGTGTCCTAGTACTGTAAAACATTCATAAATACAAAATCTCTAAAAATATATAGTTCTTAAAAGTCATATTATGGTAATTTAAAGAAATTTAGAAGAATTTAGGTTTTTAAAAAAATATGGATTTAATTATGGACGTTTATCCTAATTTCTATACCAATATAAAATTTAAAGAACACAATTTGCATTCAAAATATTTGTACATTCATATTAAAATGTGAGTTAATAGGTTATTTATAACAATATAACATACTAATATATATCATCACAGTGGTAAAAAATCGAGCCAAAAAATTATTTATATTGAATACTTTAATAATTTTAAAATTTAATGTGTTGTCTACACTAAGGAACTAAAAATGTATAAAAAAATTAAGGCTGGAGACGGCCCTAGATGGTATCTGCAAGTTGAAATTTTTATATGGTTTCTAAAATATTATTAGTCACATATGAATAACTTGTAGCTTGACCTCTCACCACCAACAATGGTTTTTATGAAATCTCACAAACTCATAAATAAAATGATGGCTTACATGACAAAGCAGCACAAAGTTATATTCACACATTAAAATGTTAAAAAATCTAGTTTTCTTTAATCTTTAACTAATTTCATTAAATAGAATCTTTAAGCAGTGAACACATAAAAAATATAAAACTATAACAAAATAGCCTAGGAATATACAATTAAAATTAAACTTATTACTAAAAATATTTAGAAAAGTTATAAAAAAAGTTACAAATGACTTATGTCATTAGCACACAATGTGTTGAGGGCAGGATGCATGAGAAATTCAATAGATAATTATTGTGTATAGTTATCATATAAATATATGTATTATTTAAGACATGATAAAAAAATGATATAATATATACATTAGTAAAGTTACACTGACAATTAAACAGATTATACCATAGTATTCAATAAGTTATCTTTTTTAAATTTTAGTAAAAAAAATGAATTCACTTTACATTAAATTTAGATTTATAATATTATGAATTGTTTACTTAAGTTTGTAAATTTGTATTGTATATTGCAGGGTAAGTAATGAGAACCTAGTATTAAGACAATAATCACCACCAATCGCCCAAATATGAAGTATTGGCATAATTCAACATTGCACTTTGGCATGCCAGAGCAGGAATATGAAAATTCTTTCCTCGATTGGAGATTGAACCTACACCCATTGTGGTCTTGTTTTTAAAAATAATATAAAAGTTATTTATATGAAAACTATAAATAATTTCACTCAACACATAATACTTATCTTGTACTTAGCCCTTCAATCAAATTTGAGTCAAAATTACAATTTGTTGACTATCTAAGGATATTGTAATACATTAATTACAATAAGATAAAATTTGTTCCCTTAAATGAGCTCACAAAATTTGGCTTCATTTATTTCACAATTTCTTTTTTTTATAAAGATTTTTCTACTAAAATAATTTAGTAACCTTTGTTACAACTTTCACTCATAGAAATATCATTTTTATGATAAAAGTTATTCTATACATAGCACAATGAAAATACAGGCAGTCCTTGTTGTATGACATTTAGCTTGTTCTCATTCTTTTCTCTTTTTTATAGCTTTAAGAAGCGCCAGTTGAACAGTTTATTTTAGCAGTCTCTGTTCTACAGAGAAGACACAATGAAGATTGATCAGTTAAATATAAAGGAAGTGACACTTAAAAAACCTAATTTACTGCATAAAGATAGGTCTAATTACATAAGTCACTATATATTTAGTTATACAGCAGGCAATATTTTTAAATTCCTTCTCTTAAGATTCTGCGATCTAGATTTGTTTTAAATTGTGGGTGATGGCTAAGGATCAGCTTCCAAGTTCTTTTTGCATCAAAATTCAACAATTAACTTTAAAATTACTAATCGCAACCTTTAATCACATCCAACTTTGAAAGAGCTTTTAAGTTTATAATAACATTTCTGTACCTATAAATGCTATTGTGACATTCAAAAGAAAAATATAAAGACAGATGTAAAATAAATTTAGAGCATTTCTTTACAAATAGTATCTTAATGTCCCAACTCTGTGTCTATAGTTATATATATTTAAATTCTTAAAATTTAAATATAATATAACTTTACTCATAAATAAAAGTCATAGGTATTTTCTACATTTTCCTTCATTTATAAAAACCTAATTACATTTTCCCACCAATGTATGGAAAAATGTGCCCTACAAATTTGTGGAAGTCATTTGACTGCCTGTATTTAAAAGAAATTGTGAAATAAATGCCATATCCACACCTTTCTAACACATGTCCTGTCTATATTAAATGAAATAATGGATGGATTATGATAATGAATGTAATATACCAGTAATGCTACCTCTTCATAAAACCTTTAGTTCCATCAGGGCCTCTTGGTGCTCGAGGGGTTATTACTAATACTCCAGGGGGTGGGGGACAGGGAAATACTCCTGCAGTGGTGGCACCAGGCGGAAGCCTCACTAGCACTTTTTTTTCCTTAGCTTTGGCATTTTCATTGTGACAGTTCTTCGTTTTACCAACAATATGATTGTCATCAATATTGTTTGCTTGTAATTTATCTTGTATTCGACTTAGACTGAAAAACATAAAATTATGGTAGCTTAGAGAAATATATCAAAAGGATAAAACTAAATACACACACATAAATACAATTTTTTTGATTTTATGTGATTTAATCCTACATAGTAACAACGAAGTCACGCTTACTTATCATCAATGACGTCTTCAGGGCTTCGAGCCTCACCAAGAATACGTAATCGAGCTTCTTCGTACTCTTTTTGCCTTTGTTCAAGCGTTTTTACAGGCCGAGCTCTGCTTTCACCATTAAGCTGTCCACTGCCCAAAGATGATGGCCGTTTTAATATACGAATTGCTGGCTCCGGCATTACGCACTGAGATCCTATACACGCGTTGTCTTCTACAATTACGTTAGTAACCTTGCAACCTTTCAGTGGCGGCACAGTTGACATCAGCTTGATCTTGTGGTCGAGCTGAAAAAAAAATAGTGTAAATCTCACGCTTGACCTAGGAGTCAAGGACAGATATGTGGATCAGTTTTCAACTTTTCACTGATAAACTTACGCCAATCTCGTCCATATCTTCCCAACTTTCACATACGTCAACTTCATCCTGCGCCGCCATGTTGCTGTTTGACTGACTGAATCACAATGTTGCTATTACACAAAAATAAAATGGCAGCATGTACTTATAGGTTGCCAAAAAAGACTGGCTCGATGTCAGGTGGAACTAAATATTTTATATTCATGGCAGCACTATTTAGCTGTCAAGTACAGTACTTAACTACTTAATTGTAGGTTTGGGTTAAGTAACTACCACAGAGTACATTCTTATATACTATAACTAACTCCACTAGAAGATTGGATATAAGATATATCATTCCAGCCGGAGACATATCCAGCAAAGACAAGTTCTATATCACGGAACTGTGTTGCTCCAAGGCAGCGGGAGATTTCAAAATTCAAACGTAGACTCGGAGAATCTGAAGGAGCTCCTTCAGATTTGCGTCAACTGAACAAATTCTTCAGCTTTATAATATTAGCATAGATTATAATATAAAATTCAGTTCAGTAATATAAAATTAACTTTACTTACAAAAACGTCACTTGTCAAATTAGAAATGTCAACTGTCATCTAAAATCTGTCTTATGCGCTTAGAACAAATTGCGGCCATGTGATACTGTTTTGATAAATATTAATAATTAGTGTCCCGAAAAAACTAATTTTAAAACTTTAATTATCATGTTATACTATAATTAAAAGTTTGATTGCATATTTAATTTCTTTTGAGGTAAATATATTAATGTAAGTATATTTTCATATATAAAAAAGTTACATTTTAAATAGTGAGGTTAGAGGGTTAATACATTTTAATGGGCAATTGTTTTTCAGCGCAATAACCATGGATTTCAACTCCAAATTTACTTCAGCTATAACAGGGCTAACATCAGTGGACCCTGATTCCATACAATTCCTGATGTTTAATGATGAAGATATCAAAAAATTAAGTGTAATCAAGATAACTAATACTACATCCTTCGATACAATGGGTAATCCAACTAAAGGTGGGCTTTACGATCCTGCCTTAGGTCCTATAAGGGAAAGAAATGATTTTTGCACTACATGTTCAAATTCTTTACTTAATTGCCCTGGTCATTTCGGCCATATAGAACTACCACTTGTTGTCGTGAATCCACTGTTCATAAAGAATATTTATACATTATTTCGAATAACATGTTTGAAATGCTTTAAAATCCAAATGGATGATCGCATGAAGTTTATATTAAAATTGCAACTAGAGCTTTTAGATGCAGGTCATGTCACAGCTGCTTTAGATTTAGAAAATTTTATAGGTGATGTGAAAGACTATAAAAGTGACACATCACCAGAGAAGCCAAATAAAGTTATAAGAAAATATCAGAAGCTTCTCAAAAAGAAAGATGCTATTTGTGAAATGTTTCAAAACAAAAACACTGACAAACTGAGAACCAAAATTATCAACAACTTTTTTAAGGCCATTAATATTTCTAAAACATGTTTATATTGCAGAAGTAAATTGATTAAAGTTACAACATCAGAAAATAAAATTATGTACAATCTAAGTTCTGAGGGTGGAAGTAAAGGTATCAAAATATTAATGCCAGATGAATTAAAACGCTATTGTAAGGCTATAGAACAAAATGATGAAGAGCTGCTTATGCATTGTGTACCAGTTTTAAAGTATGCTAATACCAAGCCTGTCACTAATATATTTTTCATGCAAGTTATACCTGTATTACCTCCAAATGTTAGGCCATGTAACATATTAAATGGTGAACTAATCGAACATCCACAGACTAATGTTTATAAAGGAGTAATGAACACTGCCTACAACTCAAGAGTTGTTCTACAAGTTTTAATGGCATCTGACCACCAAAAAGCAATAGATGGGCTGGATCAACAGCCAAGACAAGCATATGAAAGTGTAATGGGCAAAACTACTTCTGAAAAGTTACACACTATATGGCAGGATTTACAAAAACAGATAAACCAATTATTGAGTTGTGAAGGTCAAGGTTCCACCAGTCAAGGCCTAAAACAGATTCTTGAAAAGAAAACTGGTGTAATAAGAATGCATATGATGGGTAAAAGAGTAAACTTTGCTGCCCGTTCTGTTATCACACCTGACCCAAATGTAGATATTGATGAAATAGGTATTCCTGATGCATTTGCAACTAAACTTACTTATCCTGTACCAGTTACTGAGTGGAATGTTGATGAGTTAAGAAAAATGGTAATTAATGGACCAAATAAACATCCTGGAGCTGAAAAATTAGAGGTTAAAAATGGAAGAGTGATAAGGATACCACCTGATTCTATACAAAAACGAAAAAGTTTGGCCAAAAAATTACTTACACCAGATGAATATAAAACTTCTGGACTAAAGATAGTGCATAGACATTTAGTTAATGGTGATGTGCTTATACTTAATCGTCAACCTTCACTTCACAAGCCTAGTATGATGGCACATAGAGCAAGAATTCTTAAAGGAGAAAAGACCCTCCGTTTGCACTATGCCAATTGTAAATCCTACAACGCCGATTTCGATGGTGACGAAATGAACGCCCACTTTCCTCAAAATGAAATTGCAAGAAGTGAAGCATATAACATAATGTCTGTAAGGAAACAATATCTTGTACCAAAAGATGGGACACCATTAAGTGGTTTGATCCAAGATCATGTTATATCTGGTGTAAGAATGTCACTGAGAGGCACATTTTATTCCAAATCTGATTACCAGCAGTTAGTTTTCCAAGCATTATCAACTATTAAAGGCGAAATTAAATTACTTCCACCTACAATTCTGAAGCCAGTAACTCTTTGGTCTGGCAAACAAGTTTTGTCTACTATAATAATTAACATAATTCCAAAAGGTAAACCCCTTATTACCCTGAGTGGAAAAGCCAAGATTGGTTCTAAGGCATGGCAAAAGGAACCACCTAGACCTTGGAATGCAGGAGGTACTCCATTTTCTAATGCAAATGAAATGACAGAAGCAGAAGTTATAATAAGAAAAGGCGAGCTGTTAAATGGGGTATTAGATAAAACTCATTATGGTGCAACTCCATATGGCTTAGTTCATTGTATGTATGAATTATACGGAGGTGACAGCTCAAGTGCACTTTTGAGTGCTTTTTCTAAAGTGTTCACATTCTATTTACAATGGCTTGGATTTACTCTTGGTGTGAAAGATATTCTCGTTGTGGATGAGGCTGATGAAAAAAGAGAGCAGATTATTCAACTCGTTCGACGAGCAGGTAGAGTTGCCGCTGTCAAAGCTACTGAGCTACCTGCGGATGTTGATGAAAATAAATTAAAAGATACTATTGGTGAAATGATGATTAAAGACCCTAAATTCCGCGCCAATTTAGATAGACAGTATAAAAGTATGTTAGATTCTTATACTAATAAAATTAATACCGTTTGTTTATCTGAAGGCTTATTAGAGAAATTCCCGTCAAATAACTTACAACTTATGGTTCAATCAGGGGCAAAAGGGTCGACTGTTAATACTATGCAAATTTCATGTTTGCTAGGACAAATTGAATTGGAAGGCAAAAGACCACCTTTAATGATATCTGGACGATCTTTGCCTAGTTTTCCTCCTTACGATATATCACCAAGAGCAGGAGGTTTTATCGATGGAAGATTTATGACGGGTATTCAACCGCAAGAATTTTTCTTCCATTGTATGGCTGGAAGAGAAGGTCTTATAGATACTGCTGTTAAGACAAGTCGTTCTGGATATTTACAAAGATGCTTGATAAAACATTTGGAAGGCTTAAGTGTTGCCTATGATCATACAGTTAGGGATGCTGATAGTAGTGTTATTCAATTTGCATATGGAGAAGATGGACTTGATGTTTTGAAGTGCCAATTTCTGAGACAAGATCAATTTCCTTTCCTTGATACTAATTCAAGCGCAGTTGTAAGTAAATCAGTAATCAAAAAACTGAAGGAGGATGAAAGTAATATCAAAACAATTGCCAAATTTCAAAAAACACTTAAGAAATGGAAAAAAAGAAATGGCAATCCATTTGAAAATGTACGTACTAGTGGTTTCGCCCAATTTTCTGCAATTGCTAGAAAAGATGTCGATCTTGAGGATCCTCCAACTGATAGAACTCGTGATCCCTATTATTGGGAGTTAGAAAAAATGTGGCGATCTTTGGACGACGAGGAAAAACAGCAATATACAAGAAAATCATGTCCCGACCCTATTCCTAGCAAAATGTCTCCCGAATACAAATTTGGCACCATTAATGAACAGTTGGATGGAGTCATTCAAAATTATTTGAAAAACCGCCAAGACAGCATTTATAATGAGCATACTGACAAAGACAAATTTATAGAGGTAATGAATGCTAAATATTTAGCTTCGATGGCAGCACCAGGGGAGCCTGTCGGATTATTAGCGGCACAGTCAATAGGTGAACCTTCTACTCAGATGACACTCAATACTTTCCACTTTGCTGGAAGAGGTGACATGAACGTGACTCTAGGTATTCCTCGTTTGCGTGAAATATTGATGACTGCTTCTGCAAAATTGAAAACACCCAGCATGGACATACCGTTCTTGCCGAATATTCCTGATTTAAATAAAAAAGCAGAAAAGTTGAGGCAGAAAATGAATAGAGTCACTGTAGCTGATGTCCTTGAAAAAATTGATGTGGAGTGCGAAGTAGTAACGAGCCCTGAGAGGCAATTAAAAACGACGATGCGTTTCTCATTTTTACCGTACTCACAATTTAAAACTCAGTACGCCGTAAAACCACCACAGATTATTAAACATATGCAAAATAAATTCTTTAACGAAATGTTTGCGATGATACGAAAACAAGCTAAGACCACATCAGGTGTGATGTGGGCGGCAGAGGAAAAGAAACGTCGTACAGTGGCCAATGAAGAGGACGATGAAGACTTTACTCCTCAGGCACCAGAGAAAACTGCTGACCCTGATGTTGACAGTTCAGATGAAGAAGGACCAAACGATGACGATGATAATACTGATGTATGTATATATGAAACTTTTTTTAATTATAAGATGTGTAAACTACTTTATACAAAATATATGTCCCCTGGCACACAATATACACAATAATTTACAAGCGATACCACGTAAATTGAAACAATTTACTAATTTTGTCTCATGATTTTAATAATTGATTGATTGATTTCAGGTTAGAATTCGGAAAAAACGTTCCGAGGAACAAGAATACGAAGATCCAGAGTCTGGAGAAGAAGAAAAATCTGATGATGAAGAAGAACCTGCAGAGAAGGAACAGAAAGACGACGACTTAGAAATCACACAGGAGATAACAGCAGAAGATAGTAAAGTTATGGCTAACGTCGTAGACAATTTGAATAACGCTACTAATTATGTATTTGATACGAAAACTCATAAATGGTGTGAACTGACTGTTCTGTTCCCAATATCATTTCTTCGTGTCGATCTGTCGCAGGCTCTACGCGATGCAGCAGCAAAATCGATCATATATGAAGTCAAAAATATTAAACGAGCTATTACCAACAAAGAGAAAAATGTCCTGTATTTAAGAACAGAAGGCATTAACATAGTACAAATGTCTAAATATGATAATTTGTTAGATTTGAATAAGTTATATAGCAATGATATCCATGCTATAGCAAATACTTATGGAATAGAAGCTGCTAATAAAGTTATTATAAAGGAAATTCAGAATGTGTTCAATGTATATGGAATTACGGTTGATCCTAGACATTTGACGTTAATAGCTGATTATATGACATATAATGGCGTGTTCGAACCAATGAGCAGGAAAGGCATGGAGGCATCTACTTCTCCGTTACAGCAAATGTCCTTTGAGTCATCTCTAATATTTTTGAAAGAAGCTGTTCTTAATTCTAAGAAGGACTTTATAAGATCAGCTTCGAGTTGTTTAATGCTGGGTCAGCCTTGCCGTACTGGGACAGGTTCATTTAGTTTGCAACATTATAGTAAACTTGTAAGTTAATGATAAGATTATTGTAATTAATGGTTGATTAATAAATAATATTTTGAAATTATAATGTATTGTTAATTATTTTACATTTTTAAGATTCTTGTGAAAAAGATAAGGTAGAAATATTATTGACTCAGTCTGTAACACAATTTTAAGTTCCTATTACTTATTCAACAGCAAATGTTTTTTAAAATTTATTGTAAGGTTAAGGAAAATATAGGAATTGGGTATTATGGTAGGTATAATTATAAAAGAAAGATCAATTAAAAACTTCTTGTATTTCTCTAAGATTTTACAAGTAGAGTATACAAACATGTTAAAAAATTATATATCTATTTTTTTCATTTGCATATCACATACCTAATCTGTATCGTGTTTAACACATTATAAAAACGATATTAGACTACAGTCTATTCCAAAATACTGTTTATTTGATTAAATGTGAACAAAATACTTAGTATGTGATAAAAAAATGCATTTTCAATACATAAAAACTATAACATTGGAGCTACAAAATGGAATATATTTTAGTATTTCGATATATTAATATGTATTAAAAATCTCTGACATGTCGAGTCATATTATATTGATTGTAATTCAAGTTCTGTTGGTAAAAAAATCTGCTTAAAACCTACTTAATATTTAATAACAGAATGATCACATATATCTGGGCACACGCCGTCTTGGACGCCGCGTAAGTTATAACTAAAATCATAAATAATTTACATTTTATCGTTCATACTTTAGAAATCGCTTCATCGCAACAAAATTCGCTTCTAGCGATTACAAGGGTTTAATAATTCACAACTTTTACCGTTTGGTGTTCGACTAAGCATAGATTTGGATGTATGCATATTTTAAGGTTCCGTACTTAAAAAGTTCCATCATATGGTTGTTAATATTTTTGCACCTTAATGTGTTGTGTATTAATGGTTTAAAACATTATCATGTTTATTAATTTGACAGATGTTTTTATAAACTATGCCTGCAACATATCTCCATTTATTTTTATTTTGGAAAACTTTTTAGATCCTGTCGAAATTAAAACGAATTAAAATAAAAATAATATCTACAAGTTACTAGTACGGAACCCTCGGCACGTAAAAAAAAATCGATTTTTAGTCTATATTCGAGTAACTGCAAATAAAATTGGCGTTCAACGGATCCCAATATTTAATAAAGTCAATATTTACACAGATGCGAGGTTGATTCAAGTCACTGGCTAGGACGGTAACGTTCATATTAAATTCTTGGACCCATCGTCACTTACCTCCCTTTCACGCGTCTCTATTATACTATTCAAGCTATAAAAACTCAATAAACAATACTTGTATGGTACTTAAATAAGTAATTAATAAATATATAGCAAATTCTATGTTACGATACAAATTCCAGGTTAAATATTGTTTTCTACAGAAGATATTATCACAGCCTCATTGATGTGCGTCTCTCATGTATTTCATTATACTATAAAATACATCGAACAAAAAGAACAGACTGCATGCAAAATAAATTCTTTTTAAATAATAGATCGCAGCTCTTATGCCATACATAATTTCAAGCTGAGTTGAAATTGTAAACGTTCTAGCTGGTCTCCGAAAACAAAGTACATAATAAACGTAATAAATAATAAGGAATATCTAAACTATTTTGCACACTAAAGTCTCTACTAGTTTCTTAACAATGAAAATTGTATCGTAACTGACTCAAAGCAAACACAACCAAAAACTAACTCGATTAGAGTGAGAACGATATATTATATTTTAACATAATTATAGGTATCGCCTCACTCCCCTTCGTATAGCGCTATCTCTGTCTTATTCTAGAAAATTCTCTAGACTTTTAGTTGTGTGTGCTGAGTTTTGAAAGTGCTATTGCGCGGTTTCCGCTGTGTTCTGGTTAAACATTGTTTTCTTATCAACTTTATCTGCCTTTTTAGCTGCTGCCTTTTTAGCAATGGCTTCATCTTCAGCCGGATTATCCCACTCCTGTCGACGCCCTGAACCGAACAAGTTGTAGAATGTTGCACAGAATATGTACACGCCGGCCGCTATGTAGAACACTATCCGCCATTGTGCTTGAGTAGGCTGAAAGAAAACAAAATAATATGATTTTATATTGATTAAGCATTTATTTTTAAATAAAAAGGGGTCAAAAGCTCTCAAAAAGTTCTCGAGATACGCTCTTAATAGATGAATAGACGGACAACAATTCTGTCCCTAAATATAAGAATAATATTGATTGATTGTAACTTTAGCAATGTAGCTTAAAAAACTAAAAAGACTTAACTAAAAATACATACCTTGCCCTCGATAATATATCCAGCAACGATGGGCGCAAGGAGACCAGTGAGGTTGGCGAGGCAGTTGGTAAACGACATCAGAATGCCGGCGAAACGTGGTGATATATCCAAGTGGTTCACCTATTACCAGATAATTATCACATAAATCTCTATATCTCTATGTTATCTCTTTATTATCATTAATTATAATAAAGAGAAAACACTGAAAAAAACTGTTTTAAACCTATAAGTAGTATATATATTAGGATTAGGACCTACTTGAGATTATTACAAAAAAAAAATAGGTATTTTTTTTACTAAATGTAATATTACCTTGATGTTGTATTGGATGTATCGAAAGCAGTTCAAATTCCAAGCAATAGTAGTGAATTTAAATTTCATTTAAAGAGTTTTCGGCTCCATAATGTTTCTATATTCTAAAGAATCACTAGAGTTTCTCTCTAGGTAATTTTTAAAATGCAAAGACAGATCCAAAAATTGCGGTACCTATATTTTATCAGTAGGTTATGTTTAATATTCTAAAAAAAAGCTTTACGCTCTTTCCCGCACAGCACGGTAGACACGGAGAATCTACTCGTCCCCACTTTCCACCGAATTTCGAAACATTGTGTGTTGAATGGCGGATCTTAACTTTAATATTTCGCCGAGTAAAAATTGAACCCACAACTGTCGCGAGTAGCACGACGAGCTCGTTTTTAAAAATAATACCAAACACCCTGCTTACCTTAAAGCCAGAGTAGATACCACCGTTGAGGCCGACACCCACGGCGAGTATGGCGACGGTGGCGGCGGGGTTGCAGCCGGTGTTCGCAGCGATGAATAAACCGATAGCGGGACCATATTCACCTGGAACACAATTTTTTTTTAATTAAAATTGGTATTTGCAACTATTATAAAGAAATTTACAAGTTTTCAACTTGTTACTATTTTCTCTCCGTATTTAGTTACCAATTTCTAAGGAAAATAATTCATGCTTAAAGATTTGTTGCATTAAATGATACAATAAGGTGATTTTTTTAAGCTTCACGCTGTATCTCGCACGTAACAGGGTAAGCAGAGGAAACCTAGACACTCCGTTAAGACACTCCGTTCCTCACTTTTCGCAAAATTTTTGAAGCATTGCATCTTGAGTGGCGGAACTTTACGGATCGGTTAGCCTTGTTACCAGAGGGGATGTATGAGAATATTCATAAATAACAATTCATTTCCCCGAATGGGAATCGCACTCACAACCGTCGCGCTTACAGTCACACGCTTGTGCCACTGCGCCACTACGGCCTCAAGTATAAATTGAGACAAAATCTTAGCCAAAAGTTAAAAATATTACATAAAAATAAAAAAAAACTGCTTTAATAAATATTCATAAATATAAACAATACTTTATAATAATATACTCACCAATACTGTTAAGAACCTTCCTGACTTGAGTATGGTTGAAGCGTCCGCTGGACAGCATCCAGTCGGCGACCACTGAGCTGAACATTGAGAAGAGCCACATGCACAGATAGGGAAGAGCGGAGACGAAACCGTTCTGAAAAAATAAAAATCATATAGCATTTATTAATGTTTATATAAATAAATTTAATTGTTATAAACACTATGTATAAGAATTAAGAATTGTAAGCCGTAAAAATTAATATATAAAGTTTATTTATTTATGTAAAAATTAAACGTTAAAAATGTACCTTGTTCACAGATTATATAACATACTCTATTTTATTTTATTTCATTTATTACGATATTTTATGTAACTTAATGAGCTTTCTCAATTCATTTCCTATAATGGTATAATAATGTAATAATGGTTCCCTTTTATCAGCATTCATTATCGCTTAATTCGTAAATCTATAACAACAAAATATTGCATCTTTTTATTATAAATAGATATTGCTGATGTAAATTATATCAAACTATATTTTTATTATTTTTATCAACGACAATTATTAAGTTTTATCGTGACTAGGTCAAGAACGAAGCTCTCACAAAGGTATTTAATAAATATTTTTAGCTGTTAAATATTTTTATTTATCCAAAATCACAGTGATATGACACATATGAAGTTTATTTAAATTATATACCTGTAATTATGAAGCATTTTATAATACCTACTAAAAAAAGCAATTTAAAATAAGCATGAGTGTAGGTTTTTATAATTAAAATAGAAGATAAATATATCAACAAACACGGAAACTCAGTCCTATATAAAAAATATAACCGTCCCAAAATATTATTTGGCTGTATTTCAAATTGCCACCTAGCCAATTAACGATAATCTTGCAACATTTTGTTCCGGCATTCGGAATTCGACTTATTCTACAAAAACACTTTATATTTCGAGGGTGGTTTTCATAAGCATATTAATATTTTTGATTATTTTAATTTCTTAATCGAGATTTAAATTTTAATTATTCCTTAGCAATGTACCATAAAAATATATAATTAAAAAATCATAAGTACATTTTTCCTTTTGACGTATAATAGCAATAGCAGGAAAAAATAGTTTAGTCGCTGAGTGTAGTTAGAGCAATTGAATCACCCGAGCCATGATTCCAAAGGGTCAATTGACCGACCCGCCTCTTGACCTCTTGACAGCTCAAATGATTAATGTGAACGAAATCGTCCTATAAATAGTCTACCGTTTAAGTATTTATCATCCATCCATTTTTCGGCGTTTTAAATTGATGACTTTAGAAACATCAAATTTACTATATTTTTTAATATATTGGTTTTTTATTTCTTTAATACTTTATACATGTAACCAATATTGGTATTGTATGTAGTTACTATTGGTTTTATATAAACGTCCTTGAATTTTAATATTTTTTAGAGTTATTTGAAGTGCTCAATTCAATATTAGGTACAATTACTTATTGAAAAGAAAGAAAAATGTTGCAAGAAATTATAGATTTAACATAGATACATTTTTTAATGCAAATATCCCATTAGTAATGAAAATTACATTGAAAAATAAATAATTAAATAAAAAAACTAAACTTACATCTTTGATAGAGAAGTGGAGGACTTGTCGCATGAAGGTTGGCAGCTCTGTCATGAGTGTTTCGTAACCGTAGTTCTGCCCCATGTGCGCCAACATGATCGCCCAGAACGGCATGGATGTGACGATCTTCATCCATGGGATCGGTGGCGACTGTTAAACATATAAAAATGTGTTTTATATGTAGACTTTGCATATATAACTATACATACTTTAAATACTTTATTTTACACAAAAAATTTAGCGTTGTAGGTATGTTAGAAATTTATTGGGGAACTGAAAAAAGGTACAAAGCTTCTTTTAATAAATACAACGTAGTTTTAATATATATAAAAACTATATCTTTAATCTGACGTAATGATTATTTAAAAGTCATCAACAATTTCACTTACGCTGAAACCAGCAGTACCCCACAACGAACTCAAGATATATTTCTTCTCAGGCTCCTTGATCCTGGGGCAATTCTCAGGGTCCTCAGAGACGAAGAACAGGAAGGCCAAGCTCCATACAGTCCCGATGATACCGAACACGTAAAAGATGGAAGGCCAACCGCCAGCGAAACCGTATGCAGAGAGTAGACCGGAGAGCGGCATAGAGATAACCGTACCGAATTGAGCACCTGTTTAATTAAAAAAATATGAAAGTCAAGTAGGTATCCTTAATTGACTAATCAGAATTCAGATTGCCTATCTTTTTTTTCCGTAAAGGCTTAGTGCTCCTCTCACAATCTGCGTTCGTTCGTTTCCTCTGTGCGTTTTCGTCAGTCATATTTAAACAATATAATACAAAAGTAAATAATAATAAACAATACTGTAATTTAAGTATTTTCCAGTTAACAAAAATAAATAAACTTTTTTCTACACTATCGATGTTAGAATTAGAATAATATAAGGTAGGATAATTTCGTAAAAGCTGTAAACGGTAAGGTTCATTAAAAAATGGTAAAGATTGCTTACCCGCATAAACGGCGGCTCCCATCCGACTCCTTTCATTAGGTGGGATCCATTTGGCCAACATGGCGTGAGAGCAGGGCACGATGGGTCCTTCGCCCAGACCCTGTATAAATCTCACTAGGATCAGCCATTCAAAACCAGCTTCTGCCGCAACGGGCACTAGTAGACCAAATGCTGAGTTGATCAACATACCCACTCCAAGAAACATACGGGCACCATATCTGTAGAAAAAATGGGCGTTTATTTTTCTCTATTCGTGGAGACTAGCATTTAGAGTATGTAATTACAGTTTAACAGAAATAATAAAAGAAATATTCTTAAAACAAAAATTGCTTGAGTGCCCATATTTTAAAAACTATTAAATAAAAGTTGAAATTTAACCCTGTAAATGTCAAACAACAAACCATAATTTCAAAGATGATCCAAAGCTCTTATTACTCAATTATGGTTCACGGCCACATAATAGTACCAATTACCATTGTATTGCAGCGTATAGCCTTATCATAATTTAATATCGGGCGACAAAGTAAATAGTCCGAGAGGTGAGCGACAAAAAGAGTAACTATTCTCTTAAGGTAAAATTTTTTTATACTAAAAACTCTGCGACTCTTTGCAAGACTTAAGATTGACTATTAAATCATAGTTTTTTTAAATACTTACAAATCAATAATCAACTGTGAGAAACGTTGCGACATAACATAGAGTTTTATAACAAATTAGAAACTGCTACTCCGCCAAACGCTAAAGAAATTGGCGTAAGTGACGACAGACTAATTTTCTATATCACATATTTTTTATCTGCACGCTTTATCCAGCACATATCAGGAAAGGCAGAGAGAACCTGGGAATCTAGTAATAAGACATTTCATTCCCATTGACAAACTTACGTTCCCCCCGCCGAATTCTGGAGGCTTTATGCGTTGAATGGCGGAACTCACGCCTGTGCCCCTGCGCCACGACTGGCACATCACGCAAATATGTAAATTAGTATTATAAACACTTTCCAAGACTTTTTGTCACTCGCTTCCTCGACTATAATGGCATTCGAGGAAAACTCTTCTATTAAGTCTAACCACATTATGCTATTTTATAGAGTATAAATATTTATCATTTTCCAGATAATGGACGTATTATATTTGTAAATTTTATATGAGAGTTTTCAGAGATAAAAGTATCGTAAAAGTAATCCAATGTCAATAAAAAAAATGGGACGACCAAATGGAAGAGACGATAGTACAAATATAGTTAACCTACATATAGTGTGTATTGAAATGTAGAGTAGGTAACGTAACGTATTTTTAGTTGACTAAATTATTTGCTTTTATGTATAAAATAAAATTGTTTGCTTTTAACATTTTTAATTGTATTTTATTGTATTAATATTTTTAATAAAATAGATATCAAAAATTATAGTTATTTTTGTAAATCAACTCTGAGTATACCTATATGGCTATACTTGTAGTATATATATTTAAATCTCCAAAAAATGCGAAAGAAAAATTTGTTTACCCACTATTTTAACTATTAATAAAATCTAAACTGTCCAAAATTTATTTTAAAAATATGACAATTAATATTTTTTTCATTATAAGTACTTCTTTTGCATATTACATGTTTATGTGTATATAAAGAAATGTAGAGCCGTTATAATCATTTTATCGGAAGTGTTTATACATTTTAACATACAATGGCAAGCATAAGAAAAATGATAATTACCTTCAGAAGGTTACGACGAGAAAAATGAGCCAATATCGTATTGCAAAGTATTTATATAGTAAATCAGCATCATTTTTAAAAGATGTTTTTATCGATATCAGTTGGGCGTGTATGTAGTATTTGATAATTTTAGTTCTTTTTCCATAGAAATATATTCAAAAGACGCCAGAATAGTGCAATTTTGACGTAAACTCGTTCATGGTGGTTGTGTATTCAAATTTTACACAAAGAAGTCTTCGACAACAAATTCCCCTATTTATAACATAATTTTCGGAATAACCAAAATATTACTGTTTCATAATAATATTACTGATTCATAAAAAATAAAGATTTATAAAAAGATTGAAAAACAAATTACAGAAAAAGATAAAAAACTTAAAACTAACCTCTTAGACAGGATGCCGAAAGGAATTTGCGTGATGACGTAGCCATAGAAAAAGGAGGATAGGATGTAACCTTGTAGCGTCGAACTCCACACGAAGGACCCGTCTTGAGCGGCATCCGCCTAAAATATGGATCCTGGTTTTAATTTGTTCACATTTTTAAAGAAAACTAAGTACTAAATTATATAGCATATTTTATTAGATTTGTTATTATTATGCCATTTTAATTGCATATTTACATCTGTTTATAATTTTTTGTATTTTATCAAAATTATTATAACAATAATTATTTTATCTTCAAAGGTTCTGAACGTTTGAAGGAATCCCAAAGGCGGATTTTTTTTTCTCTACTTATAATTTTTTACATATTTCAATATTTCTCTTTTAAATGAAAATTAGTTAAAACTGTAACGAAATATAAATACTCACATGCGTTGCATTTGGATTAACATTCCCACATTCAGTGTCTATAGCTTCCTTGTCGACAGGCAACGCCGTGTGGTTGACCATAGCTACGATCGCCACCGACATGTTGGTCCTCATGATGTACGCGTTCGCCATGCCCAGGAACAGCATGAACGTCACCCAGTGACGGTGACCGAGGCCACCTGTGAGAGAGAAATTATATTTAGCCAATATATTTAGAAAACTATAATGATAGTTAAATAATATGTTCTTTTAATAAAAAAAAATAACGTAAACACAAAAGTAATTTATAGTATAAATGAAGTTGCCATTATCGGAAAAATATTATTTTTAAATAGGCAAAAGTAATTATGATGTCATTATATAGATGTCATAGAAAAAAATAACAAGTAAAAATTATCAATAACCACTTTTATTTTATCTCATTATTCCTTATGATATAAATCTATACGCATAAAAATCTCATTAAATCTATATGTAAATACATACTACAGTAAATGATGGTTTTATTATTTTAATTAATTATTCTAACTTTCCCTCTCATTAAAACTTAAAATCATTAAAAATATTGCTATATACACCAAAAAGCCTACAAAAAAAAACGAGACGTATACGCATAAAGGACTTCTGAGAAATTAAGACTCTTCAATTTGATATGGTTGTAACGATACGCCCACGAGTTAATAAATAACCTCGTCTCAAACTAATTAAAGTAAGCAAAAAGTGTTCGGTTCCGAAAATGTAATTTTACACTACGCTTACATGTCACTTTTAATTTTTATTTATTAATAAGTTATTTAGTTACTTTTTCCTCTCGTTATTGAGATGTGTAGTATATGATATAGATGTTACGGAAGTAGTTTAACGGAACAGATGTTACGGAAGGAGTTTAACGGAATATAGTTGAAAGCCATAATTAAATGTTAATGGTGAAAGAACCTACAACCATCGCGTTTACAACGACAGACTCATTTTATTTTTAATCTGTAAATATTTATTGATTTATTTCCTTAAACAATATGTATTTTATTAAAAATGTTTTACGTGCGTACATAGCGGCCATCAGTATGAAAATAGACGATGACTGCAAAGGTATGGTAGCCAAAACGTCAATTCCCATGTAATTTAATTAATGTATAAAATTAATTATAATTTTACGGACGGTTGATATATGGTATGCATATTACGGAATAATGTAAAATATATTCGTGTGGCAATTATTAATATTGCTAATTTTAATGTCTTACTAATATTATTACAGCCATTATTAACATTGATTGTTATGGTTGTTTCAGCTACAATTCTGTTAAGATTTCTCAATTTTTTTTGATATATTAATTAATATGATCAATTTATTAATTAACTATTTACATTAATAACTGTACTGAAGAAAGCTATACTACACAGAAAATACGTAAATAAAAGTATTTAACTACGCAAACTATTTGTATATATCAACTTATATAATTAGCAAGAATATAATAATATTATCACAAATAGTCTATTAGTTCACATATTTAGCACAACCATTTTTGTTAGAATAATATATTTTTGAACATATATATTTTTTAAATATGTATGCATAGATTAACATTGCTATATTTGTATAACATACAAATATGATAATTTTAACCGCCCTTGGATTAGTACCGACCAAAGATATCTTACGTTTCCACGTTAAATTCAATTCTAATTTCAAGTCCCAGAAAAATGTTTCTAGACTTCTACGTCCACGCTGTCCGACTTCAAATTTGAATTTCATTTTAGGTTACTAGCTAGTTAATTTGATCGCCCATTGTGGATTTGACAGTTGACAATCTTTCTCATCTCTTTTTTTACCGTACAACCTCTTTCGTGAGTTCTCCATTCAACGTGACACTGGCAAAGTCATTTGTGCTCAACTGGCACGCTCGGAACGCCATAATAAAAAGAACAGAACAGAACAGAACAGAACCAATCTTTCTGTGACAAGTATGAATATGCCTGTCATCGTTATATCAGGCCACAAAAAAGTATGAATATTTCTTTTGTACCATGTTGTCAACTTTTTTGTTTGTAAATAAAAATATTTATCACTATCAGTTATCTGATCGTATACAATAAAAACTTTGCCAAGTTCTTGGTTAAATAACCACAGGTGACTTGTCCAAAAATATTATACATTTATATAATGAAAAAACTTCTACGTAATTATACAAAACATATACAGATACAGATATACAGTACGTTGAAATTAGGAAGCAATATTATTATGATTGCATTAAGCGCGAAATAAGAAAGTAGTGCTAAGAAACTTTGTTTTCCTTTTGAAGATTTTTTTTGCTTCATTCTGTATTCCGCAAATGGCCTACCCAACTTAGTGTTAAGGCACTTCCGTTCCCCACTTTCCTCCGAATTCTAGAGGCATAGCGTGTTGAGTTGCGGGACTAAACGCCGCGCCTTAAATTTACGATTTGTAATTAATAGCCTACTCTTATCTAACTAGATTGATACATACAGATTACATCATTTTAGTCGAGCGTTTTTTCAGTTTTGAAATATAAGGCAAAAGTAACCATAAACCCACATCAATCAAGCCATATCCATAAAAAAAGTAAAATGTAAATTTGAATACATCGCCGTGCTTGCGTGTAGGTGTGTGCATCTCTTGCCAAAATAAAGTATACGGTAAGGCATGACGTCAATGAAAATAAGAAAAAATTGTAATCTTAAACATATTTTGGTTTTAGACGTTTAGTCATAAACTAAAATAAGATAATAACATAGATTTAATTTATATTATAACATAGATTTAATTTATATTATACTTTTAATCTTTTTCAATATAAGTAAATAATGAAATAACTATATAACTATTCGGAAGGCCTTAGCGACAAGAAGCCAATAAGCTACAATTTGTTCGGTCGCGTGTATAAGGCTTCAGGCGACATATCACGTGTTCAGTTACTATCCTATATTTTAATAAATGCATTAAGCTTCCATCTTTTCACATGTATTTAATAAAAAAATTAAGTAATAAAATAAAAAAAAACAAATACGCATATATAATAAGCAGTAGTCATTCAGGTTAAATTTGACAAAAGGAAAAAAATCATCTAAAATCTCTTCGGGATGGCTAGACAAAGTTCGATACTTGTCGCCCGTGTCTTTACACCAGAGAGAGAGAGAGAGAGAAGAATAAATCCCATGGATTTACATATTATTAGATAATTTTCTTATCTTTGGAAAATCATCAACATAGAAATTAAAATGATTCTATAAAATGCTGACATCTGAAAAAAGGTCGCATAATAAAAAAAATTGCTCTTGAAACGTAACACGGTGCATTTTTTATTGTTGGAAAATACCTATGCTTGTTTATATAATTACTTAGTTATGACGTCGATAACGAAGTATATAATAAAAAAAAATAATGTAACATTTTGTAGGTATTTTGTGGATATTTAAGCCAAAATGATAAAAAGATGATGACCAAAAAATATGATATTTCTAAGATTTAATAATACATGTGTAATGAATCATCTTGTTCACGCAAAAATATCAGTTTTACGTGTGTTCCTCGTCTGAGGGCAAAGTCCGATGTCGTCAGCGAATAATTAACGCCATATACATTTATACAAGGTTTTTTTTTCAGAATTTTTAGCATAGCCTTGTTCTATTTATTACTAGTAAAAAGCGAAAGTATCACAGGTGCGAATATGTTTAAGGGGAATTTTCTTCTAATAAATTCTTTTTACTTAAGAATTATAGAGCGGAGTATTTTTAAAGCAATTAAATCTTTCAGATACCTAAATAATTCAATTATTTTAGAGTAAAAATATTTTCAACCAGTTTTAATAATAATTGTAAAAGGATCTTAACGTCATTTTCTTTAAACTAATAAAATATAAATAAAATTATGTCACCTGCATTTTGAAATAATTCTAACTTATTATAATATAATTTTAGGTATTTATTTTTACAACCCAAGAAGTATATTAACTAACACTTGGTATTTTGTGTATTTCCAGAACCTAACGTTATTTCGTAGTGTTGTGTAACAGTGATGTTTAAGATGTCTGTGACATGTCTGTCAAATGGTTTAATTTAAAAAAAAAGACATAAATGTCTTTATCAATATGATATTTTAATTTAAAATTTTGCGTAATATTGATACTTATTTACGGTCAATGTAGTGAAATCAGTTTATATTTAAAAAGTGGTAGTTATGAGAAAATTATATAAATTTAACAATGTTTTTATTAGGTAAGTAGTTTTATTACTAAAACTAAGAAATGATAGTGGTGACTATAAAAGTCTAGATTATTCAAGTTTTTCCAAACTAATTTAAAAGTTAGCACACAGACAAAATCATAAATAGATAGTGAACGCATTAAATTGTTATCTTTACCGAAACTGATAATATTTATTTGGTTTTTTCTACATATGCGCAATCATCACGCTGTACTGCACTATGAAAGAAGTGACTCACCTAAATAAATATGTACATTTTATTAAATACTGCAATTTATCATAAATTTCGCCATATTTTTATCTATTACTTCATAGCTCATGCTCGAGGAAGTTGAAGACAAGGAAAACTAGACTGCAGCTTGTGAGATTTTTCTTTTTAATTAATTTAATATCGTTCATATTATCTTGTTAGGTAGAGTTATTAAATTGTAAATTATACTTCACAATCATATATTTGATAATGTATAAAATTTCATCACTTAACAACTCGAAGAGGGAAGAAAAAAAAATAAAAGAACTTAATTGTTACTAGGATTCCTACCTGTTAAGATTCGAATACTTTTGTAGGTAACATTTATACATTAATTACAAAAAAACACAATAAATTGGAGTATAAAAAAGCCGTCACACCTTCTAGTCTGCGATAATGGTCCAAATGACCTTGATTTTGAATTTGTCTCCACACAGCGTAAACGATGGACTCATTGTTCTATATCTTTCTTTATAGGTATATGAAAATGAAAATTTTCGTTTCCCGGTATCGGATATTGTTATAATGTCATTAAATCGAAAGAGTTTATAATAATTTTAAGCAATAACTTTTGCTGATCGTATCTTTTCACTAATGTCGTATTAGTGAAAAGGCTCTACATATCAAAACATATTTTGCGCAAATTGGTTTTTAATAATTCTTATTAACAAACTATTAAGCATTGTCTAGTTTTTTGTCTTTAACTGTAATATTATCTTTTTTAAATATGTATATAAATATTTATTAGGGAACAATTTACTTAAAAGAAACGATCTTTTATGCTCTACAAATATAAAGCGCGACGGTTTTCTGCACTATTAGACGAAAATGAATTATGTAGCATAATATAAAAATTAAAGAATTTTCGTTATCATTTATTTATTATCGTTATTTGTTATATCATATTTGATCTCAATATTAAATGAATCACTAAAATTAATTTTACATAGATAAAAAATAAACAATATCTATTAGTATAAGCCTTAACCTTGCAATTTACTGGTACTCGACAGGTTTATTAGCTAATTCCGGAACGTATATCTTATCAACATCATAAGTACCTGCGATGATTAAAAGAATAAAAACAAATATTAGGAGACGTCTAAACGTCTAAACTAAGTTCCTGTTACTTTTAAACCACTTCGCATTGACGACCTGCGATGATTAAAAGAATATAAACAAACATTAGGAGACGTCTAAACGTCTAAATTAAGTTCTTGTTAATTTTTAAATGACGATTTTCCATATTTAAGGAAGTGTACCTATATATGAAATATAGGTAGTATCAATTAATTTATTTATTTTCCTGTACCGGTAGCACAATAACGGAATTCTTTTAATTAAGTTCTCAAGGAAAATTCACTTCGTAATATAAGATGGAACTGTAACCTTTAGTAATGAATACTTGTAATGTAATAAAATGTGCATTTTATTTATATAATTATATACACTTTAAGCAAATATTGCAATAAAATATGCATTACGTTATCTATTTTGGCGAGAATTTGATAAAATTATGACTTATCAAGTTTAAATACAAGGAACTTATTAGTATTATTAATTTAGAAAAATGTTACAAGTAAAATTAACATAAATAATTTATATTTTAATGTACCGTATTAAAAAAGATAATAAGTAGAGTTACAGATAAAAAAATATTTATAATTAAAAAATGCAGATTAAAAATGGAAATCATGAGATCGTGAGTGTCAAATATTACGAGTTTGCAATTGAAATATAAAAATTTCTACGAAAGGTACAAATATCCATAATTTATTTCTTCTTCTTCAATTTACTGTATTGTTTTATTGCGTACGGCGTAACTTCTCGCAGACAGATTAAATAATATAAAAAGAGGTAAGTTTATGAATAAGAGTTTTGTATTTTTCTTTTACATTTTTTGTTTAAGGAATTTTAATTTTCTATTTATGTTTAAACAGACTGACGCATGATAATCGATAAAAATAATTTAAATTGCAAATGTTAAATTTACAATAGTTTCAGAATAAAAGTTGTTTGTGTTTTTTTATTGTAGATTTTAATAAGTAATTTAAAATCTACAATAAAAAAGGACCAAAGGATCGAGCTCTAGGACCAAAATGTAAATAATATTGTATAATGCACAGTGATTGCAAATTCTAGACGTCGAACGAATTAAACCAAAATTTCAAGAATAATAATCGAGGCCGAGACGCTTTGGTACTTGGTACAGCCACTATAAAGGCACTGGTCGTGGGTTCTATCCCCACTTAGGGGAATTATTATATTTATGTTCATTTCTGCGCTCTGGTAGACAAAGTGTGACAAGATGTTTTTTTTAAATGAACTCATTTCTTTACTTATGCAAATCCAATCAAGTTACAATTATAGATAGACTATAACTGTAAGTTAACTTTTTTTTGTAGCTACACGTAGGCGTGTAGGCAGAGGGAACCTGATCACCTAGTGTTTAGTCACTCTGTTTCACACTTTCCGCCGAATTTTCGAGGCATTGCGTGTAGGGCGGAGGTACTCAACCTTGTTTTTCTTAGTTACCAGATATAAAGGAATCGAAAATATGAAATATTTCATTCCCCCAAATGGGATCGAACCCACAAAAGTCACGCTTACGGCTTGTGTTTACAACACACGCTTGTGCCCCTGGGCCACGACGACGTCAATACTTTAAGTGTTAAGTTCTAATAAATAAAAATGGAAACTCTTAATAAAAATGGAAAATTCAATGTTGTATATCTAAAAAATGGTATTTTTATTATTTTCTTTATAGCCAACGACTTAATTAGATATCAACATTATATTTTTTTCACCTCACCACGTGAATTTGGAAAGGCGCTTACGTGTCGCCACCATTTTTACCTACTGAATAATTTTGACCTAAAATAATATTCATAGACTGTTTTATAACATTCATTTTATAACATAAAATAAGGAAAATATATGTATATTATTAAAGAAAAATAGTTTTTTAGCAAATTATGTAAATTCTCAATCAAATACCACGTGCTAAATAACATTAAAGCACCATTTTTTGCGTTCCCACGTGAACAAACGATAGGTTATGTTGAAAATTACCAAGAAAAACTCGACATTGTTTTATTATGTAAATATCGCTTTGAAATTTCTAGAAATAGTTTAGGACAGTGGCCATGAATGAACCACCATGGAGACGTCTACGACATATTGATTTAACACCTGTTTGATTTACTATCGAATAAACAGTAACATTGTGTTGTTACTTGTTGAATGTAGGAAATTTATTTATATATATATTTATATAATATTTATTATATTTTTATATAAAAGATATATGTCTTTATATAAACTCTCAAGTTTCATTAATCTGTGTTTCTATTAAAAAAGTAGCGAATAAGTAATACTATTTCAGTATTTCAAGTGCAATTGCAAAATCGTGTAAATATAATCCAATTATAATAAAGCCGGTACGAATTTATCAAAAGCAACGCCGACAACGCAAATCAAGCGCGATAAGCAAACTGGAGAATACCCGTGACGTCATTCTGACTCACCACTGTATCTTTTGGGTCTCTGGTCTTCCAATCCAGGCTGATCCCATACCAGCACGTGCGCTCCACGATTCGATACCATATTGTTATTTATTTGAATTTAATTAAGTAAAAAGAATGAAATTAAGAAAAAAACCCGAACACAGAAGAAAACGCAGTAACGTTGACGTAAAATTTCTTTTACGTGACGCTGGTGGGAGTACCAACGTTAGCGATTAGGTGGAATTTCATCGCGATGGTTGTGAAAACTAGGAGAATCGGTTCACGACTGACGAGCGGCGAGTGTAGTGGCTACTGGCTGGCTCTCCGGCGTGGGGCAGTCGTAAATATACGTGGGGGGCGGGGGTGTGGAGCGCACGCGACCGCGGCGTGCTATGACGTCATCACGAGTTTTTACTGAACTCAACTGTGAACGCTGAAAAACTGTATATCGTTATTGCTTTTACTTTACTCTGTGTGGAACATCTATTAGAAATAAGCTTTTTTTATTTTTTGTATCAAGGAATTTGAAGTAATTAAATAAATTAATAACTAACAATTTAGAATAATTTTAATTTTATTATGCAAGTGTGTCTGAATTAAGTTTTCTAAAACATTTGATTATATCTGTACCATAAATTAAGTAGAGTGGTTTTGTAAATATTTTTTTTAAGTTTAGAATATTTGTACCACCACGAAATAACAAATGATGAATTTTCCAAGTATTTTGTCGTGTTGTCGTAATTTTGTATGGACAATAAAAACAATTCTATGAAAAACTTGAATCGTTTCACGTTTGTTAATATAAAAAAAATTATTGGTTCTGTAGTATTTATCACATAAAAACCATTTAAAAGTTATAGGAGATGCTTTTTAATATTTTTTTTATAAATGAGGAACTTAGATACTGTCGACAGTTATTTAATCTTTTCTCGTAATCATCTTATAAAGGACCGTTCAAGCTAAAGTAATCCAATAGATACATTGTACATTGTAATAGACTGAGATCCCAGGGCGCTCCGACCTACGTCATTTTAGCAAAGCTGAAATTTTGAGGATTACTAATAAAATAGAATAGACACTACACCTATAGGTAGGCAGAAAAAATATACTTATATTTAGAATTCGTATTTATTTTTTAATTAGTAAATCAATATATTCAGTACCATCACTATCTAAACAGTCAAAAAAATACGGATAAGAAATGATCTAATGTAATATTTAACTGAGCCAAAAACCTATATGTAAAATTTCTTATAGAGGAAGAATCTAGATAGATCCTTAGAACACTTAGAAACAATTATTAACCAATCTTAAGGCTGATAATCTGCGATTATCGATTTAATATCTAAGTATATTAAGCTTAAAATTAACTTCCACTTGAATCTATCCCATCAAATTTAAATTTAGTAAGAAATTCTTAAAACTTTTATTTTGTATTCCCATAGCATTTCAGAAACGTTCATTTATAACCAGTCTTTGTACACGCTTTTTCAACACACCGAGATTACGATGAATTATGATTTAAATCAAACTAAAAAAACGCAGTTCAATAACCTTTGAGATTTTGAAATATGATTTCGTTCACTTGTATTGAATTGCAAACGTTAAGATCAATGGGCAAGTGCTAAATTTGTATGTATATAAAAAAATGCGAATCGTTAATTATATTTATAGTTTTGTATACAAAGCAACGGTATGATGTCTGGGATGCCGGCGTGGGGTAGATGTGGTGTCTGATTGTACATGAAATTTTTGTGAGTACGACAATCTCTTGTAAAACGTTTATTAAAAATATTTAATAGTTTCTCGATTCCAGGTTTAATTAGAATAGTCTGCTGTTTAAAGACAGATTATGAGTAGGTATGTGAAGACTGTAGACGAAGCGCGTTAATATCTCTGATTTGGAAGGAAAGTGAAGTTGTATATATTTTTTTTATTTTATATATGTAACTCAGGAAACAAACAGCATAATAAGTTAACAAAAAAAACTGAAAACTTCGCTCTGTCTGAATTGCAAAAAAAGTGAGCCTGATGCAATAACAGAATTTACACTATTGTTCTATAATTATTCACAAGGAAATGCAAAGATGCTTATTTTAGATATAAATAAAACATATGTGCTTTCGAATTATCGTTAATCACTTGCCGAGCCTCCTATTTACGTACGGATGACGATACTGATAAAGTGCAGCAAGGTCATCGGCAAAAGCTAGTCACGTAGCGCCATCTAGTTTCACACTAACGTACTGAGAAGGCCATCTATCGACGCAAAACGGAACTTTAATAATGTCAAATTAATATAGTTCGTCCGTTATATAGTAGATGGCGCTTATATAATTCTGTACCCAAAGCACATGACTGGGGAAACAGAAGGAACATAGTTGTTAAAGCACTCCGTTTTCCACGCACCACCCAATTATCAAAACATTGTAAGCTGGTTGGCGAAACTTAACTCTGCGTTTAGTCTTATAACCAGAGCGAAGAAGTAAAAATAATTAATTGCCCTGAGTGAGAATTAAAACCATATAACACGAATCGAACACATAACCGTCGCGTTTACTCTCAAATGCTAATCTCAAGTGCCATTGCGACATGCAGATTATTATTTTGTAATGCATATTCATATTGTTAATTTCAATGATATAATAATGTAAATTGTCTTCATTAGTCTACGCGGGTGAAGCCACATGTAAAGGCTAGTGTGATAAAAATATAGTTTCAGTGTAGTTAAATATTTTATAGAGCATTAGCATTTTACTTAGAATAAGATTACTTAATAACCAAATTTTAACGAACAAAAAATATGAATGGGTTAATTTAGTAGAATGATATAAAATTTTTGGAAACATTAACTTAGCATTAATTTGATATCATTTGCTGTAATAATATAGGTTATTAAAGACTTTTAATAAAAAAAAACATATTTTCCTAATGAATCTATCTACAAATTTTCAACTTTTAAAATGTGCGATAGAATTTATTTATTAGCAAAACCTCATTCGTAATAGTAGATACTAGGTATCTAATAGATTGATTTTATTATTTTTCTTTTTAATGCTTAAAAAGATTATCCATATAAAATCGTTTTCAAATGAATGGCACTGACCACACATTAGCAAGTATGCATATTGAGTAACTTAATGGATTCAGCACGTGCTTCAATACACGTGATTATGTCTGACATGGTGCGTGCTCAATTTAGAAACAAAATATTTTTTTTTCTACAAAAGGTATAGTTACTTTAAATTAAAAAAAAATAAAAAAAATTGAATACTGTTTAAAAGCATTGGGGCGAAATAAATAAAGATAATATAAAAAATAATCAAATTACATTATCTTACTAATAAAACTAAGTTTAAATTAACAATTAAATCGTTCAATTTAATTGAAGAGATTAAAAAAAGGAAAACGGAGAAATATTAGATTAAACTTTACAAACATCTTTGTAATTCATCTAAGATCTCGCTGCAAAATTCTGCAGGTATCTGGTTTTTGAGAGATTTTTATATAAAATTAAGGTTTATTCTTGTCACACACATGCTACAAAATAACTGCCTCTCTGGCATTATAAAGACAATAAATTCGACATTGATGAAAAAGAGGATGCTACTGATAAGGCGAATATGGAAAGAGTTAATCATTTGAAAAAAGACCAATTTCCAAATTTCAAAGAAAGGAACAAATTACCTATATACAAATAAATATATTATAATAATCTATGAGATAAATCAACTAACAAAAGTAAATATATAGTTATTTGTATGACAAAGCAAGTAGGTACTAAAGGTGGGACTTGCAACGTGATACAGTATCATTGAATAACGAGGTTCGACTCATTATGCCGGATGCAGGTAATTGTGCAGAGCCCACACCTAGAACCCATCGTGATTCTTTTTAGTATGTGGTTTATATGTAAGTAGGAGTCACTTTAAAAAAATAAGGCAATTGTGGTCCAGTTGGAAAAAGCATTGTGATGTGGTTGTTCTTGTATTACCAGATAGTCAGGGAATATTCCGTTTAGTTTAGGGAATATGTTTATTGCTATAATAATTTTCATTTTCTATATAAAAATTTAAAAATCGTTACTAGTCTATTTTATTATTTAAATTACACAGCTGGATGGATATTATTGAAATAAAAAATATTTATATAATTTATGCCGTTAAAAGTTACGTTATATAAGTTTATTTTTTAAAATCTAGATTTTACACAAATGAAATAAATTGTTTTTTTCTCAGTTTACAATAAATACGAAGCTGGTGGTTTTTCCAAGAATTATTCAGTTCGACACGATTATCGATATGTAAGTAATGGTGCAGTATAACGTTTCTAAATGACAAAGAAACACGATCTAAGAGTGGGTGGGTTTCATCAGGGTTGCCAGCTTATATGTATATCAAATCAATATAGTGTTTTAGTGTTTTATAATTATTTCTTGCCATATTTGCATAATATTTCTTTCATACTTAAATTTTGTGTAAATAATAATTGCGATTATCATAGAGTAATCTGTTATCAAAATCCAATATAATATGAGGACCGACAAATTAGTGGTCACTAAACCAACGGAACCGTAACCGTTACCGTCGGAAACGAACGGGAACCACTTTCCGTCTAATTTTCAAGACATTGCGTGTTGAATGGTGGAACACTAGCTTCACCAAGGAAATGAAAACATCTCATTCCCCCGAATGCGAATCGAACCCTCAACCGTTACGCTTACAATGTCGATGGGCCACGACGACCTCCTAACTTCCTACATATATATTAGTATACCAATTGAAACTGCTGCAATAACTTTTGATTCAGATTAACTCGTGTTATAGCTGGCGGCAACAGGTATACCTCTAGTTCTGCTTACTCATAATAACAATAGGAAACGGGACTCTCGTTTAACAATACCTCGACCTAGTTACTCGAAGGAGTTTAGTTCTCGCGAATAGCGGTTAAGGATTAAAGTATGTAGTCCAAATATTTAAATTATATACTAGCTGGTATCTGTAGGATATTATTAATATATATTTTTTTGTTTACGCAGCATAGCAGAGTGGATAGAACCTTTTGTTAAAACACTCTGTTACTTCATTCCGTATTATTATTTTCATTTGCTCGCTCTAGTAACTTCTATTAAATAATTCTAATTTCATTTCATTTATTCGAATCCATAACCTCTCAAGACACACGTTCTGCCGCTGTGCTACGACGTCCTCTTTTTACACTTTATTATTTAGAGTTTATACATATGTAACTTAACTTAAAATTACATAAATAGATTTTTCCGATATATGGAAAAGATTTTCCGATATATGGAATGAATCGAGCGGGGCATTCACCTAATGAAAATCGTCACGCCTGCCCGTTAGAAATGAGGTTGTAATTATGATAAACAACTTTTATTGTGCAGTACTGTTTGTTATATTCGTCATCTAAAGGCAAAATGGTAGATTTTTCTGTACAATTATTTCTTAGTAAGCTTAGTGTAATTCTAATCTAAATTTAAAATGACCACTAATTAAAGACATTTTAACCAAGTACGAGTCAGTCATAAAAGCTGACAAACAAAGCTTGTGCACTCATTTTGCATGAAATGAACCACAAATATGAGTGTGTATTTTTTTATGATATTCCTATAACTTTCCAGTTTGTGGATTTTTTCCTCTGCTTGTATTGTGAGCTCTCACGTCTTGCCAAATTTCATAATTTTAGATGCAACGGAAAAAAATACTCTACAGGTGTTTATTACGCGGCGAATTCCATACAAGTTGAGGCAGTTTCGCCTCTTTATTTTCTTTTGCGGTACGGAAGCCTTAAAAAAGGGCAATACATATTAAAACTTAGTATTTATAGCATTTGTCCAAAAAATGTCTTCGTAGAGTTCAAGTGAATCCAAATATGCAAGAAAAATTACAAAGCCATCTCATTTACAGGCGTTACAAGGCGTAAAACGGAAACATTCATTTATTTCTTTTATTATAAGTTGGATTAACACCAGGAAAAAGCTCTTTATCCTTGACAGGTAAATACTGGTTAAATCAGAACACGATATAAAAATACCGAAGGTAATAAAAAATAATAAAATTAAAGTAAAACAATTGACATTTACGAGTTAATATCTTTCAGAGAAATAAAGAATTGCGCTGGAATTGAATGAGGTTAGTAATCCATAACATGCGATATATTTTTCTTAAATAATTATTTTTATTTGAAAATTTATTATAAATTCGAAAGTAAATCTCTGTCTGTCTGTCTTTTACGCAATCAGGGCCAAACCGCTAATTTAATTGTGATAAAACAGTCATATAGAGATACTTGAGGGTCTCGGGACGAACATAGGATACTTTTTTTTCTCACATTTGTAATATTTTCAATATATACCAATATATTAAAACACTTATTAGTTTGACATGCAATTTATTCCGCCATGTTAATAACAACCGTCGCTATGCGACCGTTGCTAAGCAACGATTTGCAAAGTTTGTTGTTAGAAAATATCACCCAAAATGAGCTTGCTTACCGCATCTCTCTATTGAAAACTGAAAATAATTTCATAAATATATTTAATAAATATTCGTATAGTTCAAGCGGGCGTAGCCGCGTTTCGGTCCACTAGTTTAAATATATAAATGAAACCAAGTTAATTACATAGTATTATTTTGAAGGGATGCGATACGATAATAGACACTTGCTAATAAAAATCTTGTATTTCAACAAAATATATATTAATTATAAATATTAAATTATAAATTTTTTTTAGTTAAACTATGTAAACAATACAAATTTATATTATGTAAAACTAATCACTGTAATGTCAGGGCCATTGATATTTTTACGGAAATATTGTTATGTTATACAGTCATAACGTATATTTTTCCATATAAATAATTCAAGTTACAATCCAGTTTCGTTAGCATATTTGCTTTTGTTTTGTTTGTTTGCTGACTTAATTTAAATATTTAAAAAAAACAAACATCTAACTATTATTTAATATCTGTTAATATATAACTGTAATTTTAAATTATAAACAACAGAGTATCTCGAGATAACTGAAATTGAAATTTAACGCTACGTTTTATCTCTAAAGTTTAGTTTAAAATAAAATATTTAAAAAAGGTGATAAATAATAATTTTCAAATGACTTTTCCTTATTGTTTATGCGAATTGCACTGTGATGGTGTAAATAATGCAAGTATCGCTATAAGATTTTAGTTTAAATAATAAATAAATATTTCAATATATTTTTTAAATATAACAAAATAATTAAATAATAGTTACATTTCTAATAATACTAAATTAGTTGAGGTTAATATTTTCCATTTGGCCTAAAATATAGGCTTAGGTGTTCTAACATGCGATGTTAGCACGCGATTGTTTCAAAATACCTTAAGGCCGTATTACGTTAAGATAAATGGTCATTTATTTCGTATTATTTTACGCAAAAATTACACAAAATTACATGACATAGTATGAAGTGTTGTTGTTGTTGTTGTTGTTCTTGTTGTTGTTGTTGTTGTGATGGTTCTCTACCATATAAATATTGAATTTTAAATGTACACTTCGAACTTAATCTTAAAACAATAAATAAGCATAATAAGCATCTCGAAAATATAACTAGAGATGCCAAATGAAAAAATGAGATGCTATTTGCTATTTATAATATAATTGAATTAGTTAATTTAAATGTAGCTCTGATAGATTAACAATTATTATATGTGTGTTGGTTGGCGGAACTAACCGCCGCGCTTTGTTTTGTTACCAGAGCTGGGAATCGAACTCACAGCCCTCGCGCTTGCATCCACACGCTGTACCACTGCGTCAGAACGACCTCCAAATCTCCTAAATATAGAGTACCCTATCAATCTTTTATTTATTACGTTACAGCGTGCATCAAAAAATAACCTAGACACAAGAACAGCAAAAAAGTATGAACTATTGTAATTCTCTTTAGGTCTCGTTTTTTACTGACAATTATCGCAAAAAAAGAAAAACAAAAACTTTTTGTTAGTGGAATAATAGTATAACATTGTACATTAAGTAAATATAGATCAAATTTGTGTTATTTAAACTTTAGTTATTAAAACTACAAAGTTTTATCAAAATTTAACTATTATTTATTACCTCGAGGCCGTAAAGCGTGCGTCTTTAAACGCTATGTTGTTAGGTTCGATTCTCACTCGGGAGGATGAAATATTTAATATTTTTCATTAATTTCCTCCCCATGCTACCGCGGCATAGCGCAGCGTTGAGTTCCGCCACTGTATACAATTCCTTGAGAATTTGGCAGAAAGAAATTTGGCGGAATTGAATATATTTGATCAATGCATAAGTATTAGGAAAAAATATATTTAAAAAAAAAAACAATTCGACAGAGGCATATTTTTGAAGCACACATTTAAATAAGAATACGTTAAAAATATCGCAGAAACGAAATATTTAGTTTTAGAGCGAGTATGTAAAACCGTGAAAAATTATAGAAAAACCTTATCGAAGCGAGTAACACGCATGTTTACATATGACTTGCTTAGTATAATAAAAGTAACATATTATTTTAACGTGACTCGAGGTAGGGAACTGATAAGGCAAGTAGAGAAAATATGTAATGTAATACGTATTGTATACAATAATAATATTATTAGGACCATTGATGTCATAGTAAAGCAATGTGACGACTGTATGTAAGCACGATACTTGTTGGTTCGATTTTTTAAATATTACTTAGGTATACTAATCCTCTGTTACATATACGAGTATTTGTAAATATTGATTTTTTATTTCATAGCTGAAAGCAGTATTTCAGCGTTATATCTATTTAATTCTTCTATTGTGCATATCTTCTCCATACAACTTGACATTAGCGAAGTGATTAGGTCTCAGCTGGCACGCTCGGAACACCATAAACTAAGAACAGAACAGTGGGTTCGATTTCCAATATCATAAAAATGAGCCTGGCACCCCTAAGGTGAATCCACGGAATGCTAATATAAGTAGTTTCTTAAATTAATATATTCTATTCATAAGACTTACACGACTGACATTAGTGATATCTTTGATGCTTTCTATCCTTGTAAAGGTAAACTTACCTGTAAAAAAAAAGAATGAAAACATTTGAATAAATAAAAAAATCACGTTATATTGTATATAATAATAGATTAAAATTGTTAAATTGAGAAACTTGTCATAACATATTGTTAAAAACAAATATACACAGGTACAGTATTGTAAAGTAATTTTAAAGCTATTGTTTTAGTTTCTAGAAAATTTTCCAATTGATTCGTAATTTAAAAATATATACTAACTTCTGTTATCGAGTTTTTCCTTTTGAAAAACATTCATTCTTTCTTAACCAACTTCGAAATAGAGAAGAATATTAATTCGTCTATATATTTTTTAACATGTAAATTAAAATATTTTTTAAAAAATAACATTGTAATAAAATTAGGAAGTGTCTAACTGTAGATAATTTGACTTAAACTTAATTTGTAAAACAAGTTTACTATAAAATTATTTTTGTTTATCCATTTCGCCAATCAAATTCCTAAATAAACAGAGAGTGGAAAAAATTATATTGTACTACTAGACTGTCTCCTTTAATGTAGTTTTACGCTTAAAATAAATATTAAAAAAAGTCACAAATAGGCACTCCAATATAGTTAAGTAATTTATTTATAACAGCAATTTACACTTCCCCGGGACGTCGATTACGTGATTCACTTTAAGTGGTCGCTCTAGATCTTTTGTACTGAGTGTGTGACTCCAGTAGGAAGATTCCTTAATACCTTCATCCTTTGGGTGATGAGCAATTGGTCCTGATGATTATACTGCAATGTCCTAATTTAAAGTTCTTGTTAAAAACCTATTTTTAACTTTTTAATATTTTTACTGCTTTCCATTACGAGGTATACAATAAATTGTCTCAGTAGTTACATAGTAAACGGAAACTTTATAATTTTTTAATATAAATATAAAACACCTAAAAATAATAATCAATTAAGAAAAAAACATTTTATAATTTTATTTACATTTAATATAAAAAAAATATAGCCATAACCTACAATTTAAACTTATAGGTCAAGCTAAGACTACGGATACAAGAGACAACTAGAAAATAACAAGAAGTAAATGTCTTTATAATACAACAGTGTTTACGTTTCACTTGTGTTGTGAAAAATGAGCAATCCACTTTACTTTATTGCAAAAAAGCAAATAATTGTTACCAGTTGTGACACAATAAATAAAGTAAATGGACGCCATATTAGCAAAGTAGGGAGGGGGAACCACTAGGTTCCCGTACGAAGACGTCCTCTTTCCCAATTTTCACATATTTTTAAAAAAGTTTTTTTTTCAAAAAGAAGGTTCTATATCCGTTAATTATATGTTTTATGTTTAACCGTCGATTCCTTCGTCATTTGTGGACCATTTTTTTTTATTTGAATGAGAGTAGATGCTTCCCTATTGGTCCCATGTCAGGACCTGATGATGGAAATCGAATTTTACGGGCACAATTTCTATTAGTTTTTTATCATTATCATGTATTAGCTTGTTGTAGTGTACATATTAGTAGATGAATAAATATCAATATATGTATATGTGGATATAATAATCATTATAGATATCTAGCTTATATCTAGCAATAATATAGCTATACCTAGCTTGGAATTAAATAATTCTATGTAAATAATTTTTTAAACATATTTTCTTGTCATAAATTATACCAAACTAATTATAAATTATTAATTATATCAAATGAGCATTTTTATAAATTCCAAGAAAACTAAACATGCAAATTAACTTAAAAACAAGTAGGTAGGTAATAAGAAATGAAAGTGTGGTATATAATTATATTACTTAGAAAAAATATACTGAATCAGCTATATTCATTAGTAGCTGTAGATTTAAAATCGAGCAAAACTAATCGCTAACCTTGTCGGATACGCCATTGCTTGAAAAACCATGGAAGGATTTAGATGAACCTTCACTGCTCACTGCGTTTAATATACAGGTACAAAAATAGATATACTAGTTTCCCGCTTCTTTCGCTCGTTTGTTTCGAAGAAACTCTACTAAACAAACCATACTAAGATTATAAAATTATTATAGTTTGTGTGCACTATAAAACGTATTTTTATGTTTTACGTTATTGTTTTTCCCGTTCCCGTTGAAATTTCTGGAAATCGTTCATATCGCTGTCCTTAGAGTTTCCCCAAACACCCTCATGCCAAATTCTAGTGTTCTACTCCGCCCCAATTAATTTTACCTGTGTTGTGTCTGTCAGTAACTCAGGAATGGTTTTTTTATATAAGTATAGATTTGTCACCGTGACATAATGAGACAAATTTCGACGGAAAACGGAGAGCAGAAGTGTCTTAATGAAGAACGGAGTGTTTATGACTATGACTGTACTCGTACCCGCTTTACTTATGGGTTTAATCTTCTCTTAGACTTAGGGTGGCGATTTAAGGAAAGGCTACGCTTTAGGGAAATTTCAGGAAAACTGTTAAATATAATTTTATTTTATTATAAGACAAAAATACAGCGTCTATTTTTACAATACAATCAAATTATACTTTTGAAAAGAAAATTATATAATTTCTATAATTACTTATTATGGATTTTTAGGTACAAATAAATCTAAATGAATTACAAAATGAGAATAAGGAAGTAAAATTAACTTGAAAATTCCTTATTTTACAAATAAAGATATTTTTTGTTTTAACAATATTTAGTGATCAATAAACATTACGGTGCGTGACGGTCGCCCCTTGTAAACAGTTACTTAAAAAAATAGCTAAAGAAATAAACTAGCGAATTGGGATGAGAAAACCTAATACCAGGCAACTTCAACGAATTCAAATCATTTTTCTTTTCTAATTAAAAAGTATAAGTGCCTATAAAACATAATGTAATTAATTTTCGTATATTTAAATGTGAATGAAGTACACTCACTGCGTTCACTTTTTTTTATACGAACGCAACATCTCTTTAACATGAGAAAAATAGGGCAAGGAACGTGTTTGGTACCTACTAGGGTTTTTTTTATATACAAATATATATTTTTTGCTTCACGCTGTATCCCGCTCTGAGCATAGTAAGCAGAGGGTAATGTATTGTAAAGACACTTATTTCCCTTTAAGACACTCTGTTCCCCACTTTCCACCGAATTCTTGAGGCATTACGTGTTAAGCTGCGGACATCAGCGCCACGCTTTGCCTCGTAACCAGAGCAAAAAAAAAATTAATTTCAATCACCCCAGTGAGAATTGAACCCACAACCATTGCGTTTACAGTCACACGATTGAGCCTCTACGCCATAATGACCTTTAAGCTATAGTAAATAATCTGTGTGGATTAGCTTTTGGCTGCAGTCGATCACCACTAGGCGGAATTAATTATTTTCATCACAAATGAAAACGAATCTAACAGTACGAAATCTAACAGTCGGAATTACACATGAAAGGTTACTGACCATTATATATTATACAAAAACGGCCTCTTAAATATTTATTTTTTTCAGATTTTTAATATTTGTTCCTTTAGCCGCAACAGCCTCAAGCCTCAAATACGCCATCTGTGATGACAGACAGGCAGAGTCTCATTTTACTCTTTGTAAAAAAACCATATTGCATAAATATTATTATGTAAAAAGCAGTTACTTAGGGCACAAGGTAAATTGCATTATGAGGTAAATTTATGCGTATATGCATCCTGCATCCTTTATCTGTATATACGCACAGCCGTAACCGCTAGAAACGTGAAATTTGAACAAATGTTTACTTTCGTAATCTGGACATCCACTAAGAAGGGATTTTGAAAAATGTTAACCCTAAAGGGGTGAAATAGGGGTTGAAAGTTTGTATGGAAAAAAAATTAAATCGGCACCGATTCTTATAAACTTTGAAATTCATACTATTAAAAGTATTTAATTGGACGCATGTTTCATGGTTTTCTAGAATTCTTCCCCTAAATAAGCAAGCGAAGCTGCGCGCGTCCGCTAGTTATATTATAACCGACGTCCGACAAGTTTGACATTTAGGCTAAGGAGAACAAGATTATATAACATTCATCTTATAGTGTGACAATAAAAAAGTATGCGTTCCAGACAATTATATACGACAAATATTTGTTTAGTTCTTATTTTATACTTTAAAGAAAACATATCAAAATTTTGAACGTAGCGGGATTTAAACCCGCACCTCCTGGAAACAGAAGCGCTCTGACCAACTAAGCTAATTAGGGTTCTTGATAGGAACCATAGAATCATAAAATATAAGAAGTAACAAAAGCGTACCTAAAGAGCACCTAACTTATCATTTTCAATCAACATGACTTTTACTCAATATATGTAAAAATTACATATTTTCATTCTTACAATAATTCAATTCCATTTAAAAGACTTCCTGCCTTCTTCATCCGCCATTACATTAGTGACGCGACTAACCTGCATTTATGTCGATGTTATCACAATCAATTGCTAATCACTAGTGATGTTGTAAATATAACGTGATAATTGGTCGCACACGATCGCTTCTCACAATGAAACTTATACTTAATATATTAAACAATATGCATATTTAAATACTATCGATAATGTTTTTTTTTTATTAATGATATATATTCGATATCTGAAATTTAGGAAAATGTCTTTTACACGATCCTTGTCTTATACCACATAGGTGAATTTTAAGAAATAATAATTATCATTAGAGCAATCGTGTCGGAGCCGCGCAGTGTCTTACAATCACAAATGTTGTGGAACTGGGAAAATATTTTTTTTCCATTTCCACGATCTCATAACAATACAAAGGCTGGTTAAATTCTGCCACTCTACAAGCAATATCTCCAAAATTGGGCGGAAAATGGGAAAACGAATAAATTTAATACTAGCTACCTCTTTGCTTACGCTACTATTTGCGGGATAAAGAGTCAAGCTACAACTATAAATATGAAGTCAAAAAAAAGCTTTTGGTATATAATTTCGCTAACTATATGTTTATAATAAGAATATTTAAAAAAAAATCAACAGTTACAAATTTCAACAGCAAAGATCGTCACCTTATTCCGGCGAAACGTACGATATTTGAATGTTAATGAAAAACGTCATTTTAAACATTTTCCTGTTGACTTCTATGTATACACAATAAACATTTGATACGTCCTTAGACGAGATAGAAATTTTCCTTATATGCTACAAGATTTTAAATTAATCTTTATAACGTTTTACATATTATCTTTTCGCGGCGTTGAGTTCCGCCTTTGAACACGCAATGCCTCCAGAATTTGCAACGTTTTCGAAAATTCGAAAATTTGGCAACGGAGTGTCTTAACTCTCGGTTAGGTGCTACTCCCTCTGCCTACGATGGTGTGTGCGAGATACAGCGTGAAGCGTGACTTATATTATCTTTTATAAAATAATTTACACAGATTTTTTTTGGCCAATTACCCATAAGTTACTATGGGGTTTTTTTGGGCAATTACCCATAAGTTACATTTGAATGGGGGTTAGTAAATACTAGGGGAGGGATAGTGTTGGTTGATAGTTTACAAACCAGTAACTATAAAAGTTTCATAAATTTATTTTTTCATCACAAAAACGAAGAGTACAATGTTCGACAAGAACTTTTATAAAATAGTAATTTCCAAGTTAAAACTGCTAAAAGTTGTTATAAACAAATAAAATAAGTACAATTTAAATATTTTTTGATATAATAAAAAAACACGTTCAAGTACAGAAGAGTCAGATTTTTTTTATATTTAACAACCTAGATCTTAATTAATTACAATATTATTTTATTTAAGAAAACTAAAGTTGAAAAGAAAATAATATTTATTATTTTTCTTTTCAATTACTTGTCGGGCGTGTCCGGAAAATTATTAATTCTTAGACATTTTATCCCTATTCTACAAGGATGATTTTACAATGAACTTCCTTACACTAACCTTGCTTCAACACGGCTACACCAACAACAAAGAAATGTATGAATCATTAAAGCAAAGTTTTAATTGAATAATAAGTTAAAAATATAAACGTCATTTCCTGGTGGTTGTTATAAAAATGCTATAATTATTTACTTACTAATTTCATTTTGAAATGATAAAACTAAATAATAAAATTATTAATTGCTATACATATCTGGAAATCGTGACTGCGTTAATGTATCATTATGACCTAAATCTCCGTAATTATGTTTTATAGGTTTCAGCGCATATATTATCTGTTAGCTTAACCTGCAGCTTTTACAAAATTAGATTATTCAGTGACAATAATTCAATTTAATTCAAGTGCCTTGCTATGCAAAGAACGTGCAAAGTGGAGTAGGTTGAGTAGGAAGGCAGACCCTGGCAATAACCGGGATTGACGCCAGGAGGAAAAAGAAGAAGAATAATTCAATTCAATTCATTAAAGTATGTAATTTTTCATCAATGTTTTCTTAGGACGTTGTCACATAAATTTATCGTCCGTAACTTTACAGGCAACCAGTTTTTTTTCTATTCAAATCAGTACTTTGAGATTAACAAAGGTTATAGTTATTGCATTCATTAAACTGAATAAACTCTTCAGTTTACTCGTATTTTTATTAAGTAAAAATTATCATGTCACTTAGTTGTCGGTTGTGGGGAACGGAGTGTTTTAACACTAGGTTCCCTCTACCCTGCTGTGAGCGGGATACAACGTGAAGCTGATTTTATTTATTAACTTAGTTGTCGATTTAAGATTTAAATATTTAATTTAAGCTTTAATGACGTAAGACATGTCTCATCGTATAGTTTCAAGAACATATACTTAGATGTTATACATTCGTATACATTCACATTTTCCACAACAAAAGTAAATTTAGCTCACAATTTACTTAAATGTATGTGAATAACACATAAATTATGCTTTTTAGTTATTTTTATAAAGGTTGCCACACAGGTATCAGGTACTCGTGTATGTAATCGGGGAATACCCTACAAAGTTGGCATTTGTGGTTACTTAAAGAACAGGTTGTATCCTCGTTAAACTAGTTATTAACTTCAACTATAAATACTTTTAAATAGTATATTTTGTAAAATAAAACTCTGTCATTGGCTCATTTTACTAGCATTCCTTTTCGAACTAAGTCTGTCAACCTTTAAAGTTCAGTGCCTGAGCTCCATACGAGTTTTTATGCACTTAAGTTTTTTATAAAATAGTATTTATCTATATATATAAAAGGACTTGTCCTCACTGACTGAGGTAAGACGCACACACAGCCGTAACCGCTGTGCGTAGAAACGTGAAATTTTGACAGATGTTTATTTTCGTAATCTGGACATCCACTAAGTAGGGATTTTGAAAAATTTTAACCCTAAAGGGGTGAAATAGGGGTTGAAAGTTTGTATGGATTTTTTTTTAAATCGCCACCGATTTTTATAAAATTTGATATTTAGATTTTGAAAAGTATTTAATTGAACACGTGTTTCATGGTTTATTAGAATTCTCCCCCTAAGGGTGCAAATAAGGGGTTGAAAGTTTGTATGGAAAAATCTTTAAATCGCCACTGATTTTTATAAAATTTGAAATTTAGACTCTTAAAAATATTTCATTGAACATATGTTTCATGATTTATTAGAATTCACCCCTAAATAAGCAAGCGAAGCTACGCGCGTCCGCTAGTATATCATAAGATACTTACATATTACAAAAATAAATATATTTCTAGTTCTAAAAACGAATGATTACAGCGGTTATTGCATTCATTATGCAATATTTATTAATAAGGAAAATGAAATTATTTACCAGACGGTGTACACGTGACTCGTTAACTATCTATCGGTTGCAAGATCTTTAATATATTTAAATGTATTCATATATATAGTTGCGTTATAAATGCATCGAATTAGATAAAAAAGCTTTTAAAATAAATATACACTGGGTTTTCTCTTTCGATCAAACTTTTATTTGCATACTTAACTTTTGTAAATTAAAAAAAAAAATCAGCTTCCCGCTGTATCCCGCACACAGCACGGTAGGCAGAACCTAGTGTTAAAACAATCCGTTCCCCACTTTTATAAATTACCGTAATTCAGTTTTATTATCGTTCGTTTTTACCCCGGTTCTGAGGAATATTTGTTAGGGAAAAACGGGGTTAAGTTCTAACATTAAGTAAACAATTAAAATAGTTAAAAAGAGAAGAACAGAGTAAAATGTAGGTATATCAATAAGTTCAGCTGATGTAAAAGATTGTGGAATAGCACGGAAAATAGGAGAGATTCCGCAAGATCCTGCAGGGTAGGCATAGGAAAACGAGTGTCAAAATATTCCATTACCCATTTCCGGATGACGATATGAGACAAATATAATAAAACAAATTAAAAAATTATTACATTTAAATTAAATTATTATGTTAAATTAAATTTTAAAAATATATACAAATTGAACTTTTTTTATAAATTAAATTATTAACATATATGGAAACATCTTATATTTACATTTTATGTAGCCACTTATGTGCTATAAAAATAATTGCTTGTGAGTGGAAATTCCGAGTTAAGTCATTTTCAAATATAAATGAAGTAAAAATGTTATAGGAGTTATGGTATGAGAACTGATCCTAGATATATTTTAAAATTCAATTCATTAAAGTTTATATATTTAAATGATTTGTATGTTATTTTGCAAGCAATTTTTAATAATAGCATAACTTACAATAAGCATACAAAATTGAAAATTAAGATATATTCAATAGTTTAAGCCCAATTTAGAAATACTGGGTTTATAATAAAATAAAAAATATTACAATTCGCTATTATCACCACTCAGCACGCAAGACGACGAGGTTACTCGCCTCCAGAAATCAGCGGAAAGTGGGGACCGGAGTGTCTTAAAATTAGGTTCCCTTTGCCTACCTGCTGTGCGCGAGATACAGCGTGAAGCGTGATTAATTTATTTTAAAAAATATGATTTTCATTGAGAAAGTCCGACATGTTGAGAATGAAGCTCGTAAATAACATTTGATGGACACCTGTGTATTTAGGCTCAATTTTTAGGTCATCGTGCAAATTATCGGGTTGAATGAACCACAATGAACAGGTTCTACGTACCAGTAGGTAGCTACTGGTTTCCCATAATGATGTTAAATCTTGCAACTTAAGTAAATTTTACTAGCTACGTGCAAAATTGTCTTATGTTGTGACTTCAAACGCGTCTGGTTGTGGTTTCGATTCTCAGGAAATTAAATATTTAAATAAATAAATCAGCTTCACGCTGTATCCCGCATACAGCAGGGTAGACAGAGGGACCATAGTGTTAACATACTCCGTTTCCCACTTTCCACCGAATTCTAGAAGTATGGCGTGTTGAGTGGTGGAATTCAACGCCGCGCTTTAACCTTGATACTGTAAAAAAACAATAAAAGGGCAATAAAGAGTGTATATCACCAAAAACCCAACAGTACAAAATATTTTCACGTGTTGTTGTCTAATAAGGCCTAGAACTCGGAAAATTACCCATTAAACGCTATAAATACGTGACTAGAAACTATAATAGGTGAACCTTCCTTTATGGCCTATAGCATCACTGCCATAAAACTAGGATTGTAGGTTGTTATATAAATTAACACAGATATTGTGTAGAATAGTTTTTTTTAATCTTAAATGCGTTAATTAATAAAAGAAATATTATTTCAATGTGAAATAATATATTTTAAACTGACCTTAATTTCATTTATAACAGAATAAGAAGATTCCTCGTTAAATAAATTCTTCATTTTATAAAGTTATACACTTTACTAAGAAGTTTTGTTTTCTAAGGAAAGTAAATAAATAAGATACAGGAACTTGGAAGTGAAAGCCTAGTGGACCACCATTCAAGCTGGCTGGATTCGATAAAAAGTTGGTTGCTCAGACTGGCATTAACGGATGTGCAGTGTGCTGACGGCTGTGATCTACGTTAATTAAATACATTTTTTTTTTAATTTTATATAAATGTTTATATGATGGTCGCCGTATTTTATATGCTTCTTTTTATTAACTTTTTCGAATTTACTTTCGCCTATTTTATTTTATTTTTTTTTGCAAGAAGATCCATCGCCACCTTTAGTCTAATGTATACTTTAGACATACCTAACTATGAAATGACGAAATTATATTAAATTTAATTTAAATAACAACATAGGTATTTCATCCAATCATTGTTAACGACTCGCTAATAATTATTTACACAACTGCTTCTCGTTCATTAGCGAAGGCAGCAGCCGCTTTCATAAACAATAAATTTCATATAATAAACCTGAAATATTAAAAGTTGTTTGTGTTAAAAGTCATGACCACATAAGACTAGCAAATGCAAAGGTCATGAGGTACGCTTAACTTTCGAATGCCTGGAAACGGAGAAAACAGAAATTACGTTAAGCACCAACGTTAACGTTAACCATCTTAGGGAAAAAAAATATTTTTGAAAAATTTAGTTTTAGATGTATTTGGATATTTGACTGTTTGTCTTGATCCGAAAATAAATTAAAAAACTCATTCACGTCATAATAAACTTATGAGTGAGCTATAAATTTTTGTGCAAATAAAAAATTGCAAATCACCAAAAATGAGAATGAAGCACCGAATAAGCGAATCAATAATAATAAATGTCTGATAGATTCGATTAATTCTAGTTTTATAGTGGTGTTACGTTACACCACACGTCGAGTTATTAGAAATCGAAATATTAACAAAAAAATATATATTTCAAACTAGAGACCCGCTCGCGGCTTCGCCCGCTTTTAATACTCAATTATTTAGTTTCTTTCAAACCAGACTCCGTTCCAAAATTTTAAAAGGTAGGTACAAGAATCTGCCTGTGATGGTAATTTAAAAAAATACAACCATAATTGCTTCATTAATATTAAAGCTTAATTACCCACTTAATTTTTTATTACTTTCTCCTATACCTAGAAATCAATAATAAATATTTCTAATTAAAATCTAATTTCTTTAAATAAAACCGTCTACAAAGAGACACACCAATTTTATATACATTATGTACTTCTCTTATCGCAGCTGCCATAACACTGTAATCCTTACGAAAACATTATGAAAAGATTTTCGTTTATAGCATTGACAACGTGAGTAGCATATATTTTTTATTATTTAAAATCTGATAAGTCTGCAGTATCCTTTTTTTCATATTATTTTTTTAACTTTTTTAATAATTTTATAATAAATAACTGTAAAGGTAAACCTAACGGTGTCTAAACAGGTTTTTTTTTTCTTGTCATGTCTTAAACTTATACATTACATATCATAGATTTTTTTTACATAAATATTATAATTACAATAAAATCTTAGATAAAGTCTCTAGAAAATCACCCTATAGAAAAATTCTAATAAGAATTGAATTTTAAACATTTGAAGGCTTTATTTAAACGAAATATTTATTAAATTGAAAAAAAGATACGGGAAAACCAAAATGGCTTTATATTTAGGGGTCTCTAGGTAATCTACCAACCTGGCAACATGCGAGAAACGCGTCAAGATAAATAAGTTGAGCAACGATATGTTCAAAGGCAACGTTTCCTGCGAAACAGTATCTCAAGGATGTTGAGATTATGTCAATCAAACATTTATGTATGTATGTTGTATGAGATTGCGACATGAGATCGTATCTATGTTTTTATAATAAAATAAGTAATATCTATCTCATAGGAATGCATTTCCTACTAGAACTAGAATTCCCCGAATAATGGTGATTGATAACTGGTTTGACGACAATCCATCCATCCATCAGCCTTTTAAAGTCCACTGCTGGACACAGGCCTCCCCCAATGCTCGCCACTCTGTCCGGTCCTGCGCCCTTTGAATCCAGCGAGTTCCCGCTGTCTTCTTGAGGTTGTCGGTCCACCTGGTTGGAGGGCGGCCTGTACTCCTTTTGCCAAGACGTGGTCGCCATTCGAGGACCTTTCTTCCCCATCGGTTGTCGGTCCTTCTCACAATATGGCCTTCCTATTGCCACTTCAGCTTGCAGATAATAGTTGCATAAAATGATATTATAGAGATGATAAGAATAAAAGTTGAGTTTAGCCACTAAATACGCAATGTCTCGAAAATTTCGAAAGTCCTGAACGGAGCGTCGTAACTGTAGGTTCTCTCTACCTACCCTGTAATATGCGAGATACAGTAAATAAAAATTTCTTGGACGATGATTACGTGTTACAAAATTTCTGAGACATAATAAATAAAAGAAAGTGAGATAATATACAAAAGTATTTATTGAAACAGGATGCGACTGTTATTATGCAAACTAAAATTTTAGTATTCATAAAACTATTGCACTATTGAACATGCTGTATCCGTATTTAGTAGGGTAGGCAGATGGAACTCGGACACCTAGTGGTAAGACAATTCGTTCCCATTATAACACTTCCATTTGTCACTTTCCGCTGAATTCTGGGGGCATTGCGAATGGCGAAACTCAACACCTCACTTTGCCTCAATATCAGAACGAAAAAATTAAAATATGAAATATTTAATTTCCTCGAGTGGTAATCGAACCCGCAACCTCTCGCGTTTCTAGCCTCAAATACACACGCATAATTATGTATTATTCAAAGCAGCGAAACTCACAAACAGACAGTTTAAATATTCACATACATATAATTTCGTTCTCTATTTGTATACAAACAAATTAGAACGGCCACGTGCAAAATGACATTATGTTCCTTGTAAACATTTACACTTGATTGACTGCGCGCACCGGAGAGCGTATCGTTGCATAACTTCGAAAGTAAGTACGTTATAAACAAAAGTATAGGTACAGTACGGTCAACGAATCGTGGCCACTGACGCTGAGTTGTCTGAACTTTTACGCATTATTCACTCGGGAAGTAATAATGAAAATCAAGCGAAAACCTTAAAATCAAATCTGCGCAGGCATCAACAGCTAACTTCAGGGCGGCAACGAATTTTTGACCGTACTGTACGTCATGTACAGCACGGTCAAAAATTAATATTACATTTCTGATCGACGCCAACAAATATTTGCAGTTTAGTGAATCAGGCATTCTCAGTAAAAATATGTTCTCTTTCACGCAATAGTTTAACTTTAAAATATGTAATTAGAATTAGGCATTTTTAGTAAGTTGTTGTCTGTAACCTCATCTATGTGAACTCTTTAACCCTATTATTTAAAAGACTCTTTTACCCTATCTAGGCTAAATAGGTAGGTTTCTATTGGCCATTCTCTTTTTCTGTTTCTCTACTTTCCTAAACAAACCTACACGGAAGATTTTATCTATCTCTATGTCTGTCAACCTGTAAGGAAAAAGTTTAATCTACACATATACATACATAAAAGATTAAAATATTTTATTTATTTTTTTATCGTCTCGTCATATTTTTCAAGGCACTTAAGAGTATAATGATACATTGTTTTTAGCTTTACGTCTATTTACAACAATTGTCGGAATCTATCGGAAGGGACAGAACACCTCCAGAAACCATAATCGAGCTCATAACCTGCATTGTGTATAATGCAGACAAGTTTCTTGCATCCCCATACATCTAATTTATGTTGATTTTTACTTTAAACTATTTTAATATGTTATTTGAGGCCGTCGTAGCGCAGGGGCACAAGGGTAACTGTAACACGACGGTTGTGAGGTCAATCTCCACTCGAGGGTATGAATTATTATTTATTAATATTTAAAATTCTTTGCTATGTCACCAAGGCAGAAACCCGGCGTTGTGTTCCGCCACTGAATAGGCAATGCCTCGAAAAATTCTGCGGAAAGTAGAGAACGGAGTGTCTTGCCCCACTACGTGTGGGTTACAACGTACAACTGATTTGATTTGAATGTTAATTTGATTTTAATAATAATTAACAGATTATCCTTTAACATACAATACAATAAATTATATCTAGACGTCAAATAGCGATTATTTATAAGGCTATTGACTGCACCGCCAACAACTACAAGCCACGCTATGGAGTTACTGAACTCTTACGCCTTTCTCCAATTGTTTCAATATTTGAAATAAACTGAATAAGTAACTTGATTATTAAATCGTTTCTCAAACATTAATTCAAATTTCCTAAGCAATCTATTCTTTTATCTTTGATGGTTTGATCGTTTATTATCTTTTTTCTTTTACTTCAAACGACAGTACAGATTTATCTATTTAATCTATCACTTATATTTCAAGTGCCACAGTAAGATAATTTAAGTAAAACTGTTACACAGTATTAAATAATATACATTTTATACATTTTAAGAAGATTGAACTAATATTTAAATTAGTATAAACGCTTTCTAGGAAAATAGATAAAGAAATCATCGTATTTTCTTAAATTTTAGCTAAAAGAAAATCGAACTCTGGTACCTTTTAGAGTGAAAACATTCCACGAGGTATTATAATTGAACACTTTAGTCAATCCTTCATTATATTGCGAAATCGCTTAAGCCTGCCATTACATGGTACACTAGCGTAGATAAGTGTAGCAGTCTTCCGTTCTTGAATTCATAATGTTAGTAAAATGTTAAACGCCATTGTGTTTTTACTGATAATTCTAACGTTTAGCTATAAAAATAACATTGAATTGTATAATAAAATATTTTATTATTTTAATATTATGGCTTTAAGGTATAAAGTAAATAGTAATTTTACAATATCACAGTTATTAAACTTGAAATCAAAGGTAGATTTTTCTATTATATTATTATTCGACGATATGCTATAATCGGGAAATAAAAATTTAACGTGAAGAATGTGACATAGTGAGGTCCGACAATACATCCGAGAGATGTATTGTTTTCATTTCCCCATTCTAGTAGACAAAAATGGTGCGAAAACTGGGAAACGGAGTGTCCTAACACTAAGTTACCCTACTATATAAGGGATAAAGTATGAAGTGTGAAATAATAATAAAGAGTAAATATAGTCGTAAGAGTTTTCTTTGTCTGCTTCACCAAATTGCAGATACAAAACTAGGTATATTAAACTTAACTGTATTAACATAATATGACAAACCTCGTGGATTGTAATATCTATTTAAATAAATATAGGCAAGTTTTGGTTATGTATTTACTTTTGTAAATTACCGCTAAAGTATAGACGACACACGAATACAATATGGATGAGTGATCCATTCACTATTTGTAGAAGATTTAAAATTCTTACTTCAAGCAGACAAACAAAGTGAAACAACGCAACGCCTTAATTTGTGCAAAAAATGTTTGCGCATTTTATTTTTTCTTATGATTACTCATCTATTTATCGTGCTGACAGTCTAAGAGTCACTACCAAATGATAAAAAAAACCGGTCAAGTGCGAGTCGGACTCGCCCACCTATGTACCGTACCACAAAAGTACAACTTATAAAAATTACTGCAAATAAGTTTGCTTATGGCTTAGCTGGTCATACCGCCTGGACGATTTCCAAAGAGGCGCGGGTTCAATTCTCACTAGGTTAATAAATATGTTTTATTAAAAATATTAATATTTATTATCTTAATAAATATTTCTCCTTCCTAAGTGTGGAATAACACTTTAAAAGTGTTAAAAAATAAAGGTAACTATTACAAAACAATAAACTGGCCATAGATGACCGACAAAGATACATCTATCTGGACTTGACATAAATAAATTGATAAGCTACAGTTAACAATACTGTTTAGCATTTACCTAAGAAAATGGCCTTCTAACGAATAAAATAATTTTCGATATCGTTAAAGTTGATAAAAATATTGATGAAATTTTATGTGTTCCTATCATATACACTACTATACTATACTATTTTTTTTTCCACCTCATTGCGAAACTTAACGCCGCACTTTGCCTGGCAGAGCAGGAAAATGAAAACATTTTAAATAATTATTCCTCATTCATTTTGAGGCTAGTCGTGACGCATGGGCACAAACGTGCTACTATACGTGCTACAGGTTGTGGGTTCGATTCCCTGTAGAGTAATTGAAATATTTAATATTTTCTTAGGGAAGTGTCTTAAATGGAATAAACTGTGTAAGTAACAAGGTTCCCTCTGCCTACCCAGCTATATGCGGGATAAAGCGTAAAACTGGAAAAAATAATACTTACAATAAGATTGAAATAAAAAAATACGTGTTAACGTGTGTTACGTGCCATCTATTTCTTCAGCCATTTCTCGGCTCAGGCTAAATGAAAAATTTTAACCAAAACTTGCATAATTAACAACTGCGTCTTGTCAACCACTCCATACCACTATTCAATTAGAAAAACTAAACAGAATCCTTGACATAAATTTTCATATATTGAAAAATAAACTATAACGTTTCATACTTGGGTGACATTTCGTAACTGTTATCGATGTAATTGTTAATATCGATAAGCTTATTTGAAATTTTTGTTTCGCAAGTCGAGGGCACGTGGCGACATGGAATGTATTTAAAAAATTATGACATATTTAAAAAAATGTATATTATGTCATTAGATAAGAAATAGTTACTTTTAGTAAATAACAATAAAATAAAAATAAGGTATTTTTGTAAAAATTAAAAAAATATAAATAAAGTATATTTATTTTAATAAAATGTTGAAATCCAAAATCGATTTAAATATCGATTAAAATAAAAGTTAGTCATTAAATTGACAACCGCGACTTCAAATATTGCATATCATTAATAATTACTTTTATCTGTTAATAGTAATTACAAGTAACTTCTAGTTTAGTAAGATATATTTATGCCTCATTATTTCGTAAGTTAGTTTTGTAATATTTTGTTACCTACAACTTTACATAATAAGTGAAATAACTACTTTTATTGCGTATTCTAATTTTCGTAATTTAATATACTCGTAGCTTATAAAAATAGAATATTTAATAGGATTAATCAATTGTAATTTTAAGTAATGTTTTAATTGTAAGAGTTAAATGTGCAGACATATTAATTATTTATTTATATCGAATTGTACGATAAAAGTGCGTAGCTCGTTTCATTTCATACTTTATAAAATATTGAAGTAAATCGTTAACCCCTAATACTCGCTTATCGATCGGGCTTTCAGTTTTACAAAATTTGAATAAAAGTTATTATATATAACTGTAAGATTGTTTCTGTGATGATTTTGCATTCTTTCAAGATATATTCACATTTAAAACTACGAAATAATACAACATTTGGTCATAGTTTCTACACGCGCCATCTAATATCAAGAGATAACTGATGGCCCCCAAAATGCAAAAAAGGATTTGAACAAAAACACTATATTGAGTCTATTCAATGTTTATATCTTCAAGGAGTATCCCGTTAAAAGATAATTCCGTTTCCCATTTTCCACCGAATTCGGGAAGCATCGCGTGATGAGTGGCGGAACTCATCGCCGCGCTTTGCCTCAACATTTCCAGTCAACTAATCGAACCCACAACCTGTAGTGCTAACATACTTACGCTTATGCCCCTACGCCACGACGGCGTGTATAAGAATGTTTATCTCACTTTTATCTTAAAAATAATAGAAATATATATATCTTTCTAGCTCCCGTTTTATTATCAACAGCTGAATATTTTATTAGCCATTGTTAAAGCTTTGAACTGAAATAATTGTTATATATGTATTAACGTCACATTTGTACTGTAATTTATAATTTTAATGTTAATAAATTTGTATAAACAAAGGTGTAATTATATCGACTTTTATATCATATTGTTACTTTCTAAAATATTGTCTATAATTTTGACTAGCTAATAAAGTTAACAAGCGCGGCGTTGAATGCCGCCATTAAAAAAAATGGGTATTGAACTGTAGAGGTGTCGAAAATTAGGGGAAATACGGGAAACGGAACATCTTGATGCTAGATTCCCTCTGCCTGATTGACGTTAAATTTCACTAGCTTATTTATATCGTAATTAATATTAGTAAATTCATAATTGTGTAGTTCAAGCAGGGGAAGCCGCGAGCTGGTCGATAGTATTATTATAAACCCATACTTTTAAAGTTTCCCGACCGAAACAAGGGGATCTACCTCAATAAATAATGAGATGTAGATGCGTAAATTTAAAAAGAAAACCATATTAAAAAATAAAACAAATATAGGTATTTGGTTCACGTAAATTATGAATTTAAATTTAAAATATTACAGCCATAAAAGGGTATACAACCTTGCGGAAACCATTATTGTTGATAACAAATGTCAATGAAAACTTATTTGCATAACATAAGCCAGTACGATACTTTGGAGCACATCCAGGCTGCCTACAATATTGTTGGCAAAAAAATAAGAAATCTAAATTATTTATACTTAAATTGCAAATATAAATATTAGTAACTTAGAATAACTATATTATTTTATTTTTGAAAAATTATTCAGTTGTTGCAGCCTGCTAGGTAGATTATTTATAATATTTAGTATACAGCTATAAGTTTGTAAATAATTATTATCGTAAATATCTATGTAAGATATATTAATTTAAGATTTATTTAATTTACAACTTATTCCACAGGCAGAGACAAAAATCTACAGTTTTTTAATGTTTAATTTAATCATATCAACAAAGGCAACGTCGAATAGATGTGTAAATAGCATAAAGCTGCTGTTTGCGTCCATCTTGGTGGTACCTATTTCTATAATTATGTTATCTTTATCCCTTAATGGGTTTTGACACGGTTTTACAGTCATTTAGATATTTTCGAGGACAACTTACGTTTATATATATTATGCCAATTACACAGAGTATTTATAAAATTTTAACAACTTAAACATAAATTACAGTAAATGTAGGGAATTATTATTTTTGTTTAAGAAATTTACAGAACTGATTTTTTTAAGCCGCAAAAATAATTTATTTATAAAGTGTAGATAATGTCAACAAAACTTTAGAAACATTCAAGAAAATTATTTAAATTATCAACTAGTGGGTATTTTATGGGAGAAAAATATAATGTTTCCAATATTTTAATTTAGTTTAAATTTTACTTGGCTGTTCCTTCTACGACTTCTTCGACTATGCAATTTTAAATAATACATTTTTTCATTGTTTATGTACGTAAGTAGTATTTAATCAAGATAATTTAAATTTAATTATACTATTAAATGTTGAGACAGACACGCGATCTTTTATTGTTAATGTTTATAATATTTATAAATTATAATTACAAATAGCATCAGTAATTGCTGTCGTTAAAAATGTTGCTTTGGACAAAAACTGCGTAATTGTAAAGTACGCAAAGATTAAGAACGATTTTAAATGCCAAAAAATAGTTATTTACTAATTCTAATCTAATAAGATTCCATTATAACACTTTTTAATTTTTTAAATAAAAAAAAAACTTACGTGGCATGTCTGAAATGTCATCCATAATCGCCAGCTTGCTGGGTCTTTTATCATCTTCAGACTTCAACCCCATTTTCACTGATGTAATTTTTTTTAAAAAAAATTAAAAACAAAATAAATTACCGCACTCAATACTATTCACAAATGATTAATTATTTACGCAAAATTTTATTAAATATTTAATTTTATATATTATAATATAAATAATAAGTTTTTTTATCGGGTATTTGCGTCAGTATGTCATGCTGCCGTCGGCACGCGTTACACCGCCCGAAGGTTTCCGTGGACTGTCACGGCGGAATGGTGCAACCTTGTTTTTAAGCCACGCGACTAAGTCACAGCCATAACTTGATAAGTGGAGAGATCTGTAAAATTGACATGTGAGTTGAAGTTGAATCTTATCCATGTGATATATTACAATTATCAGGTCCTATTCAATTGCGAATTATCTATAGATGGCCAGGCGATGTCGTTTATTTTAATAGGCTTATTAATAAATAGGGATTAAGTTAGCGATACCTTTAGTTTGTAAATCTATATATATAAAATCGAAAGGTCACTCACTCATCACGAAATCTCAGAAACTACATGTGCTAGGAATCTCAAATTTTGCATAGGAGTTACTTATAGGACGTAGGTGCTCACTAAGACGGGAATTTGCAATATTCGATTTCTAAGGGGTTGTTTTTGGGGTTGAAAGTTTGTATGAAACTTCGTTACTACAAATGCTAGGAGTCTCAAATTTTGCATAGACGTCACTAGGACGTAGTCATGGAGACAGAAATTAATAATAACATAGTTCACGCGGGTGAAACCGCGAGCGGGCCGCTAGTATATTTATATTTACACTATCATCAACCAAGTCAATGAACTTCGCACGTACTTTTTGATGGCTTTAACCAAAATATGTCAGGTGACATACTGTTACAAAGGAAAGTAACATTGTAAACGCAGTGAGTTGCTCATACGATTGCTTGATGCTGCTTATTTACATTATTCATTATGCAGTGAGATATTTTATGAGTCATAAGGATATAATGTTTAGTGTGTTTTTTTTGTGGAGAAAATCATCTTCTAAAATCTTATAAAGTATGTATTTTGTGTGTAGGCAGGAAACTTTAAAGTTGTATCTTAATAAAAAAATAAATACGTATAAAATTACGTAACTTTTTTATTTTCCCGTTGTATCCCCGCTTATAACAGAGTGGGCAGAGGGAGGTCCATTAAAACACTTCCGTTTACCATTTACTACCGAATTCTCGAGTCATTGCATGGTGAGTGGCGGAACTGAACGCCGCAATTACGTAGCTATGACCAATAAAAAATCAGTTCACTAATAATCGAGAACTACAAGTGTCATACACAATATGCATTAGCACAGTACAAAAAAAAATATGAGCACAATTTTGGCACCTGTTCTTCATTTTATTGATAAAATATTAAAATTTGAAAATATATAAGAACACTATCTACTAATTTCTTATTCACTTATCTCCAAAACATAAAACTATTTAATATGCAACGACGAGGGTTTTCACTGCGCTGATATGCAAAATAATAATAAATAAAAGTAGAAGAAAATAGTATTTGCCGTTATTGTAGATATTATTAGCGGGCACTACAATTTCTTTGCATGTGCCTAACAATACTTAAGTCGTAGTAGAAAATCTGTCTTATCTATTTAGTATGTTTTCTATATATTTATCAATTTTAATCTATTTAGTATTGTGAAATTCTATTCTATGTGAAGCCAGTCATAGCGCAGGGACATAAGCGTGTGACTGTGAATACGACATGTTGTAGATTCGATTCTCACTCGAAGAAATGAAATATTTAATATTTACATTTCTTCGCTCTGGTGTCGAGGCAAAGGGTGGCGTGGAGTTCAGGAAATCAACACACAATGACCCCAGAATTCCACGAAAAGTGAGTGAAGAAAAGAGAAGAGGAGTGTCTTAACACTAAATTCTCTCTGCCTAACCTGCAGCTTGAAGATTAAAAAACAGAACTATTCTGCAATTGTTACAATTTTTGAAGGCATTCTTATTGAGTATCGGAAGTCGACGCCAGAAGCTGTCTTACCAGACAGCGTAAATAAATTAAATTTTAAGCATCTAGAAAATCTAAATAATATATATTATCTATATTTATATCATAACATACTGTATCGATTCCGTAACTACCGTGTTTCTACTTTCTAAACATCACCCTACTTCTCCATTCATGGTTGTTAGATAGATTAGAAACAAAAAAAACTGTATTTTTTACATAGATACTCGTACATAAGAGATTATCATATTTATTATATTTTCTATGTACACATAGAAAAATATAAATAAATAAATAAATATAAATATAGGTACATACAGTGCCCAATTTTAAGATTCCTTTTAAAGTAATTAAAAAAAAATGGTAAGTACTTTAATTAATTTTTATTTATTGTGGCTTAATTAAATAAAGGTATTTTTTCCCTTTATTTTGTATTGTTCGCTAAAGCAGACAGCAGACATTCCATTTTCCTCTTTCTGCTCGAATTTGAGTAGCATCCCTTATCTTACTAATGCAGGTAAATAACAATTGAACCCAACCATCTCGTTTACAATGTAATAGTCTAGTGCGGGCACATAAATATACATACTACATTTAAAGAGATCACTGAAAAAAAATATAGATAAGGATGCCCTTGCTTGCTTTTCCTTATAAGAATCATATAAGATAAAGAACATTTCTCTTATATGATTTTTGTAAGGAAAACCGTCGTGCGTAGTGGCACAAGGGTGAGAGAATAACACTGCGGTTGTCGGTTCGTTCCCCACCCTGAGTAGTGAATTATTATTTATTAATATTTTCATTTCTTCGCCCAGGCAAAAGCCGTTGAGTTTGGCCAATCAACACGCAATGCCTTCAAAAAATCGGCGGCAAGTAGGGAACAGAGTGACTTAACACTAGGTTCCTTCTGCCTACCTATGCGAACCTTAATTCCAAATTGCAATCATCATTTGCAACAAATACGCCCCAACTACATCACGACGTCGTCGATGGTCATCATTTAAAAAAATCACCATTATTTATATTAAGTATTCAGGAGCCGTCAGCCTCTGAGTGAAACGGGTCAACTTAACGAGCTCCCTAATTTGGAGCCGCGCTGCTCCGCCCTGGAACGAAACTGGTTTTCTATTGTTTTTAGAATGCTGTCTCAACATGACATATTTGTTACTAATGTTTTCATTATTTACTTATTATTAAAATGTTAATATAATTTATTATAGGCCCTTAATATTAAGGAACCTTACAGAATATACTTTTATTAAATTGGTGAATCAATTTTATATTTTTAAATATAAATTATTATAAAAAAGATACATTTAAAAATATAAAAAACCACTATTCCGAGGGCGGGACAAGGGTCCAAGCCATCGGTGGCTAGGGCTCCAGAGAGAGGAACCGCCGCACAATACGTGCCGTCTCAAGTAATACTGCCTTCTGTATCCGGTTCTTGATCCAACAGCTAAGCGATAGTCTCTTAAGGTGTTGGTCGAACCGAGGAACCTTATATTCTTACCATAAAAGCCTATACGAGTATTTTTTCAAGATCTTAGCAACGCCATAAGCTGCCAATCATTGTTTGCATCATTAAGTTTATTATTACGATTTTAACTTCCGTTTCGTGTTATGTTTTTCATAACAACATATTCAGTTGTATATAATTTTACACAAAACTCGTGGGATGGGAAATTATATTTTATTCTTATTACAATATGTTTATCACTAAGCTTATAATACAACCTATGTTGAGATAAGTCGGCAGACTTATCTTAACTTAGGTTGTAGATAAAAAAAATAAAAAATGAAATTAATAGTAACTTACCATACCTTATATGTCTTATTATCGATACCAATTATCGAGAAAATATTATATTAAAATTAAATTAAAGCGTGTGTTGACTAACTTAGTTAGGCTTTATTGCATCGATTTAAACGTTTCGATATAAGAAATTAGGAAATATCGTACGCAATTCATAGTTTTTTTTGCTTTTGATTATAGAGACAAAGTCACAGGAAAGACTAATCTGTTCTATACAACGTAAGGCCTAGCATATGGGATTCTATTATATTTGTTTTTATATTTTTAATTTGTCTTAAAGTACTACTAACAACACCTTACTTATATTTTACTAGAAAAACAAAGCAGCTCTAACAAACAGAAAACAGTATGCATATGCGTAGAGCGTGTGTTGATTAACTTAGGTAGGTTGAACAAATTTATACATAAATAAATATACATTAGGCATGTATATTTGCTATCTAATCTTAAGTGTAGAAATCTCCAGAAGGCTCAAGTGGAATAGCAGTAGAGTTTCCAATTAATCCCTAAATACTTATTGACTTGCACCGCAATATAATCGACATTTTCAGACCGTATCATTAAAAGAGAAACTCATCTATATATATAAAATCGAAAGGTCACTCACTCATCACGAAATCTCAGAAACTACATGTGCTAGGAATCTGAAATTTTGCATAGGAGTTACTTATAGGACGTAGGTGCTCGCTAAGATGGGAATTTGCAATATTCGACTCCTAAGGGGTTGTTTTTGGGGTTGAAAGTTTGTATGAAACTTCGTTACTACAAATGCTAGGTCTCAAATTTTGAATGGACGTCATTTATAGGACGTAGGTACTCGTGGAGACAGAAATTAATAATAACGTAGTTTAAGCAGGCGAAGCCGCGGGCGGGCCGCTAGTTCTATATAAAATTTGATAACGCGAAGGTAGCTTATTCCAATTCATCCATTTAAAAGTCAATCTTTTAAATTAATGAATATACAATAGAGATATGTACATAGAACGAGATTTGTTAATTTGCTAGTATAGCGAAGATATCACAATGAGAATATGAAGACGAACGTGCTTCGTTGGTTTGGCCATGTCAGGAATTTACAAGTATGTTCTTAAATTTTGTAGTAGACGATATTTTTAAACTTTTTTTTATTAGCTGATTAAAAATCTTACAGTATTAGGATCCGACGTCAATGCCTACATTCAATAAGTCAGCTATAATGAGTGATTTACTAGTATCGTGGACCTACAGTTATGAAATCTGGCACGAAGTGAGGACTTACAATACAAATAAAGGAAAAAATCCGAATCATTTCATACAAAATGAATAATATGTTCCCAGTTCCCCCTGATCTACAATCCTGGAATTGGTATGGAAGCCTTGGTAGAGGAGAACAACTTAACCGGCTGAAGAAACCAAAACCCGAATTCGAGACATTGTTTGTTGAGTCGCGAAACTGAGCGCCGCATATTATCTTTAATACTACCTCTGTATATGACTCTTATATTTCTTTTTCTTATCGCTTAAGAAAATGACTAATCATTTACTGTAACCTAAGTACATATACTTATTTAAAACACAAGTATTTTACTATACTTATTTTAATTGACCATAAAAAATATTTTTTGCGTTCTTTAAACGCATGAGACAGTTAATTTAAAATACTGTATTCAAAAATCTACGATATTTCAATGTTACTTTTATATAAAGTCTTATCTAACTTTCAATCAATGTATTGTTTAAAAGATAATGTTTAAACATCTCAATCTTGTTGATATTGACTTGACAACCTTATGTAACATTATTACTTGACCGATCTGAAAAGCAAGATATATGGGAAAATGTAACATTGGAAAGTACTGACTGTAAACGCGCTGGTAGTGGATTCGATTCTAAATCAGGGGAATGAACTATTTCCATTTTCCCGAGATTTTCTCTGCTGATCCTGTTCTACGTTTCCCATCACGCGTTTCCGGGCCTAGCCTAAATTATGACTAACTGTATTTTCTTTTTGTGGAGATAGGCATTGTTAGTCGAGTACATTTGTATGCAATTTAGCTCATTCAATATGCAATTGCCAATAATAAATATATATTGGTTAATATTTTATCATAAATTATGCTAGGCTTTATTAATTTAAATATATTTAAAGTAAAAGTGGAGAAAAAAGTACCTACTTTTTAACAATTTACTTTGCAATCTAATAGAGTCGGTATTATTGAGCTGGTTTGATGATATGATGCGCGGATTTTTTTTAAAAGTGCTTTAACCTGTAAAGCATAAGTTTTATAATTCATAATTCGTTATTTGTTTTACAAACTGTTCTGCTTTGTCTTTTATCCACTAATGTGTCAAAAATGCAACTTTTAAATGGCAATTTAAAAATATGATATAGAAGAGAACTTAAATGGTTCTCTTGGAAAATGGAAATGCATGGCTATGAATAAAATACATAGCCGTACCCTTAGTATATGGGAAGTACAACTAACAGAGTTGAGAAACTTAAGTTTGCGGGCGTATTTACCCATTTTGTAAGAAATGAACTACAATTATTTGTTTGTAATAGTTTTTTTGTAGGCAGAAGAAACCTAGTGTTAAGACAATCAGTTCCCCTCTTTCCGCCGAATTTTCGATTTATTGTGTGTTGCAGAACAGAGCGAAGAAATGAAATTATTAATAAATATTTATAATTAATTCCTCCGAGTGGGAATCCAACCCACACTAGTCAAATTTATATTCCCACGCTAGTGTCCCTGCACCACGATGGCCTCAAGTTTTTATCTGTAATATTATTTATTTTTACTGTAGGTTCTACATGTCAGATTTTTCCCTTTATTTACTAAGCAAGTTCTTATTTCTTGCCAAGTTTCACAACAAGGTGGGGTATTTCTAGGGGAAATACCCCACCTGTACTATTCCGGTTTTGATTACGCTGCGAATTAGGTTGAGATTGAGAAACTTGAAATATACACCCGTATCATATCGTATGCATAAATTATTTATTAAATGTCCTACTATACTACTATATAGTACTATTGCTAAAAATATAAGTTTGTATTGATTTTATTTTATGAAATATCTATGGCTTTTAATTTTTCGGATTTTTCCCTATTTTGTATAGTAAATTCTTGCTTCGTGCTAAATTTCATAACAATAGGTCCGCAAGAAGTACCCTATAGGTTTTGATTACGCAAAATGAAAATTCTATGCATAAATGCTCGTATCTTTTGATTGCGTTAATTTAGAAGCTTGGATTTTTCTTTATTCTAACGGGCCATAGACCTGAAATATTTAAGATATTCCTTTGGTTCCGAGATAAATGATTTTGGCTGACAGAGAGATGCACAACAAAATAATAAGGGTTTCATTTTTCCTTTTAAGGTACGGAATAAATAAAAGACGTATGTTAAACGTTTACCGTAAAAAAAATTGAGAATATACCACTCGTCTGCTGAGTGGTAGATAATGTTTTATCGTTTTGATTGAACCACATGCTTCATAAATTGACAGTGATATCTCTTGAAACAATTTGCCTACTGCCAATGCAAATAAGCAACCTCTTTTCTCGGTTGTAAATATTAGGTGTAGAAATTTCTAAAACTAATATTTCTATTATTTTTAAAATAAAATAAAGCAAATAGTAAATATGTCAAAAATTTGAGAATTCCTCAATAATTCGGAAGTGAACGGAAATGTCTTAATAGGAAACGAAGTGTCGTAATACTAGGTTCCTGCTGCTTTAGGTATATGCGAGATACAGCATGAAGCAAAAAAAGATTTTTAATAATAACTCATGTACGGAAAACAAAAAATAAATTATTATAAATAAAGATATATACTTATTTATTATATATAATAAAATATTATTAGCAATAGTTCTTAATATAACATTATATTTATTTAACATTTCTATTAAATAACAAGTTATTAAGAGCGTTGTAAAGATATCGTATCACTGCAAGTGTTTAGTAAGCGATTAGAGGCTTAGAAAGTACAGCTCGTTAGTGTAGTGGAGGATAGGTAATGGTATCTACTATTTTAGTGAAAACTTTCACGTTCAGAAATCAAGCTTTTTTTAATTAGGTTTTTTGATATATGTTTCAAATTCAAAATATTCTTTATACAAATAGACTATTATTATAAACACTTTTGAATCGTCGAATGGACATATGAAAATAAATACCACAAATACTACCGGTTCGGAAGGCAGTTCTGCTGAGAAGAGCCGGCAAGAAACTCAACAGTTGCTCTTTTCAAAGTCAATGGTACAATTCATTACATTAGCTGGCAGCTATCGTGCATTACATTCAATAGTTTGAAGCCAGTCGTGGCGCAGGGGTGCACACACAGGGTTTGTTTCCCACTCGAGGGAATTAAATAATTTATCATTTTCATTTCCTCTCTCTGTTAACGAGACAAAGCGCGACGTTGAGTTTCGACACTCAACACTCTATTCCTCCGGAATTCGGAGGATAGTGGAGAACGGAAGTGTCTTAATGGAAACATAGTGTCATAACATAGTGTCTTAACACTGCCTATCCTGATATTATGTGAGTTCTACAACGTAAATATATACATATAAAACAAATGCTTACACTCATGTATACGTGTCCGTTTAAGTAAATATTTAAATATTTAATTAGGAATTAAAATCAAGATGGTCACAAAATAAATTTAATTTTGCATATATACAATACATATACATAAAAGATCATTTATCAATGCAATTTATTGTTTACTTAAAATTTATTCATTCTTAATATCAATAGTATTAAAACACATTTTTTTAAATAAAATTATTTTCTCAAATAGTTTTTTTTTTACATTAATATAAACAATTAAAGTTGTTATAAAAAAAACATATAATTTTGTACTTACGCGGTACATCTACGACTCTTCTACCGCCCTGCGACTGTTGCCCACTGTCAGACATTTTTAAAAGAACATAATTAATATTTAAGCACTTTTATTTCACCTTTATACGTTCATAGAGTTCAGTATTAATAGAAAAAGTTGTGATTTTCTTTTATTTTCCTGTTAATATTATCAAAAGCTTACATGTTTAAACTTCTACAACTACATTGAAAGAACGATAAAAATATATTTGCATATCATATATCTGTTTACAATGTTACTTTTTTTATGAGATAGGTAAATTAGAGTAACTTATTCACTTGTTTTTTAGCTTGATATTTTATTCAAGTACCAAGTGCCAAAACATTCTATTCTCTGATTTCTGGCCTCACTAGGGACGATGAAAAAATTTGCGCCACGCTATGTTTCAGTAAAGCAGGAAAATGGAAACAATACCCTCGTGCCACAAAATGGGTAAAATGACGATAAAATTCCATTCAATCTGAATACTTGTTTATAAACTTAAAACTAACTTTAAGTTTACGTATATTATAAATATTTATAATAATGTTTGTAATATAAAAAAATATATAATTTTTTTTCTTATTTTTGTCATAATCATTTGTCGTCATGATTTTTTAATTAATTTTTTTAATTGGCTAACATTACTTCCAGTGTCAACTATGCGTTATATTACGCCACATAAATGAATGATTTTGACAATTAATTTTAAAAGACTTTTAGGTTATTCAAAAATGTTTCTCTTTACAATTTAAATTGTATCAATTATTTTTGTAATTATTTATTTTACGGATATGAAAATATTAAATTTTAATTTAAGAGTCAATCATATTTCCTATTTTTTATATCAAAGAGTGTCACTAGTCTATATATAGAAGAAATGAGCATCAAGCTTTCTTGTTCTCTTTGCCGACCTCGAAATGTTGGTTCGTGTTTTCGTTTTTTCTTTTACACGCTGTATCCCACACATTGCAAAGTATACAGAAGGAAGTTCTCTCTCCCTCCCTCAGGAACATAGTGCTATAAAAAATTCATTCTCAGACATTTCCGTGTCCCATTTTCTGCCGAATTCTCGAGTCGAGAACAATATTCCCAAAAGAATGTTTCAAATTCAAACGAACGTCTAAATAAAACAATCTTTTTAAACAAAATAATGTACTAATGAAGTAAGTAAATATCATTGTTATCTTTTACGATGACGGAAATAAAGCTATAATAATTTTTACATTTAATTCGTCTCGTGCCATTTAATAAAGCTAGTTATTTTTTCTTAGAAGCTGAGCGAACCTGAAAATCATAAATACTTATTTTAATATCCATAGTAATTTATATACTGATTCATTTATGTGCATACATTCTGATTCAGTGCTATTGTTTTTCGTGTGATGCTATAAGATCGCAATGCTGTGCAGCATACAAATAAGTTACACCTTTTACGTCATATTTCAGTCATATTAACGTCAGGTTAATTTTCCACGCTTTCCTTTATTCTCTTTCATTTAACGACTTCTTCAGCAAATGTTTCGAATAAGTACACAAATATAATCGTGAAAACATTTTATATATTTTTTTATTTATTACCACAATGACAAATTATTGTATGAGTTCACCCGTGAAATGCCATAAAATATTTTACATTTTATATTGTTGTTTCTTATGATAAGAAAGGTCATGTAAAAAAATGTTTTAGTTTATTCTAAGCATAGGTACTTAATAATTAATTATCATAAATATTAACATACATATGATGTCTGTAAACGCAACAGGCTGTGCGTTCGATTCCCACTCGAGCAAATGAAATATTTAATATTTCCATTTTCTTCGCTCTGGCGTCGAGGCAAAGTGCGGCGTTGAGTTTCGTCACTCAACACGCAATGCTTCTAATATTCCGGGACGGAATGTCCTAATATTATGTGCGGAATACTACTCTAAAAAAATATGATTTTAAGCCGAACATATCATTTCAATTTAATACAAACTAGGCATATAACAGATGAAATTGTACGCCTAAGCCGCACATATCATTTGACGTTTGCGTCAAAAACGCTCAAGATAAAACTAATCCCTGAAGACATGAGAATAACAAAATGACGCGTAAGAAAATAACCAATGGGTGTCTTCTATTGCAGCACGCCTCCGTCTCATGAGCGTCATGCTCCAAGTCCATGTGCGATGCATGGAGAGGTTACACTTAAAGATGTGTAAAACGTGAACAAATAACGCTAAATCCTCGCCACGCCTTCTATTCGACGTGAAAATGTTTTCCTGTACAGCTGATAGGATTATATGATTATACTAGTACTAGATACGAGCTCTTCTTGGGGTTATTGTAAAATGATTCATTTTTCAGTTTTTTTTTGTAATATGTTTTTAGTCGATACATATAGGTAAAAGGTATAAATCCATAAAATAAAATAATCCATAAATCCAGTCCAGTAAGAAGCCAGTCGTGGCGTCACACTAGCGTGTGACTGTAAACGCGACAGGTCGTGGGTTCGATTCGATGCGATGCAATATTTAATATTTTCATTTTTTCGCTCTGTTATCGAGGCAGAGCGCGGTTTTAAATCCTACCACTTAACACGAAATGCCTCCAGTATTCGGCGGACAGTGGAGAGCGGAGTGTCTTTACAATAGGCTCACTCTGCCAACCTAAATGGATGAGACTGAATACGATAGTTGTAGGTTACATTCAGGACAATCTAAGAAAACCATTATTCGAGACTAAAATATAATTCTTATGTCAATAGTCTAAACTCTATGCTTGTCTAACACAATAACCTCACGTAATGGGAATATAATTAGCGCAACAGTTGAAATACTTTGTGTAACCAGACTGATATTGTTAAATAAAACGTGTTTAATCATCTCTAATAGACATTTGGCTTGACCATTTGAATATCAGTATTGTTGGAGCTTGGGCAACATTATATCAATCTCATAATGAAGGACTTTGCCAAAATTTCTAATTTTGTATTTTTTTTATTTAGCGTAGTGTGTATATTGTATTATGTATATCAATAACGCAATATACTTATTTTACAAAACTTTACAGATTTTATAAGTTACTATGATAAGAAAAATGGTAATTTGTTAATTAAATACTAATATAATCGTCATTAATAGATCGACCTTGATGAGATTACAAATGTTTGTTCTCTCCAAAATAATGTAAGGATGAGATTTTTAAAGGATTACAATGAGTAATTAAACAATTTTTAGATTACTATATATAGTCAAATTATACAATAACTTCATTATGAATACTTTAATATTATTATTATTATAACACTTTCGAATATTTTTTACTAATAAAAAGAATTTAAAGTTAAGATCACAACTCAAATAAATAACCTAAATAAAAAGTAAAACTTTAGATGGATTGATAGATTCGTTATCTTTATTTTACTTTTATATAAAAAAAATATTACAGTACATTTATAACAAAAAAATCTTACAAGCTGTGGTAATCCACAGATAACACTAATACGCCTGCATTGGTGTTGTGAGTTGTCTGTGGTATCCTAAAACAATACGTTGACAAAATTGTCTTATTACATATAATTCTATCCAATCAAAACAACATCAATAAAAAATACCTCCGTCGTCGTTGGTTAAAATTAGACAGTAAAATCATTATTAATATGGCGCAGCAATACATCAAAAGATTGGGTTGCTACTTTAATAACCGTCCCCTAAATTTTAGATAAAGATTGTATACTAACATTCATGAGAATGACGATTTTAAATCTCTTGTATATATGAATACGTTATATTAAAAATTAAAATATATATATACGATGAAATTAAATTACAAATATTATATATTATAATTAATTGTACCAATGGTAATATTTCATCATAATATTAAGGAAACGACGTTTTAATAAGGGTAACATTACCTTGACAGTGCTGACTGCTGACTGACAGAACAGTGCGTCACTAACTCACTAGTGAATGGTGATCTGTGGAAACAAGTTAAATTAAAAGACTGTTCGATTAGTTGGAATTCTTTTGTCCGCCATTTTGCATTTCTTAAACGTTGTGCGTTGCTGCATATTTTTGTAATTATTGTTATCTGAATTGAATAAAACTGTGATAATTTAGTGTTTAAGTGTAGTTTTCTACATTATTTTTATTTATTTACATTTTTAAGTTTATTTGTTGTCTTAAATATGGGTAGGAAGAAGAAGAAGGCATCCAAACCATGGTGCTGGTATCCTTTACAAATCATATATTTGGATTACAACATAATATTTATTCAACCTTAGTTAAAAACATTAACCTAATTTTTATTTATTTTCATAATTTACATATTTTGTAAATAATTATCTTAGCACATAATTCAGGTATTGTAATAGGGAATTTGACGATGAAAAGATTCTGATACAACATCAAAAGGCAAAGCATTTCAAATGTCATATATGTCACAAGAAATTGTACACGGGACCCGGATTGTCAATACACTGTATGCAGGTACGCCCGCCCTATATTCTTGGCAAACGCCCCGCCCGCCCACGCCTTCTCTGCAGTATTTTTTCACTAGTCTGCTTATAGGTTGAGATATTTTGGCACATATCATGCGCCATATTGCGCTCTTACGTTAGTAAAGCGTAAATATCTAGCCTTATTTAATTTTTTTACGAAAATAGTGATTCAAATTTTATATTTGTTTATTTTTTAGGTTCACAAAGAAGCCATAGATAAAGTTCCAAATTCATTACCAAATAGATCAAATATAGAAATAGAAATATATGGAATGGAAGGTATACCTCCTGAAGATGTGAAAGAACATGAGAAACAAAAGACAGGTATAAAAACTTTTAATGGGTTTTGGCAGTTTTTGGATCATAAAGTATGTACAATCATGTTTTTATCTTAAATTACTTATGCTTGGGACACACTGTAGCCATAGATGTAAATTGATGTGTAGCATTAGTGTTCCCACAAGGTAGGTTTTCTGAAAGTAAAATACCCATGCAAATTTTACCAAAAGTCAATCCCTTAGGTGGGGGGAAAGGTTCAGACAGTGATGACGATGAGCCTGCGGCAAAGAAAAAAGCAACTCCGGCACTGGTAAGAGCTACTTATTTATATTTTTTAAACTACAGTGAAAAATAATCAGGGATGTTATGGAGCTCCGTAACTGTTACTACTAAACTAATGCATATTCAAAATAAAAAATAATCCATAATTTTTTGGCTAAGGCCACAATCTAAATGAGACTTGTTATGATAATACATAATAAAGTAAAGATTTTTGTTACTATAAAAAGATAAACAAAACTCAAAACTACTGTCCGTTGATAATAGATTTAAAAAAATATATATTCCTAACCGAAATTATTTGAAAGTAATAAAAAATCTAAAGATTATTTTATATATATATATTATATATAATATATATATAACCAAATAGTATTCTTATGATGTTATATCCAGATCTGAAATGTTACATTCGTAACATCCCCGATATTAATGAGTTAATTGGATTACAGGCTAAAGTGAAACCAGTAAGTAATTGCATTGAGTTTATACTAATTCTTATATTTACAATTTGTAAATATGAATGTTAATCTGGCCATATTATGATATTTGAGTATTAGATAGATCTTTCTACTGTTACCATTACACTGTTGATTTAGTTTTTATTTTATTTACTTTGTTATTTATTATAGTTTATGTTATAGGCAGTCTCAAACAATACAGTAAGTTATGTACATTCTTACTCAGTCTGTGATTTCACAAATATTGATGACTACTGATTTGACCAAATGATTTTAGTAATATTTTCCAATAAATATTATTTTAAATATCCAATTAAATAAACAGTATAAAATATTCTTTATTCTCCATTCTGTAATTAAGATTATAAATATAATTATATGAGATTTATGCCACAGTTGGGTCCTGGACCTTCATCGGTCAATCCAGGGATCCTGCCGACCCCCATGGGACCAGTACCACCTGGGATGTACCATGCGCCCATGCCAATGAATCCTATGATGCAGCACTTTATGCAGGCACCTAGGTGAGATGAATACAGTTTCTTTTCTTTTAAATGACTTAATTTTTATTTATATAGGTGCAGCAGGACAGTGTCCTAGTGTAAATACCAATAGTCATAAGGTCAATCCCCACTTGGGAAAATGATTTATTTTCATTCCTTTGCTGTGGTAAAAAATAGTTTAGTATTGAGTTCTGCCACTTAACACAGTGTTTCAAATTTAAGAGGAAGGTGGAGAACAGATGTTTGATTCTATGTATTATGGTTGTATTATAATGCCTTCTATTCATTATAAATTCAAGCATGCATGCAAGTATAATTTAATTGAAATTTAATTTCATTGTAAATTATAGTATATAATTTGTAAATAATGATAAGGATTTTTATGTACCTTCTGTATTGTGAGCCAATTTATAGGACCAAATTATTTTTATAACTTCTCTTATTTTTATTATTTAATATTATTGATATTATTTTTTCCAAATATTTTAATCAAACATAAACAGTTTCAACAATTACAGAATGATGATGCCAGGCATGAGGCCGCTTTTCCCCTCCGTGAGTGTGCCCACCTCACAGCCAAGCAAACCTACTTTCCCGGCATACAGGTAGCATATTAATTATTTATTGAAATGCTAACAGTCTTTTGCTATAATTAAATGGACTTTATAATCATTGACCTTATAGTAAAGTGGGATATAAGTTCAAGTTATAAGTATTTTACTGAAGACATAAATACATAGCTTAAAATATTTAGTAGTAGGTCATTTTTGAAGGTACAATGGTTTGAAATAAAACTTGTACATGCACCACTGAGTTACCTCCCCATACAATTAAGCCATACATTCTTAGGAACTATGTTGAAATTCTTTTATGCTTGTTACCACTTATATTTTATTGATAATATCAAATAGATTTTTATAAATTGTTATATATTTAACAAAAACAAAGACGATGTTTGTTAACAAAAAATAACTGGCTTTAAACAATGAACTAAAAAGTAACAAATTATTTTACAGATTAGTAAATAAATAAATAATAGCAATAAATATTTATATCTTAGTAATTAAAAATTATTTAAATGTTCAGTTAAGCCAAAAATATATATGTATACAATTAAAACAAGTTTTTTTTGCAATCCACAGCAATGCAACAATAAGTGCACCGCCAACAACTTCGAGCTCAGATCCAAAGGAGAATGGCGAGGTTAAACCTCCAGCCGCCAACGCCTGTCCCTTAGTTACAGCCACTGGAGCGGGGTCTAAAATTATACACCCCCCTGAGGATGTGTCCTTAGAAGAGATCAGAGCGAGGAATGCCAAGTACAGACCTAAGCCCAAACCAGACGCACCTATCACACCGGCTCCCCCTATGATTACACCTAGTACCAGTCAGGCTGAGGTGGGTTTAATTTTTTATATTAAAAAGATAATTGTTGTGCTTAAGCATTTATATAAACAAATATTTAGATAATCAGATTGACAAATGGAATGGTTGTAAGTTTGATTGCCTCTCGGGGAAATGAAATATTTACATTTCCTCACATGTAAGGAGACAAAGCCTAGTGTAGAGTACCGCCATTTCATATAAAATTATTTGAAAATTGACTGGCGTGTAGGTATTAGTCTGTTAACACTAGGTTCCCTTTGCTAAATGCTTGATACAGGTGAACCTTAAAGAAAATATTGTGCTTAAGCATTTGGCTCCACAATAATCAAATGTATAGAGAAAAGATTTGAATAATTTTCAATTGTCATTGATATTCTAAATAGTAGGTACTTCATTAAATTAAATATGTGATCTTATTGTATTGTAGGTTTTTATCTTAGTACATATAATACAGGAAGTAGATAAGATAACTTTCCTTACATTTCCTGTTTTGATAATATTATTTTGAGTTAATTAATTAGATATGTCCTACTCCTTGTGTCTGCAGAGCAAGTTAGAATTTTAATCATTTGTATAGTATACTATTGTTACATTTATATTTCCTGTTTTTTGCATAAGATGATAATCTGGTCTTAAACAATGGAATTCTGTAATATTCAGAAATACATGTATAATGTGTATAGATGACCACTAGTACTAGAGACTAGGTTAACTTGTACATAACAAGTATTCATGTTATGTATATATGTAATTGTAATTGATGATATGATACATGATATGTAATTAGTAAATAGAATTGGTCGTATTCGCAGGTGGCGGCGCATATGTCGGCGGCGGTGGCGGCTGCGCGCCAGCTGCGGCGGCCCATGATGCAGCCCGTGGTGCTGCCGCAGGTGCGCGTGGGCGTGCCCGTGTCCGTGCCGCCCGTCATGGGCATGCTGCCCGTCATGCCGCAGTTCAACCTCGTGCGCCCACTGCAGCCCGGTCAGTACTCGCCCTCACATACCAGGCGCGGACGAGTTGACGACTCCATTTGCATATACTATCATAGTTAGGATATATCTGTTGTTCTTCACAAACTATTATGGGACTTTTTAAATAATTCTCTTACTAGAGTTAATTGTGATTAAAAAAAAATGTATATGCAAATCGACTTAACAACTTATTCTCCTCATCTAGTATGAATTTGATGTTGGTTATATTTCGAATTTGTTCAATGTTGTATTATATCGAAGTATTTTTGTCATATTCTTATTTTTACCTAAATAATATAAGACTGCAAATTGGAACATTCCAGAACACTATCTGATGTGATTAGAATCTACACCATTATTTTTGTATGGATTTCCCCCCCCATTGTAACGTCGTGTCTCACGGTACCGACTACGCATTTATATTAATTTTGTCGTGTTGTCACCTACATCACAATGTATGTAATACTGTACGAGACAGAATATTGTTAACATATCCGCGTGGAACATGGTGTGAGTGTTGCATTTAATGTGAAATAAAGCTTACGACCCTCGTGTAATTTTATTTGTGTTTTCCACGGCAGCTCCGAACAGTACTCACATGGTTTATATAAACGATTGATGGATTGTTTTTCGCTAAAGCCAAGCAGCGGCCCCCGCGGCTCGAGGCCCCGGACCGCGACCGACTTACTAACGCTCGAGCGGTAACTCATTCAAATACCTCACCTCTGTCGGCTATCTAATAACTGTGTCGTACGGCGTCCACTCGTAGTGGGCGGCGGTCGGTCCACGGTGTCGCGGGTGTCGGGTGGGTACACTCATATTATTTACGTACAAGTAGTTTGTCGCTTTACAATACATGTGCATGCGGAGCCGGCGGCCACAGCCGGCGAGTACTTTGGAACGTGTGACTTTTCATGTGAACTATATACTATACATATATATATATAATATTATTAATTAATTATGTATTTTGTCAGCGGCGGATTTACGATGCGCCGCTGCTTAGGCCATGTTTCTCACCTTTTTTTCTAGATAATATCTATCTTGTTTTGTTTTCAACTCTTGTATATTGTATTAATTTATCGCGAAACTGTCATATTGACCGTCGTCAGTTGATCTAGACGCGGCGCGGTAGGTAAGTGTGGTCGATATGGCAGTGGCGCGCGGGAGGTGCGGGCGGCACGCGACAGGCGATTGTGCGCAGTCACCGCGGCCACGCGCGCGTGTGGTCGCGCGTTGGACGAGAGTCCCCTGTTGCGTGGTGCCGTTCCCGCCTCACGCCTCTGTTGCGCTCTCGCAGGTATGCTGCTGCCGGGCGGAATGGGCAGTATGGGCGGCATGGGCAGCATGGGCGGCATGGGCAGTATGGGCGGCATGGGCAGCATGATGCCCATGGGGATGTTCCCGAGCGGCGTGATGGGCGGCATGCAAGTGATGCAGCCGAGGTTCCGGTAGCGCAGTGCAGTGCAGGTAAGGGGCCATCCAAACATTACGTCACACGCTGGGGACGAGGGGTCGAACGTGACTTCGGAACTGTTATTTTAATGTAATAATTAGTAGGTGGGGTGGGTATCCGTGTGAGGTAATGAGTGGATGTCCCCTGCGGGCGGGCCGACAGTTCCCTGCGTCCGCAGGCGACGGCCGTCACAACGCGCGTTGTTGGATTGCCGGCCCGAGCCCGAGTTCAGTTCCGACGTGTGCGTTACGACGTATATAAGATATGCCTTGAATTATTGATTTCTTAAGCGTTTCCACGTGAACTTGTGACGTTTGCCTATTCTTGTAGAATTTTGACCGTTTTACTCAATAAATGCTCTCGATTTGAATGTGCGCTTTTTATTTGTTAGCCTTGTCGGCTAATTATGTCTACATAATGTGCACCTTAGTATCTAGCGCTTCCGACCGATCCGTCATCTGCCACATACACGCTCACGCACACACATGTCGTCGGTGACGGATTACATTTTAGAGAATGATTTCATTTTGGCATAAACTTTTAACTCTTAATGTATATTCCAAATTAGTAACCTTGTTTTTTTTTGTATTTTTCATTTTAATCAAACTTCACATAATACTTAATAGCGTCGTATATTTGTGATTGTTATAATAAAAGATCTCGAATGTATACATAACACTTCTATATTACACATCTAACTGCTAGTCTGTCCGAAGAATATCGATACCAAAACCCTAGAGTAACAGGACTATATTAATTATTTATTAATTCTAAAACATCTAGTATCACCATCAAACCAACGATCGAATTAAACATTCCAGTATAAGTTCACAACAGATTATTTTAATATGTAAACAAATATAGCTAAACATTAAAAATTAAACAAGTTCAACAAATTATAAAGTTTCTAGATACACTCATATGGCAACTCCTTTTACACATTCCGAAGTTCAAATATTGTAAATTGTAAAAACATTCAGAAAAAGTACTTGTTTTATGCGCTATTTGGTCTGAATATATCCAATTAGGGCGGGGTTCACACTATAGTGCCAGTCACAGTTTGTTATTGGTCCAAATACAGTCTGATAAAATATTTTTCAATGAGATACAATGAGAGCTTTCATATTTCATACTATAATTTCAGTGTAATAACACATAAAAGAATATTTCTCATATAAGAATATTGAAATAGACTTAGATCTGACTGTGAATGAACCGTGACTGGTAGAATGATGTGAATCCACCCTAAGTAGTACAAATTATGGCTAATGTTACATTATTTATATAAAACTACAAAATTTGAGCGCTTTCAAGATCACAATACAACACAGAACACGTTCCCACAAACATTAACATCCACTAGTCCCTATAATATTGCTTGTATAAAATGTGGCTACGTAACTAAAGCTAACCAATCTTTTTCGATATGTAATTGTTCGTTTGGTTGCGAAGTGAATAAATAAAATCACAACCCTCCTAAATAAAAACTCCCTATGGTATGCTCGTAGGGTAGTTTGTGTAGTGAGGACTAGCAATGGTTACCAATTCGATGCCCGACACCATACAAATGACTAATCTAAAGAACCATTGATTAGATGTATGGCACCATACGAGAAAATATTTAATTTTAACTTTGAATACGGTAAGCTATAACATTTAACTGTAAGTATATAAAAAGTTTTCTACCACCATTATAGGATATTCAACTCACTGCAAATTATACACTTTTTTGCAACTAAAATAAATATAAGCAAATTACATTGAAAGCGAATATAATGTATGTAGTATAATTTGCAATGAAGTGAAAACAAATCTTAATAGGATTGCTCTACCTAAATAGTAACTAGGAACCTACAGTACATATCCCCTCACATTTGGTATTTTAGTACACTTTTAATTCAAGATTATATATATAGAATGTAAATAAAGGATTACTACTAAGATTTATCAAAAAGGTCAGGTGAAGTAGAAATGTTTCTAATAATTTCAAAAGAAGGCGACGTGGACCGCATGAGGTCCGGGGGGCACGGTGTGTTAGTCCGGGTCATGCTCTCGAAGCGCTCCCTCATAGCGGCCACGTGGCCCGCCATCACGCTGTTCCTGTCGTCGCGCTCCCGCTCCAATTCCTCGCCTTGCACTCTGTCGAAGTAGTCCGTGTCGGAGAGCAGGGACACCTCAGAGGAGGCCGTGTAGTACATCTCGCTCACGGGCTCACAGGGCGCGGGCTCGCTCCACCTCTCCGCCACATAGGTCTCCACCTCTGTGACGACCACTTCCTCCGGGTCTACTAGGCCGTCGTCCGCCTCGTCGCAGTCGTAGGGGGTGTTCATGGTCTCGCAAAGCTTGTTGATGGCGTCCACGACGTCGCGCAGATCGCTCACGCCCTCGTCGGGCATGGTGAGCTCGTCGATAGGCAGCGCGGCGAGGGGGGCGGCAGGGGCGAGGGTGGTTGCAGGGGGCGCGGGACGGTCACGCGCCACCGTGTCGGCGGGCGCAGTAGCGCGTGCGCCACGGAGAGCA
>HE671283.1:96837-142934 GCA_000313835.2 Heliconius melpomene melpomene | reverse complement strand
CGCCGCACGCGCTCGCTAGCAGGCCGACGACGTGCCCGACCAGCCCTCCAGCGGCACGCGCAGCGGTGGCGCCGGCGCGGGGGCCTTGCTCACTGCGCGCACAGTACACAGGGATCACGTATACATTATTATATTATGGTGTACGGAGTAGCTGTAACCGCAACGGTTGTGGGCTCGTCCCTTCACAAAAAAATTAATTATTTCCATTTTCTTGCTCTGGTAACAAAACAAATCTTGGGCAATGCTTTATCCATGCACTGTCCAGTTCCTTCTGCTTTTCCTGGTGTAAGTGCATGAGGCTAAAAAAAAGGTGTTTCCGTGGCTGCTTCATTTACACAACATCATCATAATTGTTATCACATCTAAGAATGAAAACATTACTTTGTCATAATCCAATTTCAAACTTAACTAACAAACCATTTTAATTAAATCTACGCTTATTTAATTTCCATTAAACTGAAGCGACAAAGATCTGCGTATTTACATTATTAATATTATTAGAAATGGAAAACCCAAAATCTTTACATTACTGGTAAGTTACATTTTTTTATATGTCTGGCAATCAGTGTTCTGTGTGATACATGCAACGTGAAATGCAAATAATATGTTAGTGCACAGCAGGCTTACTCACATGCACATGTGTTTAATATAAGCTAGGTTATTCATGCAATAATTAGACTTATAACTAAACATAAATATGGATGTTAGATTAATTATTAATCTATGATAGCATGCATCATGAATTCAAACCAGATCAAAACTCATGCGTATAATCAAAATAATACCTACCTATTAAGATTCCATAGAATGATTTTAAGCGTAACGTCGTATTGACACCTTTTTGGATAACATTTCTAAGTAAGAAAAAGAAACAATATGGTGCTGGTCACAATGCTCGAAGTATTTGTGCAAAATTCCCATTATTTTGTTGAAAGAATTTGGAGAATACAGGAATATATAGATTTTAACTCCTTGTTGCTAACCCAGGATATAAATAATAATACAGGATAAAATTTATGAAATATCTTTTTCCATGATGGTAGTGAAAAAAAATTCTTTTGAGTATATATGAAATGTAGGTCCCGGAACCAAATGCTGCAATGTGTGTAATGGGTAATCAATGAAATATTTTATATTATAATAATTACTCTTTTATTTTGCAAAATTAATTATTTTAAATATTATGCATAATAATAACTCATTGTATCACAATACCAGTTGCAGTTTAGTGCAAAGCGTATTATAGCAGCCGCTGCAAACTGGATATTTTTATCATATTAAAGAAAAAATAAATATTCTAAGGCACTTGAGGCTTATTTTTAAAATATTAAGTATGGTATGACTAAAACAAACAATTTGCAGTAGCGTTCCATTTTTGAACTGTTTAAAAGAAGTATTGTACAATGGCCACTAACTTATGTGTATCACTATGATTTTAAAAGAATAAAATCGTTTATACAGTTCAAAAATCGAATTATACGACCTAAAAAAAATATTTAAACAACGTAACAGTAATTTCCAAGCACAATTGCAATAATGGCACCTCACTATAATAAACGATAAATCACAACAGGAATTTTACGACACAAACATTTTATAGGTACAACACTTTCTACGTGCAAGGTTTTGGCGCAAATTATACGTATAAAAAGTAAATAATAAATGAATAAGCAAAAAATTGCCATATTTAAGGCAAATATACTAAAAATATATAAAAACAATGTAAAGGTTTATATTATTAATAAACATAAATACGTACAATGTACGCCCCAACCAATAAAAATTACTACAACATATGATTATATAATATAATGACTCAACATAGAACTACATCATTAACATACACTTACCATTTTAATTATTTTCTTAATTTTAACAATAGTTTGGTCTGAAGTGACTCAAATCGAATACTTTAAAATAAATAAACGACCAATCCAATTACATTTTAGTGAACCATGAAATATGGGTATGTATGATCTTTATGAAAATGAATAAACACATATTGCCATATAAAACTACTAAAAAATCATTTACTTTTTGTCTAAATTTGGAATGATTTTCAAAATGCAATACCCCATATATATTATCATTTCATTAATAATTGTTTAAAAAGATATGAGCAACAAACATTAAAAATTAAAACTATACTAAAAATAAACCTAACACAAGTCAAAGAAATCTATAAAATTAAACAATTAAGTTCATACAGCTTATAGTAATCTATGATATTAAAAAAAATAAGAATTAAGTAGATCCCACATGCATACATACAGTCATGCACAATAACAGATAATTAAAATTCGTATAAACTAACATTCTCCAGATTTGGTGCCCGATACTAATCATAGTAATTGTTCATACTTAAATAAACTTGTACCCAAGTACTTGGAAGTGTAAGCAAATTATATATATTTTAATTAACTATTTTATTACATTATTTTCTTCGTAAATGACTAAAGAGCAAAAGTTCTGTACGTTTTGCTCCTAATTAAGCTAACTATAAAATTTGGAGCTAACTTAACAACAGTTTATTTTAATATTATTATTCCCTAATCTCATCAGTATTGTATGCATCATACACTTTTGCTTTTAATTGACGGTCAATATTTTTTTATTCTCTACAAATAATGTAAATACATAAAATATTAATAAAGACATAGTTTTGTTTTTAGAAACATTACTACATATTATTTGTGCCGCCATAAAAAAATGTAATTCTTTTTATTCGTTTATATGTGGCAAAACCACAAAATGTATCCCTTCATATCATAAAGGGGATTGAGCATTCATTTGTGAGAAACTAATACAATATCATTATGATATATGAAAAAAATATATTATTAAAATTGTAATCTAACTCAATATAATACGCACTAAATTAGTTTAATTGTTGAATATAAAATTCAAATCTTTATCATAAAAAATTAACATCTTTAATCAATATATTGTAATTGTCCTTTACTATAAGGTACATTTAATAGAAATCAAAAGAAATTAATTTGTTGCAAAATATCACTATCAATATTATTTCCTTCTCGCTCTCACAAATCTAACGCTCAGTCGCACAACATCATTCCGTCTCGCTTCCACAAAACCACCAAACTCTATAACAACCAACCTACATTACCAGGCGATAGAACCACCTACCAAACTAACAAACAACTATTTATCTCGCTCGCACGCTACTTACCGGCGACGGTCGAGCTGCTGTACGCCTTGGTGATGCGCATGAAGGGGTCCGGCAGGGGGAAGCTGTGGGGGGGGTTGAACATGTCCGCGAACCGCGCCTCCAGATCCACGGTGCGCATGGAGGAGCCGCGCACGGGCGGCGCGGGGGCACTCGCGTCGTCCATCGCTATGTTCTGTTGTATGATTCAATTTAAATATTAGTAAGTATGTCTGTCGTTTTAGACCGTCGTACGTGGTGGAATGATACAGCGTGTTAATGTAAATGCGGGGTCGATTCCTACTCCGAAAAACAATTATTTTCAATTTCTAGTTTAGATTAGAAGACAAGTCGCGGTCGTTGAGTTCCGCAACACAATACACAGTGGTCTCAAAATTTGGGTGATGCGCGAGGAACGTACACACAAAATTGCATTCGCAGAGAAGAACAACATATATATAGAAGACGCAGTAATACTCTGATAAGTATAAAATTAAATGATAAAATTTGATCGATTGCAACAGTAATAATAATTTTCACCATTTTCACTACAAAAAAATACTACTAATGTTATATGTGACAACGTGTCTCCCACTTCCACACAAAAAGTACTGGACGGATTTAAATAAAACTTTATAGTATACTTATACTTTATAACTATAAATATACTTTATAGAGGCAGTCGTGGCGCAGCGACACAAGGGTGTGACAGTAACACGACGGTTGTGGGTTCGATCCCCACTCGAGGAAGTGAAATATTTATTTACGTTTATATTTCCATTTCTTCGCTCTCTGATGTCGTGGAATTTATAATAATGTAGTTTATACATCAGATTTGACAGATTTTGTATATTTCACTGCAATCTATATATATAAAATCGAAAGGTCACTCATTCATCACGAAATCTCAGAAACTACAAGTGCTAGGAATCTCAAATTTTGCATAGGAGTTACTTATAGGATGTAGATGCTCGCTAAGACGGGAATTTGCAATATTCGATTTCTAAGGGGTTGTTTTTGGGGTCGAAACTTTGTATGAAACTTCGTTACTACAAATGTTAGGAGTCTCATATTTTGCATAGACGTCACTAGCACGTAGTCATGGAGACAAAAATTAATAATAACATAGTTCACGCGGGTGAAACCGCGAGCGGGCCGCTAGTATAACAATAAATGTCAGAGAAAGTCGCATTTGGGTATTAAATAAACTGGTGTGAATTCATATGATAATAAAAAGACCCAAGTATCTGACAAAAAGTATATATACACGATTGATATACATTGTTGCCCATTTTTTATATTTATTTACATTTATTCAGTCAAACAATTTTATAAGTTTAATTTTTCTTAAAGAAGACGCTATAGTTAAAGCTATATATTTGGCAAAAGGGTACCGAAAATACAGGATAATTACAATGATATACAAAGAAAGTAAAATCTAAGAGTTTACCATGGTGTACTAAGGCACCAAATTCTATGAGAAATGTTCCACAATTATATCAGGATAAGATATCTCATAGCATCAAGATGGCATAACCTATATAATCCACGAGAAACAGATATGCATCATTTCTACATGAGTTTACCATGATGGTTGAAGTTATCGTACCACAATCTACCATGACACCACAATCTTAAAAACATATAGCACAATGTATAAAATCATGATTTTCTATTGTATTCATTGTATTGATAATAATTGATGAATTGGTCAGTTCTGGATAATACAATTTATTTTAACAGCATAATCTATAAGTAAGCTACAACAAAGCACCGGAGTAGCATAACCCATAAAAAGGGGAGTATAATAACACTTACGTGCAAGCGATGGTGCGGGGGCGGCGGCGGCGGCGGGTGCGCCATAGAGCGCGCAGGCGGTGCGGGGGGCGGTGGCGGCGCGCCGGGGGGAGGGGGCGGACACACGCCCGGCGGACGCAGCCCACGAGACGCTCTTAATGTGCCTGTTTATATTAACAATATTTATGAAATCTTATAAGCTGATGATCAAGGCCGTCATGGTGACTGGAAACGCTACAGTAGGTTCGATTCCTACTCGAGGGAATGAGGTATTTAATATTTCCTCGCTCTGACAACGAGGCAAAGCGCGTCGTTGAGTAATCCCACTCAACACGTAATTTGTTGAAAATTAATCTTCAACTGGAGAACGGAGGGGTGTTCTTAACATTAAGTTCCCTCTGCCTACTACTACATATGCGGGATACAGCGTGAAGCTTAGGAACACCTGGAATATAATTGTTATCTATGGAATTTACAAGTTAAAAAGCAAATAATAGAAAAGTTAAGACTTAAAAATAATAAATAGGACAGTAGGCAATGTAATCGTTTACCAAAATGTGATGCTGGATTTTTCGTTGCAACAGTTGGGTTTGTAAGAGGAGGAGGCCTAGAGCCCGGCCCTGTACCACCCGGCGACGGTGGAGACACGGGTGGCGATCTGAAAATATATAAAAATTAAAAATATTTTTACTTTATATTTCAAGATAACTGTTTGTATTTAAAAATACACATTTGGAGTATACACATATAGGAGTTAGACAAATTCCAATTAATATGAATATTCATATCTTGTAAAGTCTAAATAGATATATAATCACGTTTTTTAAGTCAAACATTTTAAGACTTACCTAGGCATTCTCATACTTTGCGCTCTTGCGGCTAACTTTCCATTTGTAATTAGTTTCTTAGCGGGGGGCGAAGGCCTATCCGGCCTGTCTGGCGCTGGGGCGAGGGCCGGGGGCTTCGGAGCCAGGTTGGGCTTGCCGTGGCTCACTCGAGGTCGTTCAGACAAGTCTGATGTCGAGAGGGACGCTGCTGGCGTCGGCGTGGGAGGCGCCGATGACAACGATGTCATGGAACCTCCTTGAGGGTTTTGTAAAGGACATGTATTAATTAAATACTAATGTAAATTGTTATTCCAAACTTAGAAAACATTAATACTTTTTTCTAAAATGTATAAAAATTTGAACGTAACTCTGCGTATTTAAGCCCGCGCCTCTTCGAAACTTTTCAAGGACTATAAGTTCAAATATTATACCTTTTATAAAAAAAGTCTAAAAATACAGTCGGATAAATAACCTTCTCCTTTTACAGAAGTCGGTTAATAAATATTTATACTATATAATTTAAACGTACCCAAGGAAGTTTGACTTCCAGAATGTAAAGTGCTCTTGTTTCGGTGTAGCGTAGTGGCGACATGGGGCGGTAAAGTTTGTTCGGACGTTTGTTGTAGATTTGTAATCCTGTCCGATACGGAGCCCGTCATTAGAACGGAATCTGAAGAGCTCTGAAACAAGAAGGACGACTATTTTAAGTAATGAGAACATAAACGGAAAGACATCACACAGTATTAAAGCATTTTTTTATATATACAATGTTAGATTGCACTCATTTCTATTTCGAAAAAGTGGCTAACTAAGAATAAATATCTGACAATATTAGAAAAATAAGTAAATTAATAAAAGACGAACGTCATTATGTATTTTAGCTTAACTTAAATAATGCCAGAAGGAATCCACGTTATTTCTAATATATTTTTAGTCCAAATTGAGAAAACCTAAGTATGACACTTCTCTCTTATCTAATAGCAAAAACATACAATAGTATCATAGTAAAATTCATTCAATTCATCGAAGCGGAAGAGAATCGCTATGCACACTACATCTGTAGTAACTGTGCGATTGTAAACAAAACTTTTATCAATCACCCACCGAGTGCGTAAGGTCAGGCCGATGTCGCATCTACTGTGTTTACAACATGGACCGGTTTCGAATGACTCATCTTAAATATATGCCTATAGATAAACAGTCATCAATGAATAAATGAAAGGCAAATGAGATATTTTTTCATATAGTTAACATCTGAGTCCGAAGAGCTGAGGATCGAGTGTGGTAGCGAGAATTGGCGAAGGCCTATGTCCAGCAGTGGACAAAATATGGCTGTTGATGATCATGATGATGATAGTTAACATTATAACTTAATTATGTCAGAATTTGTGTGCGTTATGGTTTGTGAATCTAAGTCCCCGTTCTGGTTTGAGAAAGCGTAACGATGGGTTACAACCTGTGGGACCTAATATCAAGAAATAAAATTATAGTAACCTATGATTGGATTTTCCGAAAACACTTCTAAATGTTAACCTAATCTATATATATCTATAGGATATCTAATAGGTAACGGATTCTTTCGTGTCAGCCCTTCAAGCACAACATTGTCCAACTTTTTAGATACCTTCCAAGCACTAATAGTACTTGAAAGGTATCTAAAAAAAATTGAAGATACTTAAAATCATCAATTTAACTCAATTCATCTTCAATACTTGTAATTATCAGTTTTTATTTACATTTCCTAGTGTTTGTTTTTTAAAATTTAACTTCGTACTAACTGCGTCTAACCATAAAACCAACCTCTAACGACCGAACCAATTATTATAACATATCACCATATAGGGCCGTCAGACAACAAAGCCACAGCGACCGAAGCCATAAACCGGAAAATACGTTCAACAAGATATTATTTACTTATGGGTTATTACTGCAAAACCATATTAAATTTTAATATGAATTTATTTAATATATTAAGAAACGAAGCCTTATAGGAAATATCGTGGTTTTGTGAATCAACGCAATTGACTTGACTCACTGATGACTCAAAACATCACTTTACGATGCAAGACCTAAGGGCACTTGTCTTTTCTGTGGTCAGCGTTGGGTTGATTCATGAAGCTATAATACGAAGTAAGGAAACTTAGCTAACGCGATAACATAACCTAATACAGGGAAACAGAAAATATTGCAAACAGGGAAATAATCTATTATTAATATAATATTAATTTTAAAAACGTTACATTGTCGTTATAAAAATATTTAGTTCCTTATAATTTAAATGTTATTCTGTCTATAGGGTATGAACCAAAGTTATAACTAGAATATAGAACAATATAATTATTTATTAATCATTATGCACCTGTAAACCTGTACCTACCTTGAAACGAAATGGTTAAAATAACAAAAAACTTTATATAATCAAAGAAATGTTTCATTTATAATCAACATTAAACAAAATAATTTCAAGTGTCCCAATATTACAGTAAATATTCTTAGAACTGAAATACATCTTCAAATATATCAAAAGGAAGATACAAGGGGTTGCTAAAAGCCATTCCTGTCTTGGCAATGGCTATGAGTTCTGCAAGTTTGTTGGCAAGCCTTCAGTCATACAGCCGCCTTACAACGAATACTGGTCGAATGTTTTAATGAGGCACGCCTCGTTTTTATTATGTTATTTTGTTTGAACAACTTGTTTATTTTTTACTTTAGAGTGTGCTTTAAACCACTGACTGGTAGTGGAAGAGAAATCTGTCTTGCTGATTCATTTAAATATTACGAGGGCAAACGTCTTTGGTAATATACAAATATTCTAAATACAAACAATATCGAAGCAGTCATTTTCACTTTAAAATATTACAAGATAACATAAGTGGTTTTTTTTCTTGGTTAGGCTTAGAGCCATTAGCATCTGTTAATTGCTATAAATACGAAATTAGGAAACTTAAATTTCCAAATAATAAAAAAAATATTATTTGTTAATAATATTATAATCGATTCCTATACACGAATTATAGTTTAGATTGGGCATCCGAGTAATTATAAAAGATAACAGAATTGAGACCTTAAGCAAAAATATTTATTAATTATTATAAAAAAAATAATATTTCAAAGCAACATAACACTAACATCATTCTTTCAATTATGAACTACACCTAGCTTAGCTTCCTTTTAAAGCAAGGTAACAACAATAGAACATCTAGGCAATAAAAACCCATGTTATTAATATTCAATGCCATGACTGCGGCGTCTCATGACTAATCTATAGAGGAGACGAGTGACAAATTTAATATTGTCAAGTATACAGTGTACCTGGTATTAAGTAATCTCTAATAATATATGACTAATACCCAAGACGTATAGTGGAATATATAGATATAGTGAATGAACATGCCTAAGCGGCAGTCGTAGGTTCATATCAAGTAAAGGTCTTTAAGAAATTAATAGAAAAGACAAAATCCTAATTATTTAAGACAGACATAAATCGACATTATCTCATCTCTCTTCTCAGCAGAACTGCATTCCGAACCGGTGGTAGCTTTTTGTTCATATGTTCATTCGACGATTCAAAAGTGCTTATAATAGTCTATTTGAATAAAGAATATTTTGAATTTCAATTAAATAGGAGAGATGACAGTACAGGTGTTTTAGTAATTATAGATACTCTGAAAATATAGTTTTAAAATTGTAGAACCACTTTCAACAGGCCCGAAAAAATAACCAGAGACAGACCCAGGAAAACATTGATTTTTTTTTACTTCACGCTCTAACCTGCACATGACAGGTTTGACAGTCAGAACCTATTGCTAAGACACTTCGTTCCCCACTTTCCCTCGAATTTTCAAGGCATTTTCGCCGCCGCACTTTTGTCCTGGTACCAAAGCGAAGAAACGAAAATACATTCCATATAGTAGGACCCACAACTGTCGCGTTACAGTCACACGGACTCAGGCGTACAAATATACCAAAATTATAGTTTGACGCCAAATATATCAAGCCTTACAAACTACAAAAAAATGTTCTTATTGTAAAAATATATACACAAACGTTTACAAAACACTATTACGATACACAATTATCACAATAGGAAGTTTCCACAAAAACAAATGAGAATGAATTGTTAATGGCAGATAATGAAAGTGTTCTTGAGACAATCAATACACTATGAAGTGATTTCATACGAACAAAGTACTTAATATCACTTCCGCGCATTATTGAGAGACAATTAAAAAATAAAAATAAATCATCTTTTATAATACATATGTACTGGTGAAATATGGAAAAATCTGAAAACCACAGATTATAAGTTGTTATTCCCATTTGATTTCGTTTAAAATATTTTCGCTAAGGTCTAGTTGAGCAAATTGAGAGGATTCATTTAGTCTAATTTGAACGAAAAGTGGAATGAATTAGAGGAGATTGCAAGAATGGCGTTACAAGGTAAAACATATCGTTTATGTAAATTAAGGGAAGAGCGTTGACTTTCTGAGAAAAAACAGATGTTTAAGGTACTGACAGACACCATGTGGCAAGCGTTGACTCTTGAAAATAAGAAACGTCTGGTTTCTCTCGTCTATAGTTTTTTTTGTTTCATCCTGTATCCCGCACATAGTCCCTGCTATAGGCAGACGGGTTTGAGAGTCTAGTTTTAAGACGTTCCGTCCCTATTAGGACCCCGTTCTCCGTTTTCTGCCAAATTCTGGAGCCATTGCCTGTTGAGTGAATCGAACTCACAACCTGTCGCGTTTACAGTCTCACGATTGTACCTCTGTGGGCCACGACTACCCTCTATAATCTTACACCTTTAAATTCCAATGTCCAATTCCACTTCCAAATATTACCTTACGTTACAAACATGAACTGCAAACAAAAATATTACTGTCTTCTGGAAAATATTTAGATCAAAAAGTAAAAAAATAGGTTGAGTGCACTACCCTAGTTAAAGATTTTTTTTGCGTCGTGAATTTTTGCTTACAATAAAAGCTTTATATGTGGAATATCGTATTTGATGGAATACATAAAACAATGTTATCACTTACTCTTTTATGATAAAAATGCTCCATAGCCGTTGTATACAGAAGATGAAAAATTTAGAGAACAGTTCCGTAAAAAGAAGAAGAAGAAGAGAAGAAGGCACACGCAGAACAAAAATTAAAAACTCACGTTTCTAATCCTCGATAACAATTGTAAAATAAAATAAAATATAATCACGAAAAATTCAGTTGCAAACATTAAGAACTGAGGTTGACTCGCTGATAATACGACGGCCATTTTATCTTTAAATTTTATATACTTTATCTTTGATTGTGTATCTTTTTTATATGCTCATAAAATCTTGGAAAAAAAAATCTTAATAAAATTGAATACTGGCCTATATTTTAACTCATTTAACAAATATTATTAAAGCAGAACCGACATCCTACAATCGTATTTCCATATGCCTCGTATATGGGGACGGGGTCAAACGGTCGCATCCTGAAAAGCAATCATCCAAATTGCTCCATTAAAAGATATGCGATCCCTATTATGCGACGGCAAAGCGCATTCACAATAAAAACTGACATTTTCTTTTAAAAGCATATTTAAAAATTTTTAAAGTATACAATCTACTATTGTTATACTCTTTTTTTGTGTCTGGCAATATTTTTGTTATTTTTAAAAAGTAACAGCACTGAGTCACAATTGATAAGATAACTCGTTATCATTAGTTAGTAGAGGCACATGAGATTGGGGTGTTAATATAACAATTAATTGTTATGAATTTCATACAATTTTTCAAAAATTTTTTTTTTAGCGTCACGCTGTGTCCCGCACACAGCAAGACAGGCAGATGGAACCTAGTGTTAATACACTCCGTTCCCCATTTTCCGCTGAATTCTGGGGGCATTGTATGTTGAGTGGTAGAACTGAACTGAAATCTGAATATTACTTAATACTACCATTTTCTTTCCACGAGCGGGGATCGAACCCCCAACCTATTGCGTTTACAGTCTTTGTGCCCCTGCGCCGCGACAGGTGAAATATATATACAAAAAAAATACTGATAAGAACTTAAGTTTCTTTATCGTTTCATAACTCTGCTTCACATGGCTGACATTGTAACGTAAAACAATAAGTTTTATTTGTTATATCGGTTTAGTACAACGTCTAGGCGACATTATTGATTATAATATGGCGGAGGTGCGATAACGCAGTTGAGATATTAATTTAAAGCATATTTTAATAATATAAATTCTAATTAGGAATTTTATAATAAATATCTTAAGCAGATAAAGAAATAGACTCTATTGGTTTTTCTCATATTTTTTTAAATTAAAAGAACAAGAACACTGATACCACACGGTAGAGTTAAATGCTGCACCTTGTCAAATTAAACATCGAACATAATACTCTGTTCGCCATATATATTGCCATATAGCAGTGTCGAATTACCTTTATTCAAATTTAAAGAAATAAATAAAGTTATGAGAATATGCATAAGCATAAATATAAATTATAACACTACTTCTTCTTCTTCTTCTTAATACAGAGAAGTTGAAAAAAAAAAGTGAAAAATTACACGCGAAAGGAGTCTTTTTCTTTTAAAATGTAAGCAACGATACAGGACACCCGAGCCCGCGGGCGCTCTCCATAGAAACCTTACATTTGCAATTTACGCTGGAGTAAAATACATACTCGTACATACATCACACATGTTATAAAGATGGTTTTTAATGAGGAAAACAAAACTATTAAATATTTATTGCTTATGACGTCTAAAATAGATTAAAAAGTAGTCTTCAATATGGTAAACATTGAAAACCACCTTACTTTAAAAATACGGAATATTTTAAATGGCATATAGCAGGATTGGCGACTCATCATTCTGTCCTTTCCACCTGAATTCGAGACATACACGTGGAAAAATAAACAAACTCGACGCTGGGGATATGTCTTACTAGAGCAACGAAATGAAAATAATACATTCCCAGAAAGGGAATCAAACCCACAATCATTGTTTACAGCGTTTTCAGACACCTCACTACAATCACCATGATAACCTTTAGAAGAAACTTAAAGTTGAACAAGATTCAAATTCAAATAATTAAATGAATATTTTTTTATACAGTATACAATTATATTTTGAATTTTCCACTTCGCATTCATCACCGCGTTACCGTCTCTACCAGACCGTGGCAGATAATATTCACAGGTACCAGATATTCAGGAGATAATTGCGCGACTATCAACCCTGCGACCTCTGATGCAGCAGTCGGCACCAATTACACATAATTTGCCATAAATATTATTACCGTATAAAGATTTTAAAAGCTATTTTCCTATCGTATCTATTAATATTTAAAAGAAAATATTGTTAATAATTGTTGAACTTGAACACGTTGCTCAAGGGCACAAGGGTGATGACTGTAACGAGATGATTGTGGGTTCGATCCCCATTTGATGGAAAGAATTATTATTTTCATTTCTTCGCTTTGTATGAAGACCTGAAAGCCTGGCGTTGAGTTTCGCCACCCAACAAGCAATGCCTCGAAAAATTTGGCGGAAAGCCTATTTTAAAAACTCTACCTTTGTGCTTTACTTTAAACTCTACTTTTGTGCTTTACAATAAACCCTATTATTTGTCGACTTATGAGTGATCAACTCGAAATTTATTTAACTACATTTTTCGCGAGAAAGGAACCCAAATTATGAGTAACATAAGACATTATTTTATTTAAAAGTCGTAGATAAAATTTATTACACGACCTGCACTGTGTTGATGATTCATTAAATAATGCAGTTTTATATATTATAACTATATTAGATATGGTTAGGTCACAATTATTTATTGTTCATATGACTAACACATTTATACCGCGACTGTTAACGCGATGGTGTGGTTTAAACCAAGAGAAATTAATAATTTTCTTTTCTCCCTGTGGTGGACAAAATGTTGTTTCAATAATTCGGCCGAAAGTAGGGAACGGAGTGTCTTAACACTAGATTTTTCCCTTTCTTGCTCTTAGCCATTCGGGAAAAAGCGTGAAGCTTCCCGCTAAAAGTAACATGATAGCCGAAACTTTTAAAAGGAAATCTTTTAAACGATAGTTAAGAATTCTAGCCAATAATAAGAAATGATCGATAATAACAAATCTATATGTAAACCAAACACCGAGTACGTGTGGAAGTTGCGAAAAGAATTGCACCGTTCGTCCGTACTCGTCGTCGGTGGCAAGGTGAACTATTCCGAATATAAAACGTATTACCAAATCGACCCCACCTACGGCCGCTATTTAGTATATCACCCGCCGATGCTATTTTTACCTTTGCCAGAGACCGCGTGGGCAGCAGAAAATATACCTATATTTTATTAAGAACAATGTTTTCTAATTATATTTCTTTGAGGTGGTTCATCGTATTATTAGGTTAAAATAGTTTTTTTTGTTTACTTTAGACGCAAATAATCTTTGAGTTGGTAGTTTTTCTTTAATAAATTAAAGTTTTAATCTACTATTATTCTGACGAACTTTAGTTGGTCAATATGTCATATTATTATGTTAGACAAGAAACACTCTGCTTCTACTTTTAAGACCCCAAAACATAATCCAATTGACGCAACCACACTTAATCACGTGCTGCGAGGAACGTGAAACGACTGCATTTTTAGATTCGATCAAAAATTGCGACAAGGTCGTATTTGACGAGGCTGTTGCTTTTTTTTTAAATGTTCAATTATAAATATTTCAATACGTAAAGTAAAACAATAAAGTAAATGTATTATTATGTTTAAATATAATATATTTCTTATAATTTTACCAGTTAATTCTTCTTTCCTTGTTCCCATTTTAGATATAATTTTATATAGGTATAAAAGGAAGGAAATATTATTAAAATGTTATATCCTTATTATTATTTTAGCTTCACGCTCTATCCTGCACATAGAAAGCTAGGCAAAGGGAACCTGAGTATATATACACACACATATATATATATATATATATATATATATATATATATATATATATATATATATAGTATTGAAGCACTTCCGTTCCCCACTTTCCGCTGAATTTTCGAGGGATTCCGTGTTGAGTGGCGGAACTCAAACTCATGAAAATGTTAAATATTTTATTTTCTCGTGTGGAAATCGAACTAACAACCTAACGCGTCCAGACGCACACTTGTGCCCCTGTGCAACGACTAGCCTCTAATAACATCTTTATTAACACAAAATATTCCTTAAAATACATTTTATGATTGAAACTCTACATTTTTACTTTCAATTAAAAAATAAACCTACATATTAAATTTTACTAGAACAGTCATGTCTACCTAGTTTACGTCTCCTTCACGCCTAGCAACGGTATGTTTTAAACGCAGGTTCCCTTATTTTCTTTCCACGAACAGAAAATCTAGCTAAACATAATGAGTTAAGCGATTAGGACCTAATGGCCATTTAACGAAATCATTGAACACCTTTTTGCGTGAATCACGGAACATCATTTGTTAAAATTCAATGAATTGTAGAACTTATTTAATAATCATTACTTAAATTTAAAAAAAACCTACCTTCTATTCTTAAGTAAAACTATATCTATCTATACGCAGTGTATTACCACTAGGTTCCCTCTGCCTACCCTGTTGTGTGCGGGATACAGCGTGAAGCTGATTTAATTTTAATTTATATCTATCCATCTATCGCTCTCAAGCCTGAGATTCATCTTGAGATGCCGGTTTATAGATACGGGCCTTAGTTACTACCACCAGACCTAAGGGGGGTAAAGTTGCACGTAAAAACTAGTTCATTAACTAATAATGCTCAATCTTTTATACGATTTCGAACATTTTCTTATGATAATAGTGTAATTAATGTTGCACTTTTATTATACTAATTAAAGGATTTTTTTCGTAAAATATAACTTTCGGAGAATTCCCTTTAATCGGCTTACGACGCTTATCAACAGGTATAATAGTACGGTGGAGGCATGTATGCGGTGCCTGATTAACGGATAAGCCTCTATCGATAGTGCCGCGGACACGATGGCCTAGTAAGTTTTCTATTGAAATAAATGCTTGTCAAATTCATTCTAATTCTAATGTTATTAATGGTAAATCTAGTCTAGTCCATTTGTACATTTATCCTCTGAAATAATTTTTGGATTTATTTTTTATGATTTAAGTATAAAAAAGAACATTAAAATGCATATAATTGAATCAACCAAGTCAGTATTTATCAGATATTTAAGAATAAAAATTTATTTGCATAAAAGTGTTCAACCAATGCTACACAATTCCATGCTTTACTGCTTAAATTTTTCATAAATAAAATAATTAATCTGTGCCTTCTTTTTAAAATAAAAAGATTAGCAAACATAAACATGGTTATAATATTATATTATAAATTATACAACTGCAAACATATATTTATAAATTTCCCAACTAAACTAAGGGTTACAAGAAATGAATATTGACGCCAATGTTTCTTGTAATTTTGTAACTTGAATTGTTTACAGCACACAATTTCTCACAGCCTTATTTCCATGACACAAGAAGGATCATAATATTTATGTACTACACCATAGCTACGTTCACATACATAATATTTAAATAAATACAAATACCTTATAGCTAGAACTAACATCATAACTAGGTGGGTAAATATAGATTAAAAGTTTATTTATTTTTGCTTCATGATTTTCATGGTAGGTACGGTAGCCAGAGAGTACATAGTGTTAAGGCACTTCATGCTCTGAACACAGTCTAATTTCCGAAATATTGCATGGTGAATTAGATGATGAGTTCTGTCTCAAGCTTACCAAAGCAAGAAAATAAAAATATTTAATTCCCACTGGAATTGGAAGTGAATGAAAATAAAAGGACAGAGGCTGTGACACGACAGCCCCAATTATAAAGAAAAGAGTAAAGCATATTAAAACAAAAATCTTATGTTACTTACACTCACCAAAGGCATGTGTTTTGGTACCGGAGGTTCAGGAGGCGGGCCTCTCGCTTTAGCTTCACTGGGTTGCCGTCTTATCATCGGCCTTGCTGGTGGTGGTTCTCTGGGCGCCTCCCTTGGAGACACTCTAGGTGACTCGCTGGGGCTCTCTCTGGCTGCTAGCACTTTAGAAATTGCAGCTGCAATATTTCCATCTGTTCTAGGCTGTCTGATTTTTTCAGGGGAGTTTTGTATTGGCAGTCTTGGTACATGTTGAGGTAATTGACCATTTGGTGTAGTACCTGTAATAATTAGAAGAATTGAATGACAAGTATGAAATTGTGTGTGGATTCTACTAAAAGTTAGATATTTTAAGCAAAATCTCAAATTACAAATTCATTTACTAATTTCGATTAATTATATAAACTTCCACCTAAATTGCAGTCTTTGTTGCAAAGAAGGACATCAGATGATTGGTTGTGAGTTCAATTCCTGCTCAAGGAAAGGAATTATTTTCATTTCTTATTTGGGTGGATACTGAAGAATGAAGTGACTTAAATTTGTGTTTATACATGATGAACCATATAAAGTATGAAGCTGAAAGAAGACTTTGACCATTAATCAAAAATTATCCAAATTGTGTTATAATTCAAATATATTGTTATACTAGTAAATAACATCCAGTTTCTTCAAAATTTATACAAAAAGAATCTTATACGAATATAAATAATTCAAAAACTTTGATATCATTAGATAAAAACTAATATATAGATAAAGATAAGTAAATATTTTATCATTAATATTTTTTTAATATATATTTGTCAATATTTTTTTTCAAACTGTAAACTATATTTTCAGATTAGTAGTTGTCTCAAAAATAAAGGGGAAGGAGAGGGATAACCAAGTAACTTGACAGCCTAAATTCCCACTGTCTCTCTCTGCTTTATGTGGGATACAGCATTAAGACAAAAAAATATTTATTTTACCAGCTAATTTTCCAGTAGGCCTTAATTTAGGCATGCCTCCAGCAAATAGGCCTCCTAACCCTGGCATTGCACCACCTCCATTTGGCACAGGAGTAGCAGTTTTTACTCCATTTCCTACTGGAGAACCACTGTTTGGCACATTAGATACCTTTCCTGGTATATATGGTCCACTTTTGTCCACTGTAACAGTCTTTTTTAATTTTGCTCCTTGTCTAATGGAGCTTAATAAAGCATTGCGATTGTCTGATGAACCACCTTTCGAATTACCTAACACAGGCGGAGGTGGTGGGCCAGGAGGTGGTGGAGGTCCAGGAGGCGGTGGAGGTCTCGGTGCCATGGTTGAACACTAAATAAAGTTATTATATACTATACGCCATAGAAACCGAGAACACTAAACTATTTACTTGTGTACACTCGCTGTCCTCACAACACGAATGCACGGTGATACTGACGCGTGATAATAACATTCAATCGTCGATACGTCATTCTACACAGACCCATGCTAATTTACATAAAATACTAAGAGCCTTGCCCTAAAAGATTAATCATTATAGGAAATACGTAGGCACGAGAAACTGTTTTTAACTGGTATCACCTCATTTTCGATAACTACTTTCGATAAAAACACCATTTGTCATGGTGAATACTATATTTTCTAATCTTAAAGTAAATATTACTAGCTTTACAATATCTTAATATAAATCGGTCTCGTAACTAAGACTTTGAATGAATAAAATTCATCAAATTCACAAATTGCAATATGGCCGAATACAGCTGTCAATGTTAATGTTGCCTTAGTAGAAAAATTTGAAATTGTTAGTAGATTTTAATATTACTAATTTACAGTTTCATTTATTTTATAGTAACCATACTAGGATCTAGGAAGCTATGTTGCGAAAAGATTTGCAAAAATTTAGCAAAATTATCTGTTATGTCCGCACGCGTTCGAATAGGTTAGTCAAAGTGCAATCTGTGCGCGTGAATTTCACGTTTTTCTTCCTCCCCTCTTACTATTTGTCGATTTCTGATGGCATTATGATGATGGCATGTGTTGAATGACGGAACTTAACCGCGCTTCGCTTCGACAACAGGCTGAAGAAATAAAAATATTATTTTTTTATTTAATTTATTATTTATTATGGAGAAAGTGTTTTAATATTAAGATCCCTCTGCCTACTCTGCTGTGTGCGGGATACAACGTCAAGCTGAAGCTGATAATTTATATTTTCTACAAGAAATTTAAAAGTTGTAATTATATTTATGTAATGATGTTTTATGAAGAACACTTTATATTTATTAAAATGAAATAATCCATCTCTAACAATTATTATAGTTATAAATTAATAAAAAATTAATAAGTCATTACTTCAAATAAAAAGTATTATTATATTAATGTAAGGTGCTGGCAGTTGCAGATGCTGTATCATTGGCATGCATAGAAGTATATTTCAAAAGATTAGAATCATAACTAGCTTCACTTCCACCCTGTGCAAAAAGAGCAGCTCTCAAAGCGGCTTCACGTTCGGCTTCATCTCTCTCTTCACTCATTTTTATTTCTCTTTCAATGTCTAATTCTTCTTTTTCCTGAGCTAATTTATTTTTAAATTCCATATTTTCCCTGTATTTAACTAAGCGCGCCGATAAATATTTGATAGGATCTGCAGGTTGATACAAGATTACATCAGCAATACATTCTCGCAACGCTTTTCCAACAGTTACTTTTATATACTTAAAATCTTCTGTGACGGGAACATCACCCGGGCATGGTTCAAATATATCTAGGTGGCTCCGAATGCGTACAAGGTTACCTAAACCATCATTTTCATATTCACTAGTTGAATCACTTTCACGATAGATATGTTTTCCTTCGTCGTTAATATAGTAGCGACCATAATTATCATAATAATAAATGACACCATCTATTTCTTCTTTTGTTTTTAAAAGAACGCCAGAACTATCCATCATGAACTCACTGGCGGTTTTATGAGCCTTGTAAATTCTTTGACGTGTCTTTGTATCTAAAAAGTATCTTCCACATTCGTCATAAAAATATACATGTCCTTCATCATCAGTTAAAGGAACTAAGACGTTTAGCTCATTTGGTTGATATAGAATATTATCTTCTGGAATCTTGTAAATCTTTCGACTATATTCATCTACATAAAATGTGCCCAATTCATCACTATATTCTTCTTTTATATCTGCTGCACTAAGAATGGAAATAATAGATTTGTGGCTACGCTCACCATAGAGAGCTATATCCCAAATACAACAAAGTTCTGTTACTAAGCGCTCACGTTCCTCATGTGGTAAAGCGTGATTAAATATACGTAGTTGATAAAAATCTTCACATATGCACATCTCATCTTTATCTAGTTGTTCTAATTGTATATCGGCCGATTCTTGTAAGTTTTTCAACGTAGTTTTTAAATTTTCTAAAGCCGTAAGTCTGTTTTCCAAAAAGTCCTTTTTCCGTCGCAAAGCTGCCAAAGCTGCTGAAGTTGGTTCATGTTCTAATCTAGAAATTCGATCTTCTAAGATATTTATTTTTTCTACAATTTTACTTATTTCCAAATTATGAACCGCAGTACATCTGATCATTGTGCTCAATTCTCTACCCTCTTTTTTTAAGTTTTCCAACAATGCTAAAGCTGAAGGAGTTTTAGAAGTTTGTAAATCTTCAACTATTTGTTGCAATGTCTTGGTTAAATCACCAGTTAAACGAGGAATGTTTACTGTTATATATTTGGTTAAATACATTGAAAGTTCATCGTAAATTTTATCAATCCAATGCAATAGTTCCTCAGTAGAATTTTTTAACTTTATTTTAAATATATCATTACTGTCATAGTTTCTAAAACATTTTAATTTTTCTAAGAGTACCTGTGTAACTTCCTTATGCATTTCTTCAACGATTTCAATATCAGCAATAAGGTTCATTTGATTTTCATTTGGTAGAGATTTCCCATGACTGGCCATATATTTCTGATAATAATTTAAGCGATTCGATATAGCGTCGATAGTAAAACTAATAGCTTGAAAAATGTCTTCCCTTGCAATATCATTCATAGTTTTAGAAAATTGTTCTACCTCTTTGATTGCATGAAGCCAATTTAAATGGAAGTCAACTATTACGTTCATTATTTCAGGTTTGGATTCTTCTTGAAGTGCTGACCGTAATGAGCACATCGTGTTAAAAATGTTGTCTGAATAATCATTTTTTGTAAAAAAAATTACTGGAGTTTCGTAAAAATGTTTAACCTCTTGCGTAATATCAAAAAGAAAACTAATAATTACTTCTTTATTTATTGTTACTTTCTCTGATTCCTTATCCATTTTAAACATTGTTTTGCAATATTGAAATTGAACTAATTTTAGAAATAACTATACATTGTTTTGTTATGTCATATTTTTTTCTCTAATTTAATAATTTGTCACATAAAAAGTTCCAGTACTTTTATATAAAATAAAACCGACTTTTGGTAGAATTTTTATACTGTATTGGTAGAAAAAGGATTTTATATAATTTTTGAAAACGGTAACCCTGTACGCGTCTACGATTTGTTTCCGAAAAGGTCGTCGATGACTTTGCGATTATACAAAATTACAAAGAAAGTGTAGCTGTTGTTGTGTCATTTTAATATACACTTTTTAAATAGTTAACCTATACAGTATGGCCGGTGCAATGTTATTTGAGAGGTCACGAGTTTCATCGTCAAACAGAGACGAAGACGTCCGCATGACTGACAAAATGGTTAGCACTGGAGAGCTCCCCGAAGATGACGAGGAAAATATCCGAGCCAAAGAGCAAGGAATATTAAACCTCGGCGAAAAGTACAAGAAAGAAGGTAAAGCTAAAGAACTTGCTGAATTAATAAAAGCAACCAGACCGTTCCTTAGTCTGATAAGTAAGGCTAAGGCTGCGAAATTGGTCCGTTCCCTCGTAGACTTCTTCTTGGATTTGGAAGCTGGCATTGGAATTGAAGTTCAGCTGTGCAAAGAATGTATAGAATGGGCCAAAGAAGAGAGGCGCACGTTCTTAAGACAGTCTCTCGAGGCAAGACTCATCGCGCTCTACTTCGACACCGGTATGTACACAGAGGCCTTAGATTTAGCCACCGCACTGCTGAAAGAGTTAAAGAAGTTAGATGATAAAAATTTATTAGTTGAAGTACTGCTTTTAGAGAGTAAAACTTATCATGCACTTAGTAATTTACCGAAGGCCCGTGCATCGTTGACGTCAGCAAGAACTACAGCGAATGCTATCTACTGTCCTCCAAAAATGCAAGCGGCTCTCGATTTGCAGTCTGGCATCCTGCACGCTGCAGATGAGAGAGATTTCAAAACGGCTTATTCTTACTTTTATGAGGCCTTTGAGGGTTATGATGGAGCAGACAGTCCTAAAGCTCTCACTGCACTTAAATATATGTTGTTGTCTAAAATAATGCTTAATCAAGCTGAGGAAGTAGGTACAGTGTGTAGTAGTAAAGCAGCTCTCAAATATGCAGGCAAAGAATTGGAAGCAATGAGAGCTGTAGCAACTGCATCACACAAAAGGTCCCTGGCCGATTTTCAGGCAGCATTAAAAACTTTTAAACCTGAGCTCGAAGAAGATGCAGTGGTCAGAGCTCATTTGGGAGCATTATATGACACTATGTTGGAACAAAACTTATGTCGTATTGTAGAGCCTTATATGCGTGTTCAAGTAGACCATGTAGCTAAATGTATCCGTCTGCCAGTTGTTCAAGTTGAGAAAAAGCTATCACAAATGATTCTTGATAAGAAGCTCAATGGAATCCTAGACCAGGGTGAAGGTGTATTGATTGTCTTTGATGAATCCCCTCTCGAAAAGACCTATGAGACAGTTCTAGAAACCATCCATCATATGAGCAAAGTTGTTGATACCCTCTATCAGAAAGCTAAGAAACTTTCATAGGCCCCTGTAAATTTGTTGTAGCATTAAACATAAAATATATATCAGATAACCGTAAAGTTTCAGTTCAAATAATGTAAATTAATGCTATTTTTTATGCTAAATTCCTTTAACATAATTTTCTAAAGCTAAACAAGTTGACACTACTATAGACTAATAACAGAGAAAATATATACATTTTTCCTTTTATTGTATTGTATTAAATCTTAAAATGTTAATCAGTTAATATACTAATTTCATTTTAATGTTCTTTTTTAACTTAAGCTAGTGAAAAATTGTAATATTCTGTTTTTTTTTTGAGAATAAAAGGTGTTCTCCAAATATTGTTGTTTACTTTGTTTAACATTTTCAAAGTGTTATTTGTGGTAAAAGAATAGAAATATATTGAAGAAAACATATATTATTTGAATGTACTATGATTTGAACCCATACTTCTTTGATTGGATTGTTTATTATTTGACATTCAAAAAATGAAGCTTGTAACTCCTTATTTTGAACAAAAATATTTAAATTTTGAATTTTTTAAAGGTTTCAGTTGTCCTACATGCAATTTTTATGTTTTCTTAAAATATTATTGTTTACTTTGGCCCTCATTATATTTGCAAGTCATTTTATTTTAGGTGTTGGCACATGTGTTGCATCCTATTCAAATGTCTGAATTATCAGTACATTGCACTTGAAACATTATGACCTTAATCTTAATTTCTAAAAACTAGGATTTCTCTCCTTCTACATAGATTTTTCTTTAAATGGATTGAATTAGTTAGAGCAAAATAATCATATTTTTTAAATAATATTTATTTTACAATCAAAAATGATAGAATACTATAAGAAAAAATATGATAAATAAAAAACATTTGTCTATTCAATTAAATTTATTTTATTTAAATAAAATTATATTATATACAAAATTAAACATTGAATATTGACTTGATACATATGGTACTGTAAAATATCAATAAAATATATTTAACTAAACATTACTTTCTCTTGTATAAGGCACATTTTGAGCAATATTTAATGAGAGTCTAAGTTCATTTTACATATCTAAGTTAAAAATATATAAAAACTGGTTTAGTGTGAGTCGGACTGACACACTAAGGTTTCCATACCATTAGCTATTAAAAAAAGCAAAAAAATTAAATATCTGTTGTGTGAGAGCCCCCTTAAACATTTATTTTATTGTTTTTTTTTTATATTTGTTATTACAAAAATCTTCTGTAAATATTTCAACTATCTAACTATCATACATGGTTCATGAGATACAGCTTGTTGACAGATGAACACACAGACAAGGCCACCTTCCCTTCCACCCTTTAAGCACACTTTGTTGATTTTAATAGACATAATAATTTTGTGCTACTCTACATATACACAAAACCATGTTTTCTTTATACATTCAATTATCAGGATTTTCGATTATCCAAATGACTAACGACAACAATTCGTCCGGTTAATCGAGGTTCTATTATTGTACATCGCTTTAAAATATTCCTTTAACATACTTCATGTTATTGTGCAGTCGTACCTAGTCTTTTTAAAAATAGTATTCAGGAGGTAGTAGATTATAGGACGTTTTGATCTATCAAAATTCTATATTGGTAAGATTGTACTACATTTTCTTCCTAGACCATCATATTTAATCTCAATGGCCTATTTTAAATAACTATATTTTAAAACATATTTACACTTGTTTATCTCATAACAATACAGTCGACGAATTGTGACTGCTGAAGTTAAGTTTTGTGTTTTTGAGAAAATAAGAAAAAGAGTAAGAAAAATTCTAAAAATAAATCTGAGCAGACGTCATGCGGTAACTTCATGGAAGCCACGACTCGTCAACCGTATTGTGTATCTAAACATTATTTCGTTTATTGAACTCTTCTGTATCATGAGGCACATCCCACCTCGGGTTCCAGAAGCCTTCGGGTGTTTTAGGCCTCACGGGGTTGGAGCGACCACGGTGTTTTGAACATTCTTCTATTTTCTTGGCTAGCATCTCTGGGTTGTCTTTATAGAGGTCTGTCAGGAACTGTTGGTTTAATAATTATTATTAATAAAGAAAAGAAATCGATTATTAATACTAAAACAGTTAATGTAAACATTATATGTTATTTTTTAAAAAAAAAATACTGAATATTTCTATATTACAATTACATTGAGAATTTTGTAATTATTTAATACTATTATTTCCGTTTTATTTTTTTTTTGTTTCACAATGTATCCCCATATAGAACGATAGGCAGAATGAACCTAGTGACTCAATTTAAGAAAAGAAACATAGTAACAATTTGTAATTATATGACATTGTTGTAAACAGTGGCCAAGTGCAAGTCAAAGTCTCTTATGATAGATTTTTTAGTACCAAATACAGATTAGGGCCACTTAACATATACAGGGTGGAAGAGGCAGCGCTTCTTTTATTGAAACTGCATATAGGGTAATATATTTCAAACCCACACCTAAGAAATTAATCAAGGTACCTCAACAGTTTGGACGTAGGATTTTTTTTTCATTTCACGATTTTTATCCATACCTGTATTTCGTGTGACGCACACATACTTGTGCGACGTTTCCGATTTGACAGGTAAGTGTGTGCGTGCCTATGTTATACTTTACAAATGGCGTTTTATTTTAAAACGATAATTTTATTATTTATTTTGTTTGAAAAAATAACTTTTTCATTTTTGGGAATTATTTTTTTTCCGAATTATATTAGGCTTGTAGTTAAAACTGTGGTTTCATTTAAAGTGGTGCTGACAATTCCACCCTGTATAAAAAAAATTTTTTGGCAGCAAAAATTACTTTATTTTTCATATTGTTAGTTAGTATAAATGATTTTTTTTATTTAATAGTGTTCATTGAGATGTTCAGCATTTTCAACAGCTTTAGTAACGTAAATACAAACTTACTGGTATACAGTCGTCACAACACCACCCGGGCAAAGCTTTTTTTTCCGCTTTTCTCCGAACTGCCATTTCTTTATACTGCGGCCCTATGTCAGCTCTAATTCTATAATTTATAAAAATTACATGTATTTCTTTAAAATTGCACGAAGGATACAGAAAAATAAAAAGTAATATAAATTAAATTGCATAAAATCTTTTATATTCAAAATATCTAGTCACCTTAAATTAAATCGTGATTTTGATTCTGCCAGTATGCAATATAATAATTAAGTTGTAATATAATATAATAATTAAGTTGGTGTAATAAAGTGTATATAAAGTTAAATAAATAAATATTATTAAATAAATTAAATAAATAAATACTAATAATAAAGTTAAATAAGTAAATAAAGTTAAATAAATAAATATTATTTAAATATTAAGACAGAATATTTTCTATAAACCTTTTAATATTATCATTTGGTTTGACAACACCCTCCTTTTGCAGTATTGACATACTAGATTCCATTTCTTGTGAATTTATTATATTGAGGTTTTCTGCTAGTGGATGTTTGGTGGGGCTGAAACAACAAAAGAAAATTAAAAAATATTATTTCTTATTTAAAAACGAATTCATTATTAAATAAAATTCTAAATAATGAATGTTGAAGATAGGCTAGTTTGAACGGATCCACTCCATAGCGTGTTGAGGCGAAACTCTCGCACTTTGTTTCACCATTGCGCTACATCGGAAATATGTCGAATATGATAAAAAAAAGGTCAAAAAAATGGGCGCCACGTAAAATGAACATAGCCGTAGTACTTAGTAATAAAAGGACATTCCAAAATAATATCCTATCCTATATCTTATAAAACAAAGTCGCTTTTCGTGTCTGTCTGTTGTTTCTAACTCTTCTTCTTCTAAGCCACCCAACGGATTTTGATGCGGTTTTCACCATTAGGTCGAGTATTTTTCGTAGAAGGTTTATATATAGTTTATCATTTGTACATTCTTATGTAAATTAACATAAATACGATAAATGTGTATAAAGTCCTACCCGTTGAGACACTTTCGCGCATGCGCTGCTCTAATTGTAAGTACTACATGAAAATAATGTACTGGAGTATTGTTCCTCTTAATAAGATCTACAAAAAAGTCCGCGACGGCATATTCGTATCTTTTAAGAATAACGTGTAGTGATCATTTTTCTGTCTAAAAATAATAATTTCAATATATTTTTTATTGTGAGTCATATTTTTCCATGATGGTATTAATCCTTATCCTTTAAAACACTTTATTAATTTTCTACGTTAAACGAAGATAAAGTTTGCTTTTTACACTATTTCGAAATTGCGAATAGTTTTACAGAAAAACGCATTTAATTGTTGACACACCCCGCCGTTGACACAGCAGCTGTATGTTACTCAAGTTTCACTTATCCCTTACTCTCAGCATATAAATAAGTATATTAGTTACGTTGGCCATTTAATGTACTGTAACTGTTTTTCATTTTAATAAGTACTTTAGAAGTTGTTACAATATCAAAAAATCCTTGCTGCGAAACGGCTCGCCACCCGCCATGCGTCCACCGCGCCCGCCTGCCTTACACGCATCGGTGGTTCAGTGGTAGAATGCTCGCCTGCCACGCGGGCGGCCCGGGTTCGATTAACGGCCGATGCATTCTATTTAATTTTCCTCACAGGCAGCCACGTAGTGCTTGCTTTTCATCAGGGACAGAATACCCTCTTCAGCACTAGCCACAAGCTCGAAAAAAAAACCCGCCTGCCTGTATAGCAACGAAGATTTAGATGCGTTTGCACGTATTGGATAATTGGAGTTGAATGTATTCTTTCAGCGCGATATATTTGGTTGCATATTTTTTATAGTAGTTATTAGTAGGTAGGTTTTTGTTTATAATTTCTTCCGTTTAAAATCTATCTAAATAGTCTTTTTAGTTAAATAGTCATTTAAATATATTTTAATAAGTACTTGAAAAGATTATTAGCACAGATTTAAAATTACGGTACCTACTAAAAATCCTTGCTGTGTAAAACAATTGGAAAATCCTTATTGAAACTACGAAAATGCGGGTTGCATTAGGGTTTAATTAATTTTCACATTATCTTAAGTGCTTTGCAAACATACATTATATGAATAATCCAGTAGTAAAAGCGGGCGAAGCCGCAAGAGGGTCGCTAGTAAATAATATAATTAACAAATGATTATTTTGTGACAATAACTTAATACATTATTTGTGGAGGCTGTACTTGGAAGATTAATTAATTAATTACAATTACAACACAATTTCTTTATAAGAATACATTATAATCTTAATTTAATTACATTTATCGCTGACGTGACTATAATATTGATTTAATTTTCATTTCTTCGCTTGGTGTCTAGGCGAAACGCATTGAATTCCGCCATTCAACACGTAATGCTAGGTTTCTAGCAGGGTTAGGTTCTTAACGCTAGGTTCCCTCTGCCTACCCTTTGTGCGGGGATACAAAGTGAAACTGACTATTGTGTGCTATATGAAAATGTTTACATGATATTATATAGCCTTCCTCGATAAATAGAATGGACTATCCAAAACAAATCAATTTTTACTTCAATTGACGAATTATAGCAGTGTTTGCTTTATCACTATTGATATAAATAAAAGCTTAAGCGAAGCCAGTCGCGGCGCAAAAGCACGAGCGTGCGAAGCACCGTAAAAAAATAAAAATATTTACCTGCAATTAATCATAGTTTTATTTGTATTCTTGTTCATTTGTTGTAAAAGCGACATACTCTCATCAGGACAGTGGGTTTCATCTTTTGATTTATTTCGCTTGTCGGACATGTTCAATCTAAAAATAGCACGTACCATATGATTAGTAAAATTAAACATTAGAATAACAAAAAATAGGTAACATCAATCAACGTGGCGGACTTTCAGTATTTCATTATGATTTTCTCCTTCACGCTTTATCACGCATATAGCAGAATTGACTCTAAGAGAAAGTCATTGCCAACTTTAGTCTTAATAAAACTTAATTATCAAAAAAATGTTGTATTCTCTGTTATGAAATAAAATATTGGTCAATTTTACGATCATTTCACTCGCATTGATTGCAAAGGATATTTCAAAATAGCATTCACAATACAGCTTTTTCAAGTTAATATATTGTTGTATTTGTCAATCACAAATTTTATAAATGAGAAAGTATTGTAAGAGTATAGTGCAAAAAATACAGTCATTTAATCATACAACCTACTACCTAGTGAATAGAAGCTATTATCAAATTTTAATTTTGTGGATAATATAAAAAAATAATTATCATGAAAAATTATAGTTACATAATATCACAATAATATCACTATAAAATGAATTAGAAAATTCAAACTAACCTTTGAGGATACTGTTGTAAAATATTAATAGAATCTTCCATTTGTTTTATATCAATATCAATCATTGCCGGTTCATTTTCTTCATTGCTGTTGTCCCTTTCTAATTTTAGTTTCAATGCTGAGGGCATTTTTAACTTTCTAGGACTGTCTTTTGTTAGGGATTTACTTCTAAAAACATAATAAAGTATAACTCGAAAGTATAAGATAGTTGAATAAAAAATGTATCATGTAAATTATTTTGTACTGATAGTAAAAGGAACATTTTAAATATTTTTTTTTAAATTCTGATGAAACTATTTTAGCCGAATTGTAGATCTGGGTCCACTTAACTAACTTGTTACTGGTACCGTACCGTACCGTGCTTAAAAGTCTGGTTTTCTACAACATATTTGATACGTAGTCCGACATATTAAAAGTATTTAATTTCTACGCTTTAGAATATTAAGACAAATAAGTGGATGTATGTAACTCAAATACTTTTTCGTAACACCAGTTAACTTGAGGCCAGTTGTGGCGCAGGGGCACAAGGGTAAGATTGTAAACAGGTTGTTGTCAGCAGAAACAGGCGAATATAAGTGTCTTAACAAAAGGTTTCCAGGTTTCTTCTGCCTACCCTGCTGTGGAGGATACAGCGTGTAGATAAATCTATATATATAAAATCGAAAGGTCACTCATTCATCACGAAATCTCAGAAACTACATGTGCTAGGAATCTGAAATTTTGCATAGGAGTTATTTATAGGACTCGCTAAGACGGAAATTTGCAATATTCAACTTCTAAGGGGTTGTTTTTGGGGTTGAATGTTTGTATGAAACTTCGTTACTACAAATTCTATGGGTATCAAATTGTGCATGGTCGTCACTTATAGGACGTAGGTACTCATGGAGAAGAAATTAATAATAACGTAGTTATTAGCGGGCCGCTAGTAAATAAATAATAATAAAAACACAATGAAGCAATTACTCCTCATAATAAAAGTAACTTATAGCCTTGGACCACCCTGATAAAGTACCTACTTACTTAACATTGCCGTTAGTGTGTAAAGTTTCTCTATATATTAGCGACTTCGCCCTGTGGCCGGAAATAACTAAAGAGTTGTTTTAATTATTTCTATTTTTCCACACATAAAATATTTTAAGCATCCTGGGTGACTCTGATTGATAAGTCCAATGGTGGTACAGGTTATAACTCATATTGAAACAAATAACGTAATGTAATATTATAGCCCTTCTGCACTATAAAGATTGTCAAAACCTTTCATATTTTTTCAATTCAATCCAGTAGTTCCTGAGATTAGGTTGGTCAACCAAACTTTATAATATGATAGAAGTTATAAATTTGTTAATATAGAAATATATCTAGATATAAATAAAAAAACACTCACATAGTTTGGAATACAGGACCACTTGTAGGTGATGGTTGTATTGTATCATCTGTATCTAATATTTCACTCTTTAAGTTTTGCTGCAAATAATAAATATGATTTTAGTTAATTATTATTTTTCTAACTATATATATATTCACCAACTATATTACTTTATGTATGTCCATCTATTTCTTCATCATTTGTGGACCAAATTTGTTTATATATCTCATAGGTTGATAGGATCTCATAATGGAATTTCATGGACATCGGAAGCCCACAAATTTTATAGGCACATACTATACTATATGTTTCATATAAGATCTTACAATAATAATAATATATTTGCCTCTGTAGTCATAAGCTGATAACAATACTCATACCAATGGTGATGATGATGACAATAATAGAATAAACACAACTCCTCAACAATTTGGACATCATCTTTTAAATATTATAGAGATTTATAGAAGGATAGTTTTAGTTTTGGCTTGTGGACGTGAGATCACATGTTCCACACATGTGACTAAGACTATGTATTATTACATATATACAACAAAATTACATAAACCTGAAAATTATCTTCCATACAATTTCTTTCTAACATTTCTGGGGAGCATGTAAGATCTACAATATTTGATGTTTTCACTTTGACCAAATTCAATCTTGCCTGTTTCAATCTGCTCGAAGGTTTATTTCTGTTTGGTGTGGGAAATGATAGCTTGATGTTTTTGTTTTCTGGTGTTGGCCTAAAAAGATGATGTTTACTTTAGTAATTTTTAATGTTATATACATTGAATATTTCTACTCATTTTGCATTCAAAATTATAGTTATTGAATTTTAGACTAAATTCTCAGAAATTGGCATAAACTTAGTGTTAATTAATATAAAATTTTTCATTCTTTTGAGTGGGAATCGAACCCATAAGTCCAAGCACCAGTGACATGCTTTATTGGGCCACTATTGCTACAAGATGTGTAGCTATAGGTGTTCCGGTTTAATGGAGAAAAAACTACATAAACATTCAAATTTGGGCAGAAAGTTAAATGCCCGTCTTGTATATAAGCTGCATACAATGTTAAGCTAAATAAATTAAATTCAATGTAGATCTTACCAAGACTCAGGACATTTCTTTTTATCTTTCAAACTTAAGGAATGTGTGTTAGTTTTCTTTTTAGTAAATATTATTGGACTCTTTCTACCCAATGGAGTTGTTTCAATTTCTGATATAGATTCATCTTTATTCTCTATAATGTCTTTGGAACTTTCAAAATTTACTTGTGGTTCTAATTTTTCCTTTTTTATACTCCTTTTAGGCGATTGTTTATTCAAAATGTTATAGATTGTGTCTAAAATCTTAAAGTCTTGTGTTTCATTTAACTTATCAAGAGCTGAAACTGAAATTAACAATTTGTAAGCATATTCTCATTTATCAATTGTATAAGAACATATAAATAATTTTTACTCCACCCTCTTTCCTTTAATCTTCTCATCTTTTTTATATTAATTTTTATGGAATGGTTGATGGTTGTATGGAAGAGATCTCCTGTGGCATTAAGGCCACTTTTACACCAAAGTTGTATTTCTTATTATTATGTTTATAAGATGTATAATTTTGTTGGTGTAATAAACCATTAAATAAAATAAATAAATATGTATGTAAATAGACCATTGTGGTACAGCATCTGAATATGCAATAATTGTGGGTTCTAGTCCACAATGAATTATTTTTATTTATTTCTTGGTAAGTGTGGCATCAAGCACCTCTTAAAGAGCAAAGTTTCAAAAATTGGGCAGTACACAACACAACTGAATAAATGAGTAAAATACAGCATGACACTGAAATTAAATGTATATAAACAATAGACTTTTAAGTTTGGTTAAACCTTAACCTTACCAATGGATTTAAATAAATTTTCCTTGTTGATTACCTCCTTTTTTAAATTTTCACAATTATTACAAATGTACCTGTAATATACATTAATAAAGTAATTTATGGTAAAGTTTAAGTAAATTATGAGAATACAGAAGAGTGTAAAATTAAATATTCACCCATTTTGCTCTTTTTGTGATAAGAAAGTTCTATAATTTTCATTTTCTACATGTAACTCTTCAAAATCACTAACTAGATCTGAAACATAAATCATAAATTATTCACATAATTTCGTTGAATTTAAAATAACGAGTAACTAATGAGAGAAGAAATCACCTTTAAATTTTGATATAGTCTGTTGAAGTGTCGATTCCACTGCTACAATTTTAGTTATGGGGAAAGATTTTGGATCTTTAAAAAGTAACCAATTATTTTCATTTGTAAGGCTCATCATAGATTATTTATTATATTTTTATTATCAGTTCATTTAAAACTTTTAAAATTCACACTGTATCCCGCATACAACAGAGCAGACAGAGGAAGCTAGTGTTAAGATACCCCGTTCTCAATTAAAATTCTTCTTAATTAGTAACATAATATATTACTAATTTAAGTTCAGTTCGGTTCTTTATTTATTTAATAAGACTTTCAGCAAGTGTTTAGCGCGCCACTACACAATAAACAAACGTGATACGAAATCACAGAACATATTTACGAAATACGTACCGTTGACGTTTGATCTTTATTTTTAACAACTATCAATGTCATTTAGATTTTAACCTTTTATTCTAATATCACAAGAATTAACAATGTTTCCAATGATATTCTTATATATGAAAATTTCTTTATTTTTTTTCATATTTTACTATTTACATTTCATTTCATTATTTTAAAATTTATTATATATTTATCTGTGGTTATACTGTCAACTTTGATTTGGCCACTATAATATAAATATTCTGTGACAATGAGGCAAAGAACAAAACGTATATGCCAAAAATTATTTTCTGTTTAATAATCAAAGAACTCTATATATTTTCCAGTATATATTACACTTTCTTATTTCTAGTTACTTTATATCAGGCAAGTAGTTTTTATAAGTAATTGTTAAAATTAGACCAATCTAAAGTCGTAAGTCCTTTCCCTATGGCCTTTGCCTGATGATTATAAAGAAAAAAAAAAATATACCGTATGTCTTTTATGAAGACTATTTACTAAAACTATTAATTAATAAATTATTTAAAAATTGCATACAATAAATTTTAAGTATTTTAAGACTATTTTATATTCACAAAGAATTTTTCAAGATTTACTTCCACAGTGAGATGTATAATTTAAAGCTTTTGCCTTTTTATAGGGCTCTTAAAGAAAATGTTAGATATTTTGTATTTAAAAACATTGTCTTGTGCTGAAAACGTACACCAAATTAAAGTATTATACATTTTTAGTATTAGAAATTGGCAAAAATTGATATTTATTATGAATGAAAATGTTATTATCTTACAGCTCTTGAGAGGTCGTAAATATGGAAACCGACGACGATACATTTATTGTAATTATTGGAGATGAAGATGAGGATTCATCGTTTGTCGCGCCAATTCAAATAAAACAAGAAATAAATGATGAAGAGGATTTAAAGGAGAATTCTGTTTGTAAAGAAATTGAACAATTTAATATATCTATAAAAAAAGAGCCTTGTGATTATTATGAAAGATGTGAAGATGAGAATAATTACAGTTACTTAGTAGACAAATTAGAAGATTTTTGTGATGATGATCAAGAATATGTACCAGATATTCTAGAAGAGTCATTGTGTCAACTTAGTTACAGTAGTTCAGATGAAAATAGTAACATTATAAAAATAAGAAAAGACAAACAAAGAACCAAAATGCTTAAACCATCGGATAGAAAATCTTATGTTAAAGAATTGATGAGGCTATTCCCTGAATTGAGGGAGGATAAAAAGTTGCTAATAAGTTGCTTAGTAGAAATTATGAAGACTAGACAGCCCCCAAATCCCCCACAAGACTATTATGTTATGAATGGAATTATGCTTGAGTATGAAAATATTTCAGTATAGCTTTGTTTTGAAAATATAAGATTCTGGTTTGATTCACAGTAAATGAAACCTATTTTAAAAACACACCATTCTTTTAAAAAAAAAATCAGCGTCATGCCGTATCCCGTACACAGCAGGGTAGGCAGAGGGAACCTAGTGTTAAGGCACTCCATACCCACTTTCTGCCGAAAGTGCGACCCATTGCGTGTTGAGTGGCAGAACTCAACGCCGCACTTTGCCTCAACACTAGAGAAGAAATGGAAATATAAACGTAAATAAATATTTCACTTCCTCGAGTGGGGATTGAAACCACAACCGTCGCGTTACGGTCACACCCTTGTGCCGCTAAGCCACGACGGCCTCGACGGCCTCGACGGCCTCGACGGCTTTTTTTACACCCAGTTTAAATTTCAGAAATCAACCAGTATTGTTTCAAAGTTAGGAAATGGAAATAATTTATTCCCATGAGAGTAAATTGATCCCATAAATATTGTATTTATGGTCTGATGCTGTGCTGATGTACCTTAACATCTTTACATTGTCTTTCATTTTTTGCAGGTGTGTATATTGTGGTTGGCAGTCAAAGTCAATACCAGCATCTGGCCGCCATTTCCAAGAAAAACATGGCGAAAGATATTTGTTTTGCTATGCTTGTGGAGTCAACTTTAGAAGGTTTTTCATTTATTAAATAAATTACTTAAATGTAAAATAATTTGCTAATTTAAAAATTATAGAATCAACATATACCAAAATTACTATAATTTTAAATCCACATATAATTTTAATAACAGATTATCTCAATACAACAATTCATTTTACTATTAGTATTAATATATATATTTCAGTACAACAAACTTGTATAAGCATGAAAAACGTTGCTCTGCCCCCAACATCAAAATAGTACTGAAGGCTCGGGCACTCTCACTGGGAAAGAAGGGTCGATCTAGACCATTTATACCAAAAATAATTGACAAAGTTCCCAAAAGGTAAATAACACTCAAGAAATAATTAATTTCCAGAATCTTTGCAAAGTGAATATAAATGGATACAAATTCAAAATATAAATTCTAATTTCAATGTCCCTTTCTTTTCTAAATATAACAAACAAGTTCTAAATTCAAAGTACAATCTGCCCCCAGATTCAACTGCGCCCTGTGTTCCGCGTCGTTCAGCAGCAAGTACACACTGCAGGCGCACGAGCACCTGCACCGCGGGGAGCGCCCGCACCGCTGCAGCCACTGCAACGCCGCCTACACCTCAAACACTGCGTTGATTGTTAGTATTTTAATTGGATGTTTTAATTAGTTTTAGGGTTCCGTATTCTATACTTCGAAAGAAAAAAGAAAATCATTTAATGGCTCATTTCATTTTCTGTTTGACATTTTTTTTAAAAGATTATGAAAGAACTGGCATCTCTAAGCTGAAATCAATAAAGAAAACATCCAAATTATATGTGTATCATGAAAACTTATACACATTGTAAACTTTTATAACTTGTACCTTTAACAAAGCTCGACTCGCATTTTTTTACATACATGTGTACTATTATATATATACTTTTAAGTTTTAACCTATCTATGTATCACTCAATGGATCAGTCAATCAACCAATCAGTTATTCAATAAATTTTCTATAAATATTGTAGCGACACAAAAAGAAGCACAGCGAGCAACAGTACATTTGTGATCACTGTCAACGCAGCTTTAAACTGAAGCCCGCTCTCATTACACACATGGATACCCATAGACGTAAGACGTGTTTTTTTTCTTAGGGTTAATGTAAAAATGTGATTCTCTAAGACCGTCGTTGCGCACTGGCACAGCGTGTGTGCAAACACGAGGGTTACGGATTCGATTTCCACTAGGGGTATGAATTATTTAATATTTATTTCCTCATTCCGGTAATAAGAAAAAGTGCGACATTGCATTTTGACACTCAAAATGTAATGTCTCGAAAATTTGGCGGCGCGTGGAGAACGGAGTGCCTTAGCACTAGGTTCCCTGTTATATGCTGAATACAGTGTGGTGTGAAACTAAAGAAATGTGATTCATGTCTGACTGAGTCTATGATATTAATAATGAAAATGTATTTTTTTTATATTAGTTAGACATTCGAATTTAGCCAATTGACCCATACATTCTTATTGAATTATTTTGAAACTTTTATATGTTTATTGCAACTTTTTTGTCATCTCTGTAGTTGTTTCGTTTTAATTGTAAAAATTTTAGAGAAAACAAATGAATTGAGGTCTAGTTTTATTAATACAATTTTTCAAGCTTTGACTGTTTTTGAAGATGTGTGTTTATTACTTTTAATGCTTTATTTCAGCTGTAAAAAAGTTTGGTTGTGAACTATGTCCAAAACGCTATGCTCAAAAGGCAGCATTAGTTCTACATATTAATAGGGTGCATAAGAATCTGCCACCTCCATGTGCCTGTCAAATATGTCCTAAAAGGTAAATATTTTATTAATTTTTATTTATTATTCATTGCTTTTCTATACTTTAAAAATTATAAAGCTGAAACTTGTTTGTTTGGTTGACCGTGCTAACCTCAGTAACTACTGGTTGGGATTGAAAAAAATCTTTTTGTGTTGAATCTAGATCATCTTTTGAGAAAAGTTTAAAGGTTATTTTGCATTATAAGGTAGTAAGTTTAACTTTCACTAATTTTCTTAAAATGTATTGACAAATTATATAGTCAGATTTTGCTTTTTTAAAATGTACTGAAAGTAAAATATATAGTGATTTGTCATAAGGTTTTTTTTCATCGATGAATAAGATATGTACATATAAATATTTAAACATTAGTAAAAAATATGTTTTTTTTTATATTCAGATATCCACGGATGTCGTTGCTGAAAGACCATATGAAAAAAGTGCACGGAATGATGGTTATGACGCGAAAGGTATTTATAATACAAATTTGACTTTGAAATCGACGGCTTTATTATATTATTACTAGAGAAATAAAAAAAACCATTTTCGTTCGCATAATTTTTTATTTAGTTACACGCTATATCTGGCGTACAGTAGGGTAGGCAGAGAGGACCTAGTGTTGTGGTACTCTGTTCCTTACGCACTGTATAATTTTCGAAACATTGCATGTTGAATAACATACTCTACGCTTTGTCTTATATAATAAAAAATAAAGTAAATAGTAATACTTTGTTACTTTTAGTACAACTTTGTTTTTTTAGAAAATTCTTGTTTATTTTTTTACTAATATCTGAATCGTTCATATTTAACAAATGAATAGTGTTTTTATTTCAATTGTGGGCTTTATTAATTTTAATAAATATGTATTCCATGTTAGTCAAAAATCATAGATGAATAAACACAGTGATTAAATAAAAAAATACCATAGATAATTTATAATATTTTAACAAATCTATATGTTTTTATTAAAATTACAGATGTTCTTCAAGAAATTACCAACCATGTCTGACACGCAAGTGAAACAAGCCAAAGTAATTTTTAAAAGCGAAGTGGAGGACTATGATATATCAAACTTTAATATATAAATTGTTATGAATTGCAAATGTGCTTATGATATTGTTGACATTTTTTTGGTGTCTAAAGTGTTTTCTCATTTATTTTTGGTATAACATGTAAAACATTGAATTTGATGTGTATGAATGAAGTATTCTAGTATTTATATATTGGAAATATTATTTTTTATATGATTTACGCCAATTTACCACTGCTTTACTTATTAAAGTATTAACTCTTGGTAATGAACTAATTAAATTCACTTAGTTTAGTTTTTATTTTTTTATTTTTAAGACAATTTATTTAAAATGAACTTTATTTTTAGCTAATAAATTATTTAAAGAAATGAATTCAATATTTATGATAATTAACAACTACAATATAATTAATTAAAATTTCAACTAAAATGATAGCTTAATTTTATTGATAGAGAAGATATATGTGTAATGTTGCATACTATGTATGTATTGATAGGCTGATTGCAGGATTGAATCTGCTTCTCGTAATAACAATGAATTTGTAAGTTTTGTTTTGTTTATAAGTAAATATTAAATATATTTTCTTTATAAAATCTTTTTTTTATTTTAAATTATAAAAGTATCCCTTACTTTTAAACTTCTTTATTTTAGCAAAATGTGCGTAAAACTTATAGACATAAAAAAGGAAGAACTGCTATTTTCTCAGCTTATATATTTAAAAATTTTCAATAAACATGCTTGTTTAGTCTTATAATATTGATTTGTGATTAAAACATATAACACAAAAAAAATATTTTCATCTTTACTGGTCATTGGCATTTTAGTTAGAGGCGCAGAGCCACAGTGTGATTGTAAATGTGACTGGTTGTGGGTTCTGCCATTACAATGTCTAGAAAATGGAGTGTCTTAGCATAGGTTGGCAGGTTTTTTAAAAATAATTTATCCAGTGTAAATTTAACTAATCTATGATGTATAATAAACTTATTTAAATTTTATTGTGCACTTAAAAATAGTGTTAATATTGCGGAATTTGCTTGCTAGTGCATAAGAACCGACAAAAAATTACCTGATTCAATGCTTGTTGGTGTAAGGCGCATTTAAATTGGGCTATTAAAATTAATTGAATTGAATTGAATTATGGAGGTATTTGAAATATACTATTATTTTATCGTCAAAAAAGTCGTTATTTGATGTTCAACTTTATTATTCACAAAATAATACTGTGCTACTACACTCAATAGATTTTTGCACTTAAGAGCTCATTTAAGTAGTTAACAAGCAAGCTCAGATAAAGTTGACCCAATAGTTTTGATTTAAAATATGTACAACAGTAACAATCCAATATTAATCTAATATTTGCCGTGAAGAGGGAAAGGTTTAAAATAAACACATGTTTAATACGAAAGTGTTTTATTACGCACTTATTATTTCAACCAAATGTTTACGAAATACTCTCTATAGCATAATGCATACACATCATAGAAGACACCACGTTATTTTATAATGCTTCGTTACATACTAGGAAAATACAAAAATATTAAGCGGTATTGGATCTACCGGGTTACCTTCGTTATATGCGAAAGTACATACATACATGCACCGCCTTCTTGGTCAGTTAACACTCCGAGACCGGGACTTGGTATTTCTACACGGCTGGGTGATATACTTGCAAATGATATGTCTATTTGAACTCATGAAAAGTGATGAGGTGAAACATGAGAGGTGAAACGCGATTCAATAATAATATTTTTAATGGTAATCGTCGAAATTGTGTACGATAAGTGATTCTATCATTGCACGATGTTAGTACCTTGTAGAAATACCAGTTTTGACTATATGGGTGCACATTTGATAGACATATTGATGGAAAAGCGCATATTTGTTTCTATCTCAAAAAACCGAAATCGGCCAACATTCACGAAAACTAACTTTATCATTTTTTTTATCTCACCAATACTGATCGCAATCTTAACAATGGTCCAAAAATATCTAATAGCATCCCTAAACGACCGAGTAGAAAAATACATTATGTTATGCCTCTCACAGAATTCTAGCGTTTTAATTTCTCACTTTAAACGTCACCATGATATTTTTTTTCGTCGAACGGCAAAGATCGAAATATATAAGGTCTAAGAGTGTTACAACAAACTACAGTGACAATCTCAATAAGTTCGATAGTGATTTCAAAATGTACACGAAAACGAATAAAATATAACACCTTTAAGGCTACAAATATGTATGTAGTGAACACGAAATTGTACCAGACATCTATGATTTGTTAAACCGCGCGACAGCTCGATAACGATTTACGGGACTATAAAATATTCTATGCTATTTACTATTATCGATATAATTTGTTGATTTTTTTTTGGTATATTTTATTATTTTTTACACACTATTACAACACGGGGCCCCGGACAGCGTCTCTCCGTCTCCAGTACCTCACAGAGCATTGTGCACGTGTACTTAGCGTTTACCCTAACACGTTAACAGATATACGATTACACGAAACAGACGTGAAGTTGCAATGCGATCAACCTTACTATTTAATAAAGAGACGTACCTGTCTGATCTCGATTATCACAAAATACATATACCATATTGAACACCAATAGTTTTATCGCGTCTAAAAAGCATGTTGAGGATGCTGTTTAAACGTGTTTACAATTACTTAACCTCTAATACGAGTAAAGGTTTCGTTTCAACGAGTGCCTTTCGCGGCGCTATGACGAAAAGCACAGGTGACGTCAATCATTGTGTCAATATCGGTATGGGAACATCACAGAACTCTTTGCTTACGGTCAATTAATTTAATACTTAACATTAAAGCCAAACTGAGCCTTCACATGTAGAGGAAAGTGTACAAGCATCATCATAACGTTCAGATATTTTAGGCCCGTTACAGAACAATCGTGTCTTATTCATCTAAGGGGATTTTTGGACATTATTTTATTTATGTATAATGTTGCCAGCTTCGACATATTTACAAGAACATTTTCAAAGCATGTCAATAAAAAAGACATAGATATATTAAAATCATAATGTGAAGCAAAACATTTAGTTAAAGTAGATACTCTATTAAAGTATTAGCTCAGTAAAAACATTACTCTGTTCAAATCATAGCAACTATGACAACATTTCGGAAATCTGACAACATTATTTATATTGTGCAGCATAGAAAATTACCGGATTTTAAATCACAGACTTTTTGTTACACTCTCATAGACATAATTTTAAATACAAATTTCAAATTCCGGCATTTTCTTAGTATTATTAATTATAACAGTTGTGATGTATGTTACATTATAAGTTTTTTGACTTCACTAGATATTGACATATCGGGGAAACTAATTTATCCATTTATATTTCTTATTGTAAAAATAAACAATTTATCATCGAACGAGCGTTTCTTACAAGGGATTTTTATTATTAATTATTTATGTATATTACAAATTTATAACTCTAGTGGCAGTTTCAACGCTCTGATATAATAGCGATGGCAAAAAATCATTGTTTCTGGTTATTTTATGTTAATATTATGTATTAATTTAATTCCACGCACATGTGCTTCCGATTGTATATAATAGTAATATGGCGGCATTAGTTAGTTATATTTAAAATATTGTGTCTAAGTATTGAATTTATATTCTGAAGCTTGTACTTTAAATGGCACTTTATTTACTAATTTAGTATAATAATAACATTAAGTTAACGATACAAGAGTAAGCACAGTGAGTGCAATTAATTTAATACAACACGTGACTTCCGACCGGACTTTCTATATTATATTATTCAATTTAATTTTATTTTGATAAAGTATCATACCACCTATACATATAAAAATATATTTATTAATGCATTAATTTATGTCAAAGAAACTTGAATGACCAAATAAAAGAACATACCATGACGTATATGACATTAAAAAAAGATATAATATGTTATGGTCGTTTTTACAGCTGTAGACCTAGTATTTAAATATTCCGTTTCTGACGCACCACACAATTTTCAATACATAACGCCTTGTCTTCTTACCACAGCGAGGAAACAAAAATTATTTCCTCAGAGGTAATCGAACTCACAACATTCGCGTTACAGTCAGACGCTGCGCCACGTATGTTTCATATGTTTTTTAATTAGTTTCCAGTATAAAGAAGCGCGGTCGGACACTCACGTACGACAATCTTTACTCTATTGTAGTCGGACGTCAACACAATTATAAACGCATTAGCGTTTCCTTTCTATCAATTCTAACATTTGACATTGACATATATAATAGATACGCCATCTTGGTCGTTATATGACGTACATAGATAAAAATTATGACATTTTAAAATATTAAAATCATGCTGTTTCCTATGCCCTTATGACTATATCTGGGCATATATTGCATATATAGTCTTATATTGCATTGTTAGTCATATAATAAGTATGCAAGTATTCCGGAGTCGATAAATCGATATTGATAGATAATCGAAGCTCATGCATTTCTTATAATTATAGCGTCATTATTATAATTGTAAATGAAGTGTATAATATGCATATACATATGAAGATAAAATATACGGGGTTAAATGTCTTTACTAATATAATTACATTTTTATGGAAACAATAAATGAATAATAAAACTCCTCACTCCTAACCTTTCTCGTTTATATAAAAAACCATTTCGATCGAATCAAATCATCTCCGACTATTTACTATCACATTTTTAAGAATATCAAATTTCAATAACAATACTTAAGATCCTCCTTTGTAGTAACAGATAATAAAAAAAAATGCAAGGAACAGTCGACAAATAGTAAATGGCAAAAAGTTTTAAATTTGTAACCAAAAATAATTTTCAAAAAAACGACAAAAATACCGTAAATGAATGGCGCGACTAGTTTCCTCGAAAAGAAAAAAATAATAATAATCTTGTAAAAAGTTGAAATCATTAGGAACATACATCTGACATCTCTGAGCAACTCTTAAGAAAATCCTTCAAGAAATTCGAAACTATACACTAAGATACTTATCACAGGTTAAGGGGACAAGAGAAAGTATTAGTGTTCTCTCAATACAGCAGTTACGTGTAAATATAAAACTAATACAACTTAAGATAGCCGCTACGGGCTCGAGCGGTGAAATTTAAAAACAAAACGTTTAGATAAAACTAGAAATTAGTATAAATTGTAAGCCCACGACCCGTTGGGGCTGAGATCGATACTTATATAATATATATAAATTGTATATGCAACCACTCGCGATCAAGCGCTGAAGCCTACGTCACATCACTCGCAGTTCATCCGGTTATAAACAATCCCGCACTTCCACGATCCCGCGAATTGATTACCGACTATTCTAATAATAATCATGTTTTTCAAAAATAATTTCTTTTGTCGATAATCGATTCGCGAGATTGTACTTTAAACATCGATAACGATGGTGAGGCGAGCGTGTCTCGCCTGTGACGTCATCACGAGGGTTCGCGCGCGCGCCGTGAGCTCATATCGGCTCACATCGCGACACCGCGCGTCGACATCGACATCGATATCGATATTAACCGGTAATTGACAGTTCGCGTCACAGCACTATAGTCCGAGCGCGGTGGTTTCAGTCCCATCCGTTCTCTTTCACCATATGAGCGAGTTCTATTATGAACTTGCCTTCTTTATACTTCTGGCTGGATTCGAACGCGTACTCCTGAAACATGTTATATCGTTAGTTTCAAAACAAATTAAATGTATTTTTATTATAAGTAAAGGACATAGTTTTCAGGAAATTATATCAATCTTCAATGACTTGTAATAGCGTCAATTTTAATTGTACTTTCTATAAGATATTTATAAACAAATTAACCACCGGGTGTTGTTGGTGGTGGACGCCGGTGTCAAATGATTATTATAAACCTGTTCTACATACATATTTCCAGCCGAGCATCGTCTTGCAACACTCGCAGTATATGTCCGCGACGGCGTGCAGCCCCGTCAGCAGCACGCGCTCCTCCGCCGGCCCGCAACCTACGTTTACACTGCAATTGAAAGAAATATACATTATTATTAATTATTACTAGCTTTTGCCTGCGACATCGCCTTCGTGCTCAAATAGAAACAACTAGCCCGTATTTAAAAAATCGCTCTCAACTCTCAGGGCGATTTTGAGCTGCTGTTTTAAAATTCTATGAATTAAAATGGCATCTTAAGGTCAATCACAGAGTGAAGTGAAGTGAGCGATTTATAAATAGGGCCCTAAAAGTAGTGTGGCCCTATAACACAAAATATAGTGCGGGAGGTAACTCTGACCGTAGCGTAAGTACAGTTAAATATAGGAAAATATTAACGGGATATAATATAGTCTATAATTTTCCTAAATAAATGGACTATCCAACACAATAATGTTTTTTAGCTATTACCTCTATGATAATAATATAGATTTATGAGGAGCAGCTTATTTCAGTATTAAAATAACTAAACTAAAATATGTTCAAATGAAAAGATAAAAAATGTCGATTTGAAGTTGAAATTTAAGTAAACACATTTCAGCAACGACAATGGCATATCAGTAACAAATAATGCCATCCTCTACCTACAATAATATATCTTTCTTAATAAAATGAATTTAATTTAACATCATCCCCTGCCATAAGTAATAAATGTTTAATCCAAAACAGGTATTCCTAACATCTTTCGTACACAATTTGTGAAATTATAATCAATCATTATTTAATTAATTTTTCCTTCATAGGTATCGCCATACCTATGAAGAACAAATATAAATAATATCTAGTTACTTCGAGTTTAATATCCCAAAGGATACTAGAATAGTCAATATAATTGAGTTTTTCCAATAAATGAGGAAACTTTACGCAAGAATTTATATCAGAGACTCGGTTACTACTGCATTTATAATACGAAAGAAAATCCATATACGTATTATTTATATTACATTACATTATTACAAACCCTATGCTTATTATTTATTTAATATTACAAATTTGAAAGTCTGTAAGGATGGATATTTGTTCCACTTTAACGTAAGAACTAATGAACGGATTTAGATGAAATTTACAGTAATACAATCTATATATATAAAATAGGAGGAAAAATAGGAGTTATTCATAGGACGTAGGTGCTCGCTAAGACGGGAATTTGTAATATTCGACTTCTAAGGGGTTGTTTTTAGGGTTGAAAGTTTGTATGAAACTTCGTTACTACAAATGCTAGGAGTCTCAAATTTTGCATGGACGTCACTTATAGGACGTAGGTACTCATGGAGACAAAAATTAATAATAAAGTAGTTCACGCAGGCGAAGCCGCGGGCGGGCCGCTAGTTTATATATAAGAATAATCTATGTATTGATACAACACATAAATTTAGAACAATTTATAAAATATTTTATTTACTATTTTTAAATATATTTCAAGAACATACGAGGTAACTTTTGATTATATATATTTTGTAAATAAAAAGAAAACTGCAAATCAGGTTTTCTATTCTACTACTATAAGTTAGATGTAAACAGTATAAGAGCGTCGTAAAATTAAATGGCTTCTCGAGTTACGTCCGTCGATATACTACTATATTCTAACACAGATAAAAACTTTTAAAAGTATAAAATAAACTAATAAATATATTTTGTTATTTACAATATACATACTAAAAAAATCATAATGTAGGTAACATGCAACTTGTAAAGTAAAGACTTGTTCTATTTAACAAAAACAAAGTTAAAATGTTAAACTACTATGTAATTTAAAATGGCACGATCAAATAACTGCTATAAATTTAACCTCCTTCGCTATAGGTATAGGTTTTAAACAACAGTTTCGTTAATCGATTGTGGTTTTTAATTTTGTATATGTATTTTAGTATTTACGGGATATATTGAACATTATTCAGTAAAATAATATATTTATAATAATTTTTTTTGCCATAACTACTAAAATGTATACGTCGTATGAAACATTTATCAATATAATAAGAAATCAGTTAATAAAAAATTCTAAAACTTTCAAAAGTCTAGACTAAAAATTTTTTTTAAATAATTTCGATTTTTCATTTATGCTAGACTAGACTGACATGAAATAAAATTGAAACCGTGCGAATAAAATATAATCATCTCAAGGATAATGCATAATGCGAGAGCTGATGTATGAAATATGCATGACAGTAATTTGACATAAAGAAATAGGTCGAGCGGCGAATAACTTATAATACCACTAGGTATTATAAGTTATTCGCCATCATTCGCACTCCATCATTTATTGGAATAGCTCTATGTGACACTTACTTCTGATCGAGAACTCTACTTTTATTTATGTACAACGGGGCAAAAGAAATTATCTCAGTATTTTGTTATTGTTAGACAAATTTTCAATTCAAAATTTTTAAAAGTAAAATATAAAAAACTAAATCCCCTTATTTGTAATTGTGTATATATAT
>HE671283.1:60226-96737 GCA_000313835.2 Heliconius melpomene melpomene | reverse complement strand
GAATAAATAAATAAATAATAACCCATACTTACACTGAGTTGAATAGATATGCGCCCTATCCCCTGTGTGCCTTGGAACGACTGTAAAACAACAATAAAAATTTCAAATTACTAAATATAAACTACAAATGCTTTAATGATCTCGTTTACGAACATCACGAACTACCGCTACAATCAGATTGGAGTGCATGTGTCGTAAAAATAGCTATGTTAATTTGTTGTATCGTACTTATTTTCATTTTTACGTTTTACTTAAATTATAAAAAGTTTTACAAAGTAAGTACAAAGTTAGAAATTTTACACGTGATAAAATTAATTGAACATCAAAACTTTACAACTTTATTAAAGTAAATATTGTTATAGTTAAAGTACGCAGCATGAGCAAATACTTTCTCTCTCCGGCGCGGCGTGCCAATAGCTCCCAACTATTTCGTAATAATTTAGTAGTTTGTTATAATATTACTTAGCAAGTGGTTACTTTATGATTTCATAATTACTTAGGTATTTATGTTCCTTTTGAAATTCACATTAAAGTATTCGCGTAATCAAATGTTTGCGTAAGAAAAGTATAAGAAAAAGGAAAAAGTTGAGTAAGAAATGGTAAGAGAAATGAAAAGGCAGAAGGTTTTATATACGTTCTCAAGAGTTTTTAAGAAGATTGGTGTTATAAAGAGAAAAAGAGTTAAAAAGAGAGTACCAAGAAGGTCTCACACTCACCTTTGATATAAGCTCGTCATGGCTCGCGAGGTGCGCGCGGCAGTGTATGCAGCTGTAGGTGCGGTGCGCCGGCGGCAGGTACGCCTGGAACGTCTTGACCGGAGTGCGCGCCACGCTGCCCTCGCCTGCCACCCCGCCACGGTTAGTCACCCCCTCACGCATGAGTGCCTGCTAGCTACCAACACACACCCATTGTAGGTCGCACACGCCCCCTCCCACCTGTGCCACTCTCCCACCACTCCCACCAGCCCTAAGTGCACTATCCGCTGACCGCCATTGAGATTGATCATGGACAAATATGCCGAAAGGCATCAACCGTCAACGTAGACGTGATTGATAGAGTTTTGGAATAATGGACTAGATCGAATAGTGCCGAACATTCTGTTATTATAGGATTTATTTCACTTAGGTGGTTTTTTGTTTTGTTTTTTTTTATTATAATCTCAATCGCGATTTTTCCTTCCCATAGTGCACGTGGGGCATTCAGTAACAGCACTCATGCGGAAACAACCAAAATAATTTTAACTTAAATATAAAATCCTAATCAAGCGAAGCTCTTAATTTAAAGCAAATAATAAAAAAAAAACATAATAATTACATATATATATATATATATATATATATAATTTGTAACATAAAAGGCATCCTTTAATCTTCAACGCTCTATCAGTGTGTAAGAGCCAAGTTCATTAACTTCTTTGAAATACAAGAGACAATATAAATAATCGAATGACTTAAACAATACAAAATGAATCTGGTCTCAAACAATAATAGCACGATGCAAATTAAAACGCATCCAGGACAACGAGGCATAAATAAGCTCAGCTGACTAATATATGCCTTCAAATTGCCATCAATTGTGCCAATTAGAATCACTGTTCCTAGGCATTTGCGGTAGTGAGTTTGCATGGATACTAACATCGTCATTTATATGTTATTGTAGATGAATATAGCTTTTATTTCCTTAAGTTTTAAAGTATAGGTTTTTGTTTTTATCTTATTTTCTAATGCACAGAGAAGGCTAATACCACGCAACTGTTTCTAACATTAGAGCATCTGATCAGTAAATTATATTAAGAACTATATAAAGTTACTTGTCAGCTAAATATAATATACAAATCGTTATACAAAATGTATTAAACGACAAAACTTTAGTCCACACTATTGAAGTCGCACTAGCGTTACATAAGTTATGCACAAGCGAAACTAAAACTAACTCGAGCTGCGTGAGACACATGTTTAGTAGATGTTCTGCATGAATTTCTTATTTTATTACAAACTTTACTTGAAACATGTTGAAAAGAGCAGATTTTATAGCGTACATTTCTGCTAAAAGACAGCCATTTTCTTTTGGGCTTGTCATACTAGTCTCTAGTCTAGTGATGTTTTTAATGTAATTTAGTATTAAGTTAATGAATGTAGGTGTTATCGTGTACAGTACCTGCCTGGCGCGAGCAGCACGCGCCCGCCGCCCACATGAGCCGCGCGGACCGCCGGTCACCTGCCGCGCGCGCTCCCGCACCGCGCCGCGCGCTCCTTCCTACCACCCGCCACCCTCTGCTAACAAAATAAATGTTCATCTATTATTTTTTTGTTATTAAGTATTGTTTAAAATTTTAAACACAATTATAGCACTAGGAACTTGGAGTATTAGAATATTTTTAAATCATTCAATAATTCGAAGATTATATTTTATTTAATTATAATTGTTTATTATACTTGAGAATTTTAATTTTACATTGGACAATTTTGAGTATAAAACGCAAAATTTAGTTTTTTCCCTTTCCACAATATTTTTTAAATATCTCTGGCAAAACATATAAAATTATTATATTAGATATGTTAATTGATGGGTATATTGTGCACAAGAAAAAGGAAAGGTACAAATGACTATTGTCTTTGTCAATACTAATACTTGTTGTATTTAATGTGAAGGTTGTGCGACCGAAAGTTGGGTTCAAATGTCTATGAACCGATCATTGGAGCGGTAAGGCCGATAGTCGGCTCAGTGAACTGTACTGACTACTGACCACATCCTATTAACGAAATTTCCTCCCCTTCTTCTTTCTTTTTTGTTACTAGATGGGGATGTAATATAGCCAAATTTGAAATTGCTATTTAAAATCACCGCCTTTTAAAAATAATATTATATATCTTTTTAGCTCTACGCTGCATCCCACATGTAGCATAGATGGCAAGAGTGGACAGAGATTCTCATCATTCTAACCAATTTGAAGACATTTCGGGATTTGATTTCTCGTAGAAGTCGAACCCACAATCGTCGCACGAAGAAAAACTTTATTGATGCCATTGAATTATATGAAAATATTAATAAAGTTCTACCCATTAAAACTTAATAAAACATTAAACACATCTTGTTCATATGTCAACAGTCGGAGAAATATTTAAAGTAATTTATTACTCCTGTGACCTTTACTATATACGAACATACCTAGACAATCGATGGAATAGGTACATAGAACCCATTAAGAGATCGATATAATAGAATGGAAAATAAATAATTCAGTATGAGACTAGCTAACAAAGAAAACAGAAAGGAAAAACCATACAATATGGAATTAAAATAAACAGTTACTGTTAAGTACCTGCTCTATAAGCAAATATACATTTGAATTTATGTACTCGATGGTAATAGAATTAAGCTAACAGGGTGTGAAAAAACTAGGAGCCACTCTAAATTAAGCTAAATATTAATTACTTAAAATGTAAAATGGCGGAATTGGAGCGGATATTAGGTTTATTACTCATGGCAAATGTCATCAGTGTAATTGCGTGCATATGGACCTCGTTAGTCAATAACTAGCACGGCTCTGTTACGATTGTACTACGAATGGCTTTATGGTAGAACTTAGAGGTAGTGGACATATTTTTTTTACTATTTCGAGGAAGGTTATGGCTTACATAAATATAAAGCTATATAGAGGGTTTAATGTAAGGCATATCTAAAATCGAAGAATTGAAAAAGAATATGAACTAAGTCCTTGAAGATGGTACTTCTCAAAAGATTGTACCAACGATCTTGGGCCCTAGTTGAAATTATAACACTAGTTAAAATTGCATGAATATGAAAATAATATTTATATGATCTATGAATTATGCTCTACACGGTAAGATCAAGGCAACACTTGAAATTATTTTTCATATATGAGATTTCCATTTCTGATTAAACTTTGTCTTTCAATTGTCTATGACCACAAGATTCTCCAACTAAACCATAAAATATTGTAGATGAGCGTAACAAGTATTATGGATTTTAAGATAAAATAAAAATATCTAAATGATGTCTTATTAAATATAGTAATTCCTATATCTTATTTAGGCTCACGTCTAAAGATTATAAACCAAACGCAGAGGTAAGTCAACCCATAAATTACGAGAGCGATTAAAATATTATGTAAGCAGACAACAACGATAAATTATTATAATTTATTTATATACAAACAACGGGCAGACTTTTCCAATTTAGCCGGCAGTGCTAGTGACAACAATATAAAATTCTAGAAACATTTTCAGAAAGATTTACGAAGCTTATATTTCGTCGCGTTTGATAAAAGAGTAAATTGATTTGGAATGAATAAAACATAATCCTTATGAAATTGGCGTTGAATGAATATTCAGATATCTGAAAAAATGTTGGTAAATAAATAAATTCGTTAACGTGCCGGCTGAAGACTTAATGCCAAACGTCAAGGATAACTCGTGGAGCGGCGCTTTGTGGGCCGGTCACGTTTCCTTCTGTTTGTTTAACTTAATTCTACTTTTATATTATGAAAATTATTCCATTTTTGTGCTGTAATCACAGAATCTTCATGTACATAAACAACTTAATTAGCTTAAAAAAAATACCCTGTTTTGTATTCTTTTTGTGTATGTCCAAACGATATATATTATAACACAGCCTCTCATTATTAAAAAGAGTTATATTCATGAAAAACGTAAAAACGATAATAAAAACTACGTTTTCGTTAAAAAAACATATGGAAATTTGTATGAAATTTCTAGAACACTAAATGCAACATTTGATCATACGTTCAATTTATCATCAGCGCATTAAGTAAACACCTACAAACGAACAGGAAACTTATCAATCATTAATAGATTACTATCGCCGTTATTATTCACAGTTGCTTTAAAACGCTAATTGAGACATGTTATTGGGAAGCAATGAGACATTACATTAGTAAATTTAAAACAAGATAGTTTTTTGTCTTGTAAAGTACCTAAATAAGGATTTGAACCTGCCATCATCATCGCGTCTATGATGATGTATGTCAGTGTGGATGATTTTTTTTAGTTGCTACTAACCCAAAAATAGCATCATTCATTACAATCTTATTGTTAACTATTGGGCGCTGATTTCCTCATACAGACTAAGTCAAGGGCGAACACTAATGTACTGTATAATATTATTTATATATAGATATTGCGCAGTAGCGTAGGTATAAGAAAATTAACTGATTTCTTGACAACCATATCGAATGAATACATAATCATTTTAACCATTGAATAGCATCTAATCAACGCAGCTATTATTGCCGAAAATTTTGACGTCGCGTCTATAGAAATCTTGGATTTAAAATAACCAGGTTTTCTGGTAAGCATGCTTAGGGATACAAGTCCAACACGGCCCCTTAGATATTATAAAAATATTTATAGTGACCCATCAGCTGACATTCATTTCTGAGCAACTACAGGTAACTGGCCAAACCGTGAACTATAGAAAATATGTAAAACTAATGTGGGTAATATAGATTGAAATTTTAATAGACTGGCTATTGGTCTTCAGAATGAGATTACGCACATTCATCATTTGAGCATCTCGTAGTTCTTGTGCCACTTTGCCGGCCAATGAAGGCAATAAATATATTTAAATATAATCAAAAGTTATATACTGGAACTACCATGCTGTTCGTTGGATCACTAATTATAACAACTGATAAATATGAAGCAATATTATTATAAGTTAAGCGTGATCTATGATAAGAATATTAATCAATAACAACAACGTTTACTACTACCATATTTAATATATGAATGTATTAATATAACTCTTATGAAGTGATTCTCAGACTATGTATTCTTTTTTATCTATTATTAATATTAAGAAAATAAGCTAATTTTATTGTTTTCGAAATATTGCTTAGGTTAATAAAAAAAATTAGTAACACAGTCGAAAAGTAACTCACGTACGTATCTTTATGCATATATGAATAGTTTATACTTTGAAATAGGCGTAGATTTAAGTTTTTTTCTTAGAGGGGTGTGATATTGAACGTTAGTTTAGATATTATATGTCGAGATAAAAATATAGAAAAAGCAACGAAATTTCCAAAGAACATTTTTTCAGTCATTAAAACATTAGTTCATGCGACATTAGACGCGAACTCATTTACCTAATAGTCTGACTTTTCATACGACCTCCGCTAGGCGATCTGGAATAAATCCAGTTAAGTTAAATCTAGGTTAAGGTCTTTGTAAAGTTACTCTTATAAAACCATTGTTTTCGAGCACGCGAAAATTACAGTTTCTATGCGGTGTTGTATACATATTTAGAATTGCGTTTTTTTAAAGCGTCATCCTGTATTCCGCATAAGTCAAGGTAGACAGAAGGAAGGAAGGAAGACAGACAGAAGGAACCTAATTAACAGTGTTGATTCTTAATACTAGGTTCCCTCTGCCTACCTTGACTTAAGACACTTCGTTCCCCACTTTTCACTTAATATTATAGAGCTCGCGTGTTGAGAGGCAAGAAATGCAACGCGGCGATTTTAAATTCTTGTCATCATTCATCATCATGATGTCATCATAGAATAAAATCATATAAGTCATATATGAATTTCTTGTACATAAATAAAATTCATATCAGGGAAAATTGAAATGTTGCCGTTTTTTTACGTTAAATTACATTTAGTACTTTATTTAAAAAACTATATTTATTTATATATAGTTTATAGGTAATTGGTTAGATTAAATTTCTACCATTTTAGGAGGAATGTTTGAAATAAAAATATTACCATGTCAGATCACAATGAATTATACTTAAAGGTAAGCAAACCATGTGACTCTACAGCTACATCTAAAGATGATGCTAACAATAATAATTATATACGTACATTTACCTATGATACAAAGAAGTTACATAGTATTCTGTATACAAATTCTCTACGTGAATATAATTCAAATAACTATTCCGGTGGTCCTACTACAAAGTCAAACAGAATTCTAAATGAGCCATATTAAAAATTCAATTTCGCATCTACTGTAAGAACAGATGAGGCATAATTCGTAACTTAATTAACTGCAATCTGATTTCGGTTTCGTCCTTTCTGAGAATTTGAGGTTTACTTCTTGGCTTTAAATATTTAAACGAATTTCCGACATGGCTCTTTTAAAGTAAGATTTCAGATAAGTATTATTAAGTATTGTTTTAAATGCTATTCTATTTTTTCTTCTCTCTGTCTGTCTTATGAGGACGTTTTTCTCAGATCCGTAAAATTGCTTATAAAAGACATTGGAATTATCAATTGTACCAAACCATGGTGTTTGTAATATATAAGAGTTTTAAAAAAGAAACAACATTTTTAAGTGATAAAGCTTAGGCGACTTATTATTATTTCGGGACCCAGACGCGTTATGTGAGTCACATTTTGATCCACTGTCTGATATCTGGGTTTATGTTGTGAATTTTAAATAAGGCGGTGTGATATGAAACGATAAAGATCCTAACAAGATAAAAAAACACATTTGTTTATATATGACTGGCATATAAAAATATTAAGGTTTTTGTGTATGGGTACTGTAAGTACTATATCAAAAAAACATCTAAAGAATTAAAAAAAAAACCAAAAATTCAGGTGATTTTTTTTAATCTATGTAGCCATTTTTAGTACCTAATCAGTATATTTTTACACGAACTATAATTTACGGTAACGAATAAAGATTTATTACGATTTGTGAAAATATAATGAAATTTTGTCCCCACTAATAAAAAATAAAGATGTCATCATAAAATATTTTATATTTAATTGTAATACTTAAATCTATCAGACAGCGTGGAAATTGCGATGAGTTTTTAGCAACAGAATGTTAAAAAGCGTTCGTAGGCTCGCAAATGGCAGCTATTACTTCGTTCACGTCGGATTACTCATTTTGCACGGTACCGGGAACAAATCGTACACAAGCCTTTAGAGTCGATCTGGTAACATACGAGTATTGGGCAGAAATAAAAGGTTGCACTGCCAGACGTGTTCATTTTTGATGGTGTTTATTGAACATTTTCATATATCTTTTAAAATCTATGGTTAATTTACTATTCTACGTATATACTACGTACTATATACGTTTCACCATACTATGTACTTCACTTTAATAAAAATAATCTTGATAAATAAAATTTAAGAATAATATACAACAGTTTTAAGTTCCATAGACGACTTTTTCCTAATCTTATTTTTATTCTAATAGTAAAATAATTTATGGTAAGAAAATCCTCTACATATATTTTCCCTATAGATATTTTCTACCTATATTAAATATTAGCGAGATCATTATAGCAGCTGCACTTTACCTAACACTGCAAAGAAATGGGGCAAAGTACTTAATAAAGGTACTTCAGTGCGATGCTATCATTTTAAAAGCTTTAAAGAATCCTCTTCTTCTTTCTTATTTAACGACGAGTATTGATTCGTTACTGGATCTTCAGGTATCTGTAATTTGAAATGGTTGATGGTTCGTTCCTTCCTTCTAGTTCGTTATTCATTTTCTTTTTCTCAAAATGCGAGTTTCTCAATATAAACATAAGAATGTAATAAAAGGCGGGACTCAACTATCAAAGAACTAAGAACTTTTATAATTATAATAACATGGTTAAGGAAACTAAAAATATCATAAGAGTGAAGTTCTGTACAATGAACATTACTACACCTTCCGATCGAGTTGGGGGTAATCGAGTAAGGCAATTGGTGAGGTTTTAGCACCGCTGATCTTATTTTTTCAACACCGATGAATGGGGAACGAATTGTCTTAGCAGTGGGTTCCCTCTGCGTAGCCTCTGCTATACAAGAAAAAAACGTAAATCTGTTAATTTATTTTTATCACCCTTTTCAAGTTAGCAGTACAGTCAGAGAGCACCTCAATTGAGGCAATTTTTGTATTAATTTATAGGTTTTATAATTTAATAAACGTAACAGTATAACAATTTTCAAAATAGTTTTTATTGCAAGTGACTTTTAAAAAGGTAATGTGATGTTATATTCGCTATGTGTTTATTTTCGTTTCCCGGTTCATTCAACTCTATGACACATATACGAGTATACCAATGTTTGTTGTTAAATCGTTTTAATTAAAGCCGATGTAATAATGCGAGAGCATTGTGAAAATTTATTGCAATTATTCCCAAGTGGACAAGTAGTGTTACATAGATTATGAGTTATTAATATGCAACATTATTTAGTAATATTCTATTTCGATTGATATTTTTATATATTTATCCTTATTTTTTTTAAAAAAGTAAAGTAGTCTTTAGGACTGGAAAAAATGAGTTAAAAATAAAAATAAACAAAATGTACTGTATCCTCGATAAACGAAACATTCTTAAACTGATGTTTACAATTTTATAATAACACCAGAAAAAAGAAATGATACTTGTTGTAAATGAATGACCATAAAGTTTATATAAAATATTATTCTTATTGATATAGGTACTATATATATATACTACTACTACTCACAGAACAAATTTTTCACACAAATTCTATTGCTTTCTGGGTAGCTTCCTTTATAATAAGTTAAATGCGAAACTATTTTTCTACAGCTGCAATAAATTTAAAACAAAAAAACTACTTACTGAATGGTTATTAGGCATATCATATGACTGCACTGAAAAAATTATCACTACCTAATCAAAACAAATCACATCCACATACAGACACACCCACACACACAAACATACACATATACAAACACACCATATACAAACACACACACATATACAAACATACACATATACAAACACGCACTTTTACACTTACACGTGCACGCACAACATCCAACTTACTCATTATTCTGCAATATCTATAATCCTAAATTATTTACATTGTTACTTAATGTACCTATTGTTGTAGTTTATATATTGTTGTTCTGTAATTATAATTTCGGTGCATACCAGCATTTGTATCCATTTCTGCGAGTGAGATCCTGGCGACTAGTAATACAGGCTCTGAGCTTAGTACAAGCGTCAGTCTCACATGATAGTAAATAATATTTTTATGTACCTAAATATACACAACTTTTTTTGTATACTTTACTTTGTGTGGAGAAATAAATTATTTTATTATTTTTTTTATTATTATTATATATAAACGACCCATATCACTGTCCGTGTGTCCATTTGTACTATGTTCTATAATAAAATACCAAATATAATGGCTAAGAATAGAAAGTTCATTTATTTAATGCTTCAATTTTCCCTTGCGAATTATATTTACAAGTCGTAAGTGAAGGAATTCACAAGCTGTGTAAACCTTTGACCGACGGCGTTTAAGGCCGTAATTTTTTTTTTCTGAAACACCACATGAAGGCCAAGAGCCGCCAGCTCATAGAGTACAAGTATAAGTGTCAAGTGGGGCCGCTTATAAAAGATGCCCCACAAAAAATAACAAGGCTCTATTTTAAGTAAGCTTTCTAGGAATATCTTATGCTTTGATATAATTATTAAAAAAACCTGAAAAACACATACATATATAGATATAAAATATATTAATTTTATTTTATATATATATCTAATATTAAGCTAAGGAGAATAATAAACTAATGTTTAACAAGAAACAAAAACTGTAAATAAATCTTCCTCAGTCTGCGAGATAAACAAAGAAACTATGTAGTACCTACTTCTTCACTTATTTCAATTTTTCCTAATAATTTTAGCAATAACTATGATTTTGTACGGGAGATTCTATTCGAAAGCCCATTTTCATCTCGAAAATTAATCTACCCATTGATTCAAATCCAATATAAGCTTGATCTGGACAACGAGGGCAATTATAACAAACAAAAAAATAAATTTGAATATACATATCTACTACAGAATATTATGAGAATATTTGTCAAAATGTCTACCTGTACCTACCTACAAACCTATTTGTATACAATGTAAATCCTCTACACTTAAAGGCTTTTACGAGAAATAGCTATTAATTTATTAAAGTACTAGCGACCCTATTGCGGCTTCGCCCGCTTTTACTACTGGATTATTCATATAATGTATGTTTGCAAAGCACTTAAGATAATGTGAAAATTAATTAAACCTTAGGGTTTAATTTAGGGTTGCATTAGTGCAACCCGCATTTTCGTAGTTTCAATAAGGATTTTCCAATTGTTTTACACAGCAAGGATTTTTTAGTAGGTACCGTAATTTTAAATCTGTGCTACTGATCTTTTCAAGTACGTATTAAAATATATTTAAATTACTATTTTTAGATAGTTAAATGACATTAAATAATACATTCAACTCGAATTATCCAATACGTACAAACGCATCTAAATCTTCGTTGCTATAAAGGCAGGCAGGTTTTTTTTTTCGAACTGAAGAGGGTATTCTGTCCCTGATGAAAAGCAAGCACTACGTGGCTGCCTGTGACGAAAATTAAATAGAATGCATCGGCCGGGAATTGAACCCGGGCTGCCCGCGTGGCAGGCGAGCATTCTACCACTGAACCACCGATGCGTGTAAGGCAGGCGGGCGCGCGGACTCGCTTGTATAAGCATAACGTCGCGAGGCGCGTTTCGCAGCAAGGATTTTTTGATATTGTAACAACTTCTAAAGTACTTATTAAAATGAAAAACAGAAAAGACAGTTTTGATCTACATTAAATGGCCAACGTAACTAATATACTTATTTATATGCTGAGAGTAAGGGATAAGTGAAACTTGACTCGATACAGTTGATGTGTGAACGGCGTGATGTGTCAATAATTAAATGCGTTTTTCTCTAAAACTATTCGCAATTTTGAAATAGTTTAAAAAGCAAATTTTATCTTCGTTTAACGTAGAAATTTAATAAAGTATTTTAAAGGATAAGGATTAATACCATTATGGAAAAATATCCCTCACAATAAAAATATATTGAAATTACTATTTTTAGACAGAAATATGATCACACACGTTATTCTTAAAAGATACGAATATGCCATCGCGGACTTTTTTGTAGATCTTATTAAGAGGAACAATAGTTTAGTACATTTTTTTCATGTAGTATTTACCATTAAAGCAGCGCATGCGCCAAAGTGTCTCAGCGGGTAGGACTTTATACACATTTATCGTATTTATGTTAATTTACATAACAATGTACAAATAATAAACTATATATAAACCTTCCCTGAGAAATACTCGACCTAATGGTGAAAACCGCATCTAAATCCGTTGGGTGGTTTAGAAGAAGAAGAGTTAGAAAGTTCAGACAGACACAAAAAGCGACTTTGTTTTATAAGATATAGGATAGGATATATTTGTAACTTCATAATTTCTATACTAACTGGACATTATTAAGAGATAAAGAAAATAAACAAAGTGATCCTTAGAATTATATTTAAAAAACACTGATAAATTGTTTACTGCTTGAGATATTTGGAATATATTAAAACAATAGATTTAATAAAAACCACGTAGCCAATACCAAATAGGTAGGTATATCACAACTTTTACGTAGAAAATAAATATATAGGTACATACGATTCATCCGATCCATTTAAATTCCGATCATTTATTCCTTGATTTCTTCTGCCTATAGCCACTTGCAAAGACAAAAGTAAAGCAGAATGAGGTGCCATTATGAGATTTTCCTTATATTATTCCTTATATTATACGTTAACTTCGCAATTCTACAACTTTATACCAGGAAGTGTACTCGAAGTGTGCAGAGCATAAAGTCTCGCCAACGCCTAATATATATTTTAGTCCGTTTATAATTAGATGCTAGATCATCTGCAATAACCTTGTGCCTACTTACAAGTAAACATCAATATTTATTGTATATAAACATAGTTACATTATGTTAATATTTGCAAACCATTAATGGAACATGGAAAAACTATACTGACTTATATGTAAAAACTATCATCATCAGAGGCTGTCATGGTGCAGGGGCACAAGGGTGTGACTGTAACGCGAAGGTCGTGGGTAGGATCCCCACTCGGGGAATATTTTTTTTTTTATTAATATTTTCATTTGTTCGCTCTGGCACCAAGGCAAATTTGGGGTTGAGATACACCACTCAACACGCATTGCCTCAAAAAATTCTGCGACAAACGGAGAACGGAGTGTCTTAACACTAAGTTTCCTCTGCCTTCCCCGCTGGGATACAGTGCAAAGCTGTTTTTTTATATAAAAACCCCGTGATTTTTACATAAAAAAACATCAACCACAAATTGTGATGGGATTGGTTAAACATGTAGTTGGTTTAACAGTTTTCTCTACTCAGTGTTTCAAACGCACGCGTATATCGATAGAGATATAAGATATTTAGAACCGTTATCGTGTTAAGTTAAAGTAAAATCCAAAACAAATATTTCTGAAAGATTCCACGTGTTTCTGCAATCAGTTTATTTAACGTCACGATAAAGATATCAAGTTATTTTTATTTTCCTATATATATATAAAGGTCGAATATGCATTTAGACCACTGGGTTCAAGCTTGGAACTGATAAGAACAACAACACTTATGTAACAACAAGCGTGCGCATTATAAAATCGTCCACAATTCTGATCCATATTAGGACTGACATTACGAGCTAGAATGCAATGCATTAGATGAAACACTACTGACATCAGCCATGCAGCTGCGTACATTTACATAATCTGATGAAGCACAGTTAGCGGTTTACGCAATATTAACCCTAATAATATGAGCCCGAAAGGTTATTTTCGTTGTTTAAACAGTAAGTTTATTGACTTAGCTCGTTATAATACTTGCTGAAGGGACTTCCGCGATCAGATCAACTTGAAAAGGATCAAACACGTGAGGTTTATCGTATAATGATTAAACTACAAGTGGGCAATCAAAACAGTCCTATGTACACGTGATATAGTCTGCTCAGTGACAAGATTCTAGTATACGATAGTTTATAGAAACGTAACTATTTTTATTTTTAAGATATTTATTATTAACAAAGAATATAATTTGAAATATCTACATATTACTTAGTATACCTACATATAAAAATGTCACCCAAGTAATAAAAAAATAGTAGTAAGCTCTTAAAAAGAGGCCATGCCGATTTATAATAATAATTAAGTAAAAATATCATTTACTTACTCTGGTTCCATATTATGTTAAAACTTGTATGCAATTTATAAATTAAAATTTTAGTTCACGTTGGAAATGTTACCGAAACCTGTTCCTCACACTTGCGGTGTCGTGTATTACTTTTATTTTGTTAATGTCACTATATTGTTAACACGATACAATGCTTTTCGCGTTTACATTTATTTTTTTATTCAGGAGTCTTGTTATAAAAAACATTTTCTAAATCTAAAAATAATTAAGTTATCACATTTCTTTTACTAATTACTATTTATTTTTACCAATTATTCCAATATCTTTTCATTTTAATAGAATCGATTTTGAAATTACCACAATCTGTAAAACAAATAAAACTACGAACATAAATATTATGTCTATAATTATGTTAGTAATTACCCAAATGTGTTTACTGTGCTTTGCTTATCACGAAATATTAAACAAATAATCTTTCAACGGTCCAGTTAACGTTTCTGCGTAGAATTAACGACTTGCCCTATTAAGATAAAATGTTTGGCTTATAATTGTAATTTTCGTAATACATATTTAATTTGTATCGAATTGAAAATACGTTTACATTATTAGTTCGTACATTTATTATAACTGTTTTATTCGATTTATCCTTTATAAATACAAAAATATTCTATTAAAATTGATATAAAGTACAGTAAGTACACCAGAATCATTTAAAAGCATGAGAGCGAAAGAGGTATGCCGTTATCTATAGACAATACATCAAATTGAAAAAGTAGATATTAATGAGGCTTGCTTATCAAAATATTAAAAAAATAAACAGAGCATATAAATTTAAGTGCTTATAAAACGTATTGTACTAACAATGACCTTTAATCACAGTGACCTAAAAACCGTTGATAAAATCGTATATTACACATGTGATAGCGAGCTTTTACGGCGTAAAATCCGATAAACAACAGCGACGCAAGTTATTAACTATTTTGGTTTCTTTGGTCGAGGCCTTTGCGACCCTGCGCCACGTTTTGGCTTCGATTTCCACTCGGGGGATTGAACAGGGAAATGCCTTAACTCTAGAGTCTCGGTTCCCTCTGCCCACCCTACTAAATGCGGTATACAGCGTGAATAGCATTGATATTTATTTCCAGTTGTTTATTTATACATTACTTTTTCAAATATTTAATTAATTTTATTATTAAAAATATATATATTTTAGAGAAAATTGTAATTTACTTGTTTTATCTTAAACAAAAAGATACTTAATGTAATTCGCTATGTAAAAAACCTCACTTAAATTAAAAAGTTAAATCAGTCGTAGAGTAATCAAAATTCAACATCAGATGTACAATCAATTCCACTCCTGTAAAGCTCAATCCTAGTATTGGATTTAAAGTGTGGTTTTTTTAACTGATTTAAATAAACGGATCTCGTAATAATTACTGTTTTCAAAGTAGTTGTTCCTTAGTCAAAAAACTAAGTTAAAAAATAGAAAAAAAATTAAAATGTTCATTAAATCTAAAAAGAATGTGGATGAACGATATAGTAAGAATAGAGCGATACTAAAGTAATTATAAACGTGTATTTTTCATATAAGCTAATTTGCACCTATATTAAAAATATTAGTTACAGTTAGTTATTTTTAATTCTTAAAGAATTATTTATAAGTTACCTTATGATATTTAGACAAACTATTTTTTGAACAGAATACCTACAACTATATATAATTGAACTTTTTTTAACTCTTTCTCGTATTATACAATAAATAGAAACATAATATATCTTTCCAAGTTAGAAAATGTAGTTTCATTGAAAAATATCTGCGGATCACTCGAAGAAACATGAGAGCTTGCTTCAACTTTATGAAGTTGGGTTTGCAATGCTTATTCAGCTACTCTTACTTTGTAATTGCTACTTTTTATTTTAGTTCTTTTTAAAAACTTCAAAATACGTACTCTGTGAAACATTTCAAACAAGAACTTGCAACAAGTTGTTTTGAATTTATTATAAGTGAAAATAAAAATTCTCAATTTTTTACTCTACGAAACATTCGTTAATAATCATTATTAGAGTATTCATTTTATATATTATTCGTGACGTTTTGTTTTGAATCATATCACATACATGTTGTATGTTTTTTAATATGTATAGATTGTTATTAGTTACAAGTCATTTGCAAGAAGAATTTAAACTAAAAGAAGATTTTTTCTTTCTTAATGTTAAATTTATTAGGATTACTAGGATCTCTGTTTACACCGCAGAGGTCCACAGCCTTGACACAAGACAGCCGTCAATCTAGTCTAATTTCGCTTATTTAATTTAAAGAAACTTGTGATGCATATATCATAAATAATAAATTATCGCAAACACGTAAAGAAGATATTTAATTTTCAAGAGCAAAATAAAAAATAAGGGACATATTATATTACATTAAGTTAAAACTTACTTACAATATAAGTTAGATCATCATAGCACCCGAATATGAAACATTTACCTGTAATAAAGAAATAAATAAATTAGTTTGTTAGGATATAATATGAAAGTTTTAACGTCATAAAGTACCTATAGTAGCACAGAGACCTACAGTACCTCAGTCTGACCGCTCCACCACTAACTTTGTTAGTAAAAGTTCCACCAACTTTAAGTTCACTAAACTAACTTTCCATTTAGAGCAAATGCAAGGGGCATTTTGAAATCCCAATATCAAATAAATTTTAAACTATATTAATAAAGTAGGATTATTATAAAACTTGATAAAATTACATACGGTATATGTAAGTCATAAGCGGATTTTCGTTATCTTACCTTATCAAACACAACATTTTGAAATAAAAACAATAATAATATTTAATAAACATAAAAAAATAGAAAATATTTTAGATATAATGTATACGTATGTACCTATATGAAATGAATATAATCACTGAGCAAAAAACACATTAGGTAAAAATATTTGACATTTAATAACACGCCACATTGAATTTTTAAATTTTAAAATACATTGGGTGAAAAATAAAATGTCAGCATATTTATTTACGATGTTGTTTCATTTTCTATTTAATTTTTTAATATTATTTTTAACATTTTAAATATACAGATAAAATATGTCTATTTTACTATGAATAAATATATAATAACAAATGATATTTTTGGCAAAATATAGATAAAATAAAATAGCATTCAAACCTTTTTTCTTTATTGTAGATAATATTAGACTTTAAATTAAAAAAAAGTATAAAAGAAAATAATTGTAAATGAAATAAAATATTGAAATTTCTAACTGTAAATAAGATTTGAGCAAAATATTTTTTTTTATTAGCTAACAATAAATCTGTACTACACGGTCGCGGGTGGCCTTTATTATTATAACTCTGTGGGAGGCGGGACCCCCGTCAATGAGTTCGATAGCGTTCGCCCTTTCCATTGATGTCAGCTGTTCTTGTGTAAACAAAAGAGTTGCTGGAACCGTATGATAAAATTATTAGCTTACCGCGCGTGTTTCTTCGTCATATTTCTTGGAAAAAAAGCTAACTAAAGTATAGCACGCATTCAGAAATAAGTTGTAACTACTAATGTTTATTAATATTTATTTCTTTATAAAAAGGTTTCATTTGAAGGTTAAAAATAAAATTTGTATATTTTCAGTATGTATTGTGGGAAATCCCTTGTTTTAGTTTGACTCTAAATAATTATTTCAATTAAAAGAGAACTTACTAGCCTTCTATTATTTTGATACAAAATTAAATGATATAATTTTCTAATATCGATTTATTGCAACTATACCAACATTATAGGTATGTATAAAATATACATATGATAACAGAATAATGTTAACAGCCTTATCAACTGGTTTGACCTGTTTTTATGTAGGTCGATAGTCTTCCTGCTTTACCAGACACACGTGGTCGACAATATTACATTTACATTATTTCTGCTCTTATACATATATATAAAACCTTTTAAAATATAAGATGCATTTAATTTTATATTTATGTAGATACCTACTAGACGAATAAGTAATAAAATAAATAAATTTTCTAAACATTTTGTTTTGCTACCATACTCACACCGTTCGCCTGATTCAACCTGGCCAAAAATAACTTTATGGGTTTAGTAATTGTAATAGAAGACGTAATCACAATTTTAGAATTTATGATTGTTTCTGATGTTATAAATACTGTAAATTCCTGTAGTTGATATACAAAATTATACTGTTTCTGCTTTTCTAGTCCCCCATCGTCGATAGCATCGTAGATAAGCCATCACATACTTATTTTCCACTACCTTTTTTCAAAGATCAAAGAGATATATATGTACTTAGGTTCCTCAAATATCTCTCTTGGTTGAAGGCGGAAATCATTATCTTCAATGGTAATGTTACATTTCTCGTAATTTAGTAACAATGTACTATATCGTTCCTTTTAAAATATTTTATATCATAATTAAATGTTATCAGTTTCATGCTGTATTCCGCATATAGCGGGATAGGCACAGGGAACCCAGTGTTAGAACACTCCGTCCTCCGTTTCTGCCGGATTTTTCGAGGTATTAAGTGTTGAGTGGCGAAACTTAAGGCTCGGTGCCTATAAATCATTCCCCCGAATGGGGATCGAACCCTCAACTGTCGGTTACAGTCACGCCCTTGTGCCCTTGCGCCATCACGGCCTCATAATCAAATATGTATAGTACCTAGCAAAAAAATTATTAATTCAACATCAATTGGGTGCGAAAGGTAGTTTTAGCTCCCAAGTGAACAAAAAACATTACTTTGCGGTTGGTTTTAAAGTAATTAGAGCTCGATTACCTTCTCTTAAGTATGCTAACAATATTTAAATTGCTATTCTGGTAGTATTTTAATTGCAGTGTTATGAATATTTAGCTCTAGGTATATTAAAGACCGCAATGCCAACGTACTAAAGACGGTCAACGGTTGTAGGTTCATAATATATTTGTTAAAACTGAAATTTTTGAAATTGTTTGTATTGTTTTAATCGTTTATTTATTTTTCATTACCATATGCATTATACATATTTAAATATAATATTGATATATGCACTTCAGAAGGTGATTGATTTTTGTACTTTATTTACCAGGCCACAGACACGTCTTTACCTTTTAAAATACTGAAAATAACTTTCATTTTCATTGGTAAATACAATATTACTATAATATTAATTTTTATTTATTTTTAAAAAAATAATATACGGTTATTTAAAAAAATACATTAATTCGGTTAATTGCGAAACGGTAACCAAGCAAAAACACTTTCAAGAGTTCACGTTTTAAAACCTAATTATAACTGTTACATAACTGTACTACGGCTTTACGATCGCACAATAATGTGGGAACTTCGCATTGTGTAGATGTTTCAGCGTAAAAGAAATTATTAAACAAATGTATGTCAGAGGTTATTTTATTTTTAGATTTCTTATTGAAGTTTACTTTGTTATTGTTAATTAAATATGTGGCGGCTATGGTGAGTTGCTGCAGTTGATAATCATTTTGATACCCACTCGAAGGAATGAGTTATTATTTATTGATATTTTCATTTCTTCGCTCTGGCACTAAGACAAAAACCCGGCGTAGAGTTCCGCCACTCAACACGCAATGCCTCGATAAATTCAGCGTAAATTTCGGGGTAACGGAGTGTTTTAACACTAGGTTCCCACTGCCTACCCTGTCTCTTGGCGGGGTAGGCAAAAGGAACCTAATGTGCCGAAATTTGGACGCACTGCGTATTAAGTAGCGGCATTCAACGCCGCTCTTTGCTGCACATCAGAACGAAGATCTGAAAATGTTTAATATCCTCGAGTGGGAATCGAATCCCCCAACATGTAGCGTACAGTCACATACTTGTGTCTCTACGCCACGAGTGGCCGCTGTATTTAACGTTAACGTCACCTTTTGTAAGATTAAGATGCAATTTACATTTACACTAACCGTAGATCAAATGAGTAAAGTTAATGAACTCTAACAAATATAGTGTAGCTTATCTTACGCACGCGCCGCTTTACGAATTTCCGGTAAGAATGTTTATTTGGCGTATAAAAAATATTTTGTGTTATTTGTGTTTAGTAAAGCATCCGATGGGGAGAAAGGTCCTTGAATGGCGACCACGTCTCGGCAAAAGGAGTACAGGCCACCCTCCAATCAGGTGTACCGATGACCTCAAGAAGACAGCGGGAACCCGCTGGATTCAAAGGGCGAAGTACCGGACGGAGTGGCGAGCATTGGAGGAGGCCTATGTCCAGCAGTGGATTTTAAAAGGCTGATGGATGGCAACGCCGTTTGCAAACAGACGTAAAATTGAAAATGTGAGAAATATATTATGAGTAGTTCCATTAGCTTGTAATATTCAGTGAAATGTACACCATTTTTACGGATATTAATGTGGACAACTAAAACACACATATTTGATAATTACATAATTAGTATGTATAGATACAAGTAAAATAAGCAGATTCAAATTACTTTCCCGCATAGCGAGTAAACTGAGGGAAACTAAGACTAAATTAGTGCTTTAATATGTAATATAAAATAGGGCTAGAAGTTTTAATAATTTATTCATCTATTCGGTCATCGTCATGGAAATAAATTGTAAGATGTGGATACGAGTATTTATAGTTTACTTCGACACGCAAGCTGAGTCGAGCAAACACGTATTTAATTATCCATTACACACTCTAACTTAACCTTACACGTAACAACCACAGCAACGGCACCGGGCTTTAAGAATTGCTAGCATTTTACTATATTGTAATATTCTAGCTATTATTATTCTTATTACTTTGTGAATATTTTTTTAACTTCACGCTGTAATTCCGGATATAGACCGAGGGAACCTAGAAACCTAGTGTTAAGACACTCCGTTCCATTAACACACTTCCGATCTCCACTTTCCGCTGAATTCTGGAGGTATTGCGTATTGAATGGCGAAACTCAACGCCGCACTCGTTACCAGAGCGAGGAAATAAGATTTATTTTTTCTTCAAGTGGGAATCGAACAAACAACCTGTCGCGTTTATAGTCACACGCGAAATCGAATACACATTTTCCAGTAGTGTAAATTCTCAGTATTCATTCCATACGTGTAAACAATTTATAATAACTCAAATTTAAAATAAAGTTTCTTAGTCACTTAACATAATAACATTTCTATCACTGAGGAAAAACCTATAAAAAAAAAGTGCAAGCAGAACTTAATTATGTTGATCTAACTAACACACAAGTAATATTAATTATATACTTATTATCTATACCAATATTATGTATTGGTAATATAACTTTAACCTCTTTGGTCATTATTTAAAAATAAATGTAACCTAAGCTTGTTATTTTTATTGCTAAGTTAGTTCATTTTCCTTCCCTAAAATGACGGAATTGCGTGTAAACCACCAAGTTCAAAGAACTCGAAAATCGTTACAAGCAATAACGCCAAGGATTGACCAATTTTAATTCATCGGTCACGGTCAATGTCAGTCTATCAATATCCGCATGAAACATCGTATTCCGATTGAAGACCAGAACCAGAACTTTCACTTGACCCTTTAATTATTATTTGTAATATAAAAAGATGGTTTCGTACCGAAAACTTTAGTTTAATTATAATTTCTTATTAAACATAGGCACAATATGGTAGATGTATCTATGTATAATTAATTAAAAGTTAATAATGGCGTGTATAATAGGTTCACACGTGAACCTTAATGTATTTAGTCCTTTCAACCTTAATAAAGTGAGTTATAAAACTTTTATTTTTTTACAGAAACTTCCAACATAATCCCTAATTAGATAATTATTACTAATCTTTTAATATCATCAGATATAGAAATGAAATCTTCATGCAAAAGTTCGAAGAAGACATAAAATACTCCAATATACCCATGAATATTAGCTCCCATTAAAATATTCATACTTGTCAAGTCATTTATTCAAATTATTAAAGACACGGCGAGGCGGAGGGGTGAACGTAATCTAAACGAGTGACGATATCGATTCAATGCTCGGTCTCGGGTCAACGGAACCACCTAATTGACTATTTTTATGCCTGATAAACCTTAAAGCTACCTAAGAATCACTTCAAGCGATCTAACGATGCATAACCGCTGCTGGCTTGTAAGGTAACATTTTTGTAACAAATTAGTTATTAGGGCTCTAATATTTTTTACTATATTTAGGATTACTTTTAATAAAACATACTTGTTATAAATAATTACGAGAAAGTATTAATTTATTAAAACAATTAAAGAGCTAGTAATGGAAGTTGATGAGTATAATAAAAGTGCTAATAAAACTACTGTAACTTGATTTGAATTGTGAGTATAACAATCATTCAAGTATAAAAGCTATTAAATTACTTAAGTAGAGGTAATAATATGTTTTATTAATAAATTCAATTAAAATATAAATAAGTAAATTTCTTTATTATCTTTCAAAACACAGGCTTTATTATAGTTGACCGATAAGCGATAAAGATCTAATAGCTGAACTCTGTCATCCATTTTCTTAATATATTTATTGACTGATAAGAATATCGTATTAGTATGCATATTTATTTTTATATTTGAGAGGACCCATTCTAGAAAGGTTTGTGACGACTTCCCATAAGCTATAATGAAGATTTTAAATGACATATTGAAGTAACTATCTATATACTCATAATATACGAATGTTTAGACAATTTTTAATTATACCTAAAGTAGATAAATACCGTAAAATCAAAGCTCAATAAATCAAGAATCTTGGAAAGCTTTCAGGAAATTATACAAAATAATTAACGCGAACGAATTTAACGTTACGGTACATTTAGGTCAACCGTAAAGTTCAAAAAACTCCAGCGTATTATCGTTTATCGGCCTTTTATTTTTAATCGACAGTTTATACTGACGTAAAAATAATCAGGCATTACATTTATTTTATTGTCACATATTTTAATTATCATAATTTAGATATAAATACATAGATTTAGATAGTAATGTTCTTCTTAAAATTGAGATAGGTATATATATATATATATAACATTGTATATATAATACATATTTATATATATGTCCTTCTCGTCTTAGTTACCACTTCTATTGGGAATCTAGGCAGTTATTTCATTTTAGATTTTTTTAGATTCAATAACACACTAAAATACTTCTTAACATACAAGTTACATTTAAATATTTTTTTGTTATAACATAAAGTAATTGAAGGTGAGTTCAAAAACCTAGACGAATAACAAAGAGAGACGTCCTTGCGAAGCCATAAAAAAAATATATAAATAATCTAATCATTATGCTTTTGAAACAGCCACAAAAACAGTTTTTTTTAATTCAATAACGATGGAAGACTGTAAATGGTTTCTAAAAGAAATTTTCTTTAATATCTTCTTTGTACTCTACCATTTTATGATCATAATGTGTACGCGGAATATGCTCGTAAATATAAATATTATAGTTTGCGTAGATATTTCTATGAATCTTTATTGGCAAGTAAAAGATTTCAAATTTATGGTATAAACACATGTATTAGAAATTTATATGAATTTAAAAATGTAATGTATTATACTTCCTTTTTAATGTTCGTTTTTAAAGAGGAAGCGAGAGCGTGCAAGACCTTTGAATTAAGCCCTTGAAATTAAAATATATATTTTATTTTTTCATAAAAAAATTTGGTAGACACTTATAAAAGAAAATAAAATTTAAAAAATACAGAATTTCCTACCAAATGGGTAATTTAAAATGTTTTTCAAACATATTAAAAATGAATCAGATTGGTATTCAAATAATCCTGAGTCGGCAGAAAAGGCTTTGATACCAGCACAGCACAAATTGAGACTGCATTGTTGAGCTCGACACCTTTCAGCTTCTCTACAATGGAGTCGCGAACAGTCTACCAAATACTAATAGTAATATAGCTATTTTGACCTAAAGAATTCCGCTTCTGGAATTTTCTATTTGAAATCCTTTGTATAGTGTGACAGTAAAAAAATAACTGTTAAACGTTTCTTGTTAAAATTTCTTAAACATTTGTTTGAGATTAGTTACTATTTTTTCTTTTAAATAGATTGGCTGAGTGAATTGTAACTGGGGCTGCTAAGAGATCGAAAAAGTATTTACTTCTAAGTTTTTAAAGTGGTACAGTAAAATATGTCGCATTAATTTTGACGTATTAATTAAAATACTATTTAGAATTAATATTTTAATAAAAGAATAAATATTTCTATAAAAAACATTTCTTATAAACAATTATTTAAAATAGATATAATGTGCCATGTTGTTTTTTTGCTTGTTAACAAAATAAATAAGGTTTGAGTCACAATCGTTTCGCAGTTGGCACTGCTTAACTGCCAACTCCGTAGAAATTGAACGTTTAAAATTCTTACGTAGATATACCAAGCAGAGTAAAGAAATAGAAATTATAATTTTAAATAATCGGGGATCGAACCCACGACTATTTGCGTTTAAAATCACACTTTCTGCCTCGGCACCACGACTGGCCTCAAGTAATTCTACAACTCAAAGAAGCACACTACGAGAACCAGGACAGGGAGAAAGAAAACCACCCAGATCTCCAAGCACGTCTAGACAGGTTGTTATTAAACTAAACAGAAACTGCTTCATTCAAAACACTTTCAATTTATTTAAAGAATCAAAATTACTTCGTGAATAGCGGTCATTTACAGAATGTTATTGTTTTTCTTGGACCAGTTTTGTCTTGTGTTAATTTGTTTCAAAAGTTATATAGCAATATTAACTTGCTCGACAGTATTCAGACGTGCAAATACATTAAAGACATAGGAGACTAATGGGGGAAGGTGCGGAGTCAGATCTGGAATCTAGACTCTACGCACGTCTAGACTAGAGTCTAGAGACGGTCCTTAATTATTGTAGGAAGGACGTATATAATATATATAAAAGGTATATTATATAAGTCTATTAAATATTATAGTGATATACGTTATATTATATACGAGTATGTAGTTTGATAAGAATCTCAATGAAAAAATGTGGCTTTATTTTCTATTTCTATTAGCGAAAGTTTTCTACCATTGTCTTTATGATAAAGAGAATTCTGTAATATTAACAAATTTCAAATTTACTAATCACAATACAATAGATGATGCCGTCGTCGATTCGTGGCGCAGTTGGCATACGCCTGATAGAACGTTGGATTCAAATCCTATAAAAGAGAAAATTTATATGTAAATATATTTTTAGAATTATAAATCTGTTTATGATTAAAACTGCGGTGTTTGTTACTCACAAGTTTCCAAAAAATAGGTCGAAATTAGCGACAAGCTGAGGATAGAGTTAATTTTAGCTGGATTCTCCCTAATCCGCCTAGCCTAGTGTTAAAACACTTCGTTCCCCATTTTCCGCCGAATTCTGGTGGCATTGCGTATTGAGTGGAGGAACTCAACGCCGCACTTTGCCTCGACACCAGAGCGACATAGAATAACATGACATTTATTGAAACTAAAGGAAAATACATATGAAATTATAGTTAAATAAATAATTACATTGTCTTGTTTATAAAACAATATGGTTGTTACGTACCTACTGCTAATATATTATTAATATAAAAATATTTACCTACTACATATTACAAACACGTTCTGGTGTGGGATTGAAAGTTTCGTTGTGGCAAGTTCTTTGTTCATTGCAGCTTTATTAATATATTCTATTAGAAATGTGATTCACACCTAACTCTACATATGAGAAAAATACAAATTAATTATTATTGTTTTTTTAGCCTCTCGATTGCAATGCAACACTGAGTTCCCAGGTTCCTTCTGCCTATGAGGAAAAAGAGGAAAAAAAATATTTTAACCTAACATATCATTTTTAGGATTATAAATTCATCATGTCAATTTGTCCGTCCGTATGGCACAGCCACTTTATTCCGAAACTATTATTCGAAAACCGCATACTATAACTTTGTTATTCATACAAATACCATAAAACACAATGAAAAACAATGGTTTTTTATTTGGCGAAAAAATGTTGGTATTTTTGCTATTTGTCGTCCCTGATCTATACTTGGTTTTCCGGAACCCTTCATGTGCAAGTCCGACTCGCTCTTGGCCACTTTTAAAACTAGGCGACAAACTTCAGTTACCTACTCCGAAACCGAGAACCACCTATTTTAATAAGTGAAGACCAAATTTTTCCTCATGAATCACCAAAATATTATGAATACATACAAATTAAACATTTAAACCGTAGGAAAGTATGCGTCACAATTTATTACCACTAGCGAGAAACCCGTGAAAGGAGTCACGTAGTGAGAGCATCGAATAAAACAAAGAGTTTTAAAACTCATCAGATAAATATTTCCTCAATTGGAATTTAGCCAAGCTCTTCAGATGTTTACCCCTAAAATTAAAATATTCGATTTTCTTTATTTTCACGTTTTATCCCGCTTATAGCAGGGTAGGCAGAAGGAACCCAGTGTTCCCCACCGGTCCCCATTTTCGACCGAATACTGGACGCATTGCTTGTTGAGTGGTGGAACTCAACGCCGCGCTTAGCCTCGATACCAGAGCGAAGAAATGAACCCACAACCAGTTACGTTTACAGTCACACATCTGTGCCCCTGCGCCGTACGACCAGAATTATATTCATTAAATGATATTAAAATTATAAATGACAAAAACCACAAATGACACAAAAACAAGTAAGCTCATTATTGCAACAAAAACGTTTTAATAGCTGTAATTTAATGATGTTCAATCAATGTTAGGACGAAACTGTGGGTAATGGTACGTAGAATTAACGGCGCAGTTTTCTCTTATCATCTTTGTTCACTTCCTTATTGTAGTTTATACGCGTGTATGTATAAATTATTTATTTACTATACTATTAATTGGTAAGAAAATAAATAGAAATCTTTATTATATTACAATTACAAGATATATTTACGTTGCCTATTTGTGATGGAAACGAAATGACGTTTGAAAAGATACATTCATCTATTTTCATTTCTATTTCTGTCATCACTAAATTTATATCTGTGCTCTAAATTCTCTTTTTATACATAAATTGAAAATGTGGAGCGGAGTGTCTTAACACTAAGTTTTTTCTGCCTAACCTGTTGTGTGCGTGAAGATCAAAACATAAAGAAATATTTTGACAGAACATTGCAAAAAAGCGTAAAACCAGTCAGTTGGAAACATAACGTTTATCGAAATCTGCTGAAGTGAATAAGATATTTATTTACCTAATACTTTCTTAGCACTCCAGACGAGTCCGAGGAGCAGAATAAATCAACAGTTGTCGGTCGGAAGGATCTATATTGCTTCTTTGCATAAATAAGCTACTTTCACTCGTTGGACAAATTAAACGTGAAATAAAATTTTGGTTGTAATCTATGTTTTTTATGTAGTCATTATCTTTATATTTTAATCATTAATTAACTATAATGAAAAATAAATAAATAATTTTGTATTTTATTAATTATTTAGATTTTTCTTTATTTCATATTGAATTACTCTGTTACTGTTCTATGTATGTTTCTATGGTACAATAAAGAGTATTTTGTTTGTTTGTTTTGTTACTATGTTAATCGCAATTTCATCAATACAGTAAAACTAGCATACTTACACTATTGTGCTAAAAGTAATAGATGGTTATAGATTAAATATATATATTTTAATTAAATTATATTACAAGACAAAGAAGCTATACCAATATTCAAGATACAAAAGTAAAAAAATGTAATACTTATAATAAAGACGATAATATTAACGAAAATTTAAATTACTTTCGTTTGGCGGCGACAATTTCAATCCTTGCTTGTTTTTTGAGTTCTGACATTATTAGAAACCGGTTACAACGAGGCAGTTACTCTGCAGTTAATCCGCAGTGAAAGTTTGGTAAATGTGCACAGGACACGCTAAATTTAGTGAAATTTTTGAGGTCGATTTTAACATTGGTCGATGGTCATTAAAATGCAATTTCCTTTTTGAGAAAGTTGAATTTAATAAAAGGGACACATTTTGAATAAACACATAAGTATGTATAAACTGTAATATTTATAAAAGTTACAAATATATCAATTTTATTAACAGAATTTAGATCAGTGTTAATATCTAAGTCCAATTACGACTGTTGATAAATGATAAATAGGACTAAATACTATTTTTACTTAATTTTTTTTTATAATTATTTTTTTATCATTCACCCCTTTGTGAGTTGAACAAAGAACATTAAAGAAAAATACTTCGTATTCCTTTACTTATGAGTTACACTGCGCGTGCGCTGTAGGATCTTATTTTATGTTATGTCTAGCTTTTTATATGCAACTTTCCCGTCGCAGTGAAATTTAACCTATGTCCTATGACTACAGTTACTATGGGTTATATTAAAACGATTAACCTATATATAACCTTTCTCGATTAATCAACTATCTAACACAAAAAGATTGCTTTGAATTTGAAATGAATTTGGTGCGTTCAACTAAACGAACCCTTCAATTTTATAATATTAAATATAGATTAAAACAATTTACTTAATTTTAATAAAAAAAAACAGGTATAAATAAAATAACCCGCAATCCCCGTACAAATTGAATTATATTTACCAAAGTAGTAATCTATATATTCATATAAATGATAATAATATAAAGTAAATCACAAAATCAAACATATCGGTCAAAAGGTGATTTATCTTGGCGTGACCAATAATGAGCGTGGACATGTTACATCGATACGTCCCGTTATATTAAGCTGCTTTTACACAATTTAATCTATATCTATCTATATATATAAAATCGAAAGGTCATTCACTCATCACGAAATCTCAGAAACTACAAGTGCTAGGAATCTCAAATTTTGCATAGGAGTTACTTATAGGACGTAGGTGCTCGCTAAGACGGGAATTTGCAATATTCGACTTCTAAGGGGTTGTTTTTGGGGTCGAAAGTTTGTATGAAACTTCGTTACTACAAATGCTGAGTCTCAAATTTTGCATAGACGTCACTAGGACGTAGTCATGGAGGTATAGGTAAATTAATAAGAACATAGTTCACGCGGGTGAAACCGCGAGAGGGCCGCTAGTATATAATATACCTAATTCAATATTTTCATTACTTCTAGACAATTTTTATATATTAATTAAAATATAAAATGAAGATTGCACTGTATTTACGCTAATTATTCTTGTAATATTTTATTAGGTTACCTAAAATATACATTAAAAACCCGTAAATTGCAACAAAAATTAAAATAAAATAACACATTCTTTATCAGCAACGAAGATATAGCACATTTGTCGTGTGTAAAAGTCTTAAAGAGAGCACACATACGATGTACCGTAACTCGTAAGCCGCCTTGTAAGGCGACTCGCCAAAATAACTGTATCTAAATTGAGGCGAAGAAAAACAACTTTAATCTTCAGCTATGAACGTGAATCTCATTAGAGTAATGAAATCCTACACTGTGCTATAGTATTGTTATATAAACATATTGCCACGAACTTAAATTATTGATAATTTTATTATGTTGAAGCATACCTTTATGATTTAAATTTGATATAGGCAAATTAATTTTTAAAATGAATGTTTTATTAAAAGAAAAAAATATTATGGCAGTGTATGATATTTTTTAAGAAATATTTATATTGTAAACAATATATGAATTATGTTCCTTATCGAATGTCAGGAAAGTGTGTTTTCCTTTGTGAATAATAAACAATAAGTATATTGAGTAAATATTGTTATATGTAAATGTATTTAAATGACATTTAAATACTGATATCTATTATTAACACTACCTAATGTATAAAAGATAACTTCAATAATTATATATAGATTATTTCTGAAGTGTAATAATAATTATAAACCTATTAAAGACAAAGAAAACGATACAAATAATAAAATAATCATTTATAATACAAACATTACACCTTACCTTTTGAAAGAATGTTGAAAGAGTGATATTACTTCTCAAATACACAACGTCAATTCACAATAACACAAAAACACTTAGACAGACAGAAGTAAAAAATAAATTAACTGCACTAAATATAAAGTAAATTTCGTGAAAGTATACGTTAACGAAATACTTTTTTCTATATAATATATACTCATATACACACGTCCGACACGTTTGAAAGCAAAAGAGAAACAGAAAACAACAACACGGCTTGTCAACAAAACAAAGAGGGCTCGTACGTCTGCGCAGGCGCAAGTCGCCACGCCGCACGCACACTACCGCGCGTGTGAATGGAACACGTAAATATGGAACGCTATTATATTATACGAAACGCGAATGTTTTTAAGTATTGTAAATAGATATATTTACTACGCGGTATATTGGAGTATTTTGTTTTTAAAATTAGTATGCATTAGTATGAAAACTATATTAACTAACTCATATTTAACAACTAATATTTTCATTATTTTATGCTTTCACGTTAGGTATAACTAAATGAACACAAACATTATTAATGTAATAACCTCATTTCACTAATTACAATACAAAAATCCTTTCATTAGCGTTAACATAATTATTTATATTAATTATTTTAGCTAGAACACGTAAAGCATTTTTTGCTACTTTAGCTATTAAGCCGCCATTCACTAAAACTATGCTTCAGTATAGATTTTTGTTAGCTTCACGCTCTATCGTTCATAAGGCAGAGTAGGCAGAAGGAACCTTGTGTTAAAACACTCGTGTTTCTACTTCCTACCTAATTTTCGAGACATTCCGATAAAATTCAAGACTACGCTTTGTTTTAGATATTGATAAAATGTCTATTTTCGCTCCTGTATAAGATGTTTTGCTCTTAAACTGCGCAAAATAATTTCCCAAACAATACGTCACACAGTACGACGTGTGCATCATAACAATAACAATTCTTATCGTCCACCTTATCGGGTGTTATAAAACGGTGTCGGGGTCTGGCTGTAGCTGTAATCGTATAGTCATTGCCTCTATTGTAAATTGATAAACTCGATACTCGATAGCGAACGCGTTAATTATTGTTTCTATAATAATATAAAATATATTACATACTATAGGAACCATTTGAGTACGATCTTTCTAACCTTTCTGTATAGACGTTATACAATGTTGTTTCTTATAGAAATTGTAATAACTTACCTATTTCAATTGGTTTGCATTACTATCTAGCTCCACTTATATAAATAACTAGCGGCCCGCTCGCGGTGTCACCCGCGTGAACTATGTTATTATTAATTTCTGTCTCCATGACTACGTCCTAGTGACGTCTATGCAAAATTTGAGACTTCTAGCATTTGTAGTAACGAAGTTTCATACAAACTTTCGACCCCAAAAACAACCCCTTAGAAGTCGAATATTGCAAATTTCCGTCTTAGCGAGCACCTACGTCCTATAACTCCTAAGTAACTCCTATGTAAAATTTGAGATTCCTAGCACATGTAATTTCTGAGATTTTGTGATGAGTGAGTGACCTTTCGATTTTATATATATAGATAGAAAAGCAATTCATTGTCATTGTAATACAAAAAGCGGCCTTTCTGCTGAAATGTTGGCACACATACCGGCCGTGAACCTGAAATGCGTAGAAAAATCTCACGTGCGTGGGCGCATAATGACTGATAGACGAAATGTTTTGAGCTTTGAGAATTAACATACTAATTTATTTATTATTGTTAGTTCATAATAAAATAGACTTCCTTTAATTGTAATTTATGTTAAAGGAACAAAAGAGAAGTTTATCTTCGTTTGACATTGGCTTTTTGATACGTCGACATAATTTCTTTATCTCCGCTTATTGTTTCTGCAGTTCTTTTGTTTCATTGACACAATAACATATATTTTCTTCAAATTTTATATTATTTTTTTAACATTCATAGAATAATTTAATATACTCTATAAAAGGATATAAATAATCTTTCTAATATAGGCTTTTAAACAAAAAAAAAAGGTTTTCAATGAAATATTTCGAAAGGATATTTATTTTTGTTTCCCTAACATGTACCTATATTTTTGGTCCAGAAATACACCACCAGGTGCAAATGTGATCAATTAATATTTTTTTGTATAGCATTTAATAATAAGTATGACCATGAATCACTAAATGTACTTTTTGTACAGTTTAGACGGGCCATTGACATAGCAGGTAGCAATCGAGAAACAATATTCGTCAATTGTCATTGAACCAATAAACACGTGTTGGTGGTTTATTTCATCTCTCGAAACTTCGATCATTTACTTTCAATTCAATTCTATTACGTATACCATATTTAATAGTGAAACTGAAATATCATGGCTATCCTTTTTTTATCTTTACACTATATCTTACAGCAAGTAGGATAGCCAGAGCCCCGCTTTACGTCCAAATTTCGAAATATTGTGTGCTGAATGGAGAAACAAGTCAATTTCAATCAGATGCTGTGCTGCGACGCCATGAAGTCCTCAATTATTTTTGTATTATAAAAAATATCATAATTTTTTACACGATCTACCGACCGACCGACCGACTCTATGACACTATGTCAGATAAGAAATACAGGGTGGAAGCGTCCACACAGCATATAAGTAGCACCTACAGTGTACACGGTAAAGTTATATAACATAACGTTATAATAACAATAAATGTTGAGACGGAAAACAGGTGTAATAAATGTAAACAAGTGATAAATTAAAATAGAACAATTATTCACATTATGCAAGCTAGTTTCAAATTACTACTGAGGTTGACTTTGTTTGCACGTAAGTTCAGAGAAGGCAACGTTTATCGGTCTTTCTTGATCAAATTCTTAAAAATTTGTAATTTTTAAATGACTTTAAGACCAGGGACACAAGCGTGTAAATACGGCTGGTTACAGGTTCGATTCCACAGGAGGATACACGAGGCAAAGCGCGACGTTGAATTTCGCCACTCAACGGGAGAAAAATGGTAAGCGGAGTGTCTTAAAACTAAGTTCTCTCCGCCTACCATGTTACATGCAGCAAAAGCAAGCTGAAAAAAAAGGAGGACAATGAATAATACACATAACAATAATAGCACTTGCTATACGACCTTCTCATAGGACGTTGTCCTGCCTTAGCAAAGAATCGATTAAATTAGCATACTCTGTGTCCACCTACTTAAATGGAGGAAATATATTTTTAAACTTGTAGGAATTATCTCTTAAGAACTTTAGTGACAAATTAAGAAACTTTTTTGACAATAAATATCTTTCATTCTTTCCGTATGTTGAAATTTATTTTATTTGCAAGGAGTTCATTCTAAGGAGTTCATTTTATTTTCAGGAAAATTGAGGAGTTCTCAATTTTCCATGTATTTTTCTGTACGTTAAAACGTATATACTATATTTAAAACAAAAATAGAAATTTTGTTAAGCGGGATTTGAACCCAAAACAATTGTTAAAACAATTCTAAATCTTTCAATGTTTCTAATTCTTTTATAAATCTTTATTAAACTTACTGTATTTATTTAAATGTAAACTAACTTCCTATATAAATATCTTACAGATCCTATCTACTATTATTAAAGAAACGCAACGAACGAAGAAAATATCTCAAACGTAATAATTTCGTTTTGCCGCTGAAAAATACAATTGATAAATAACGAGCATTTCGTTAGATACTAGTTCGTTCGAAAATCTGAATTTATATTCAATTTGTATGGAAATGTTACATTGTGTGACTGTACTGTATGATACATACATCGTAAAGGCCTTGAATTTATTATTGGTTTCAACTTACTGCCGCGACTTATTGCCACGCAGAGACATATTGTAGTAAAGTATTTTAATCCATACCTATATTATAAATTCGAAAGTAACTCTGTCTGTCTGTCTGTCTTTTACGCAATCATGGCGAAACCGCTAATTTAATTGTGATAAAATAATCATATAGAGATACTTGAGGGTCCCGGGATGAACATAGGATACTTTTTTTCTCATATTTGTAATATTTTCGATATATTAAAATATTTAAAATTTTTATATTAAAATATTTATACATATTATACATTAATTTATTATTATTTTATTTTATTGTCTTTTCTTTTTGTTTGGCGTAGTTATGCATACTAATGACAATGTTAGTAGTGATAGTATAAATAGCGACAAACTTCACCAGTGCGATTCTACAGAATCCGATTGCAGTCTCCATAGCATTTCTGATCCTCTCAGCTCCCTCCTAGAAACCAAATTTAATAATTTCCCAAAAAATTTTAATGTTGTCCACATCAATGCACAAAGTGTTCCAGTCCATTACCCAGACATGCTCGACTCATTCAGCTTAAAAAATGTTCACGCTATCCTTATCTCAGAAACATTCCTTAAGCCGAGTTTGCCATCCACTGCATATGCTCTGCCTGGTTTTCACCTCATACGTAATGACCGGACTGAAAAAGGCGGAGGTGGAGTAGCGATTTATCTGCGTAGTAACATCCCCTTCTCATTACTACATAAGTCACCGTCTGAATACTCAAATTCTTCGGAGCACATCTTGATAGAAGTCCTCTTTGGAACTCTTAAAGTTCTGCTTGGTGTTTTTTATAGTCCCAGCTTACACATCAATTACTTTGACTCACTTGAGGATCTTTTAGATAGATATGTTCCTGGAGCGGACCACTCTATCATTATGGGTGATTTTAACACTTGCTTACTCAAGGATGACTCACGTGCAGGTCGGTTAAAAAATATCATTAACAGTTCCAACTTAAACATTCTTCCCACGAACCCTACCCACTTATTTCCTGGTTGTACCCCATCTCTGTTAGATCTTATGATCGTCTCATCAACTGAACGTCTTGCAACTTTTGGACAAATGTCAGCGGAAGCATTCTCTTATCACGACCTCGTTTATCTATCGTATAAAATACGTCCGCCTAAGCTAAAGCCGACGGTGGTGATGCGCAGATGTTTTAATAATATAAATAGTGAGAAGTTCATGAGCGATCTGAGTCGTATTAATTGGGATTGCATATTTAGTTCTGATAATGTTAACGATAAGGTAAATATTTTTAATTCCCTTTTGATTGAGCTTTTCGATACTCACGCACCGCTAAGGCCAGTAAAAATAAAACATCTCCCTGCCCCTTGGTTAACTCAGGATATCAAGGTGCTCATGGCCAAACGTAATTCTGCGAAGTCTAAATATAAGAAAGACCCTACTGACGCTAATCTGCAAAGGTACAAAACACTGTGGAACGGATGTAACAAGAGTTGCAGAGATGCCCGACGTAATTATATCCAGTCGTCAATTAACAACAGCAATCCTGCAAAAACTTGGAAATTTCTGAACGTGATGGGAATAGGTGGACGGCGTACTAATAACACAGCTACCTTAAATCACTGTACGGATTTAGACTCGCTGAACCGATTCTTTACCACCGTCAATTTGATGGATAACAAAACTAAAATGAAAACCCTTCACTCACTATCATTACGTTCTAGTTCTTCGACTAATTCCTTCCTCTTCTCTCCTATCTCTGCAGCTGAAGTACGTAAGCATGTGCTATCTATTAAGTCTGATGCTACTGGATCCGATAACATAAGCCGACGTATGATCCTACTAACGCTCAACTTTATTCTTCCTACCTTATGTCATATCTTTAATTTCTCTCTTTCCTCTAGTGACTTTCCTGATGCTTGGCGACATGCACTTGTTATACCTGTTCCTAAAATATCCAATCCAATAACTTTCGCAAACTATCGTCCTATTTCTATACTCCCTTTCCTTTCGAAGGTTTTTGAGCGCATTGTACATGAACAAGTGTATCAATTCCTGCACAAAAACAATACCCTAACTCCTTTCCAGTCTGGTTTCCGTCCTGGGCATAGCACAGTCACAGCACTTAATAAAGTCTGTGAAGATATTAGATACGGTATTGACAACCAGCGAGTGACTGTACTCGTTTTGTTAGATTTTTCTAACGCCTTCAACACAGTTGACTACGATTTACTATTATCAATATTAAAATCCATTAATGTCTCCTCCAAAGCTACTGAATGGTTTTCTTCTTACCTTCACAGCCGCAAACAGAGCATTAAACTTGAAGGAAAACTTTCGTCAGTGTGCCATATCAGCGCTGGTGTGCCGCAGGGTAGTGTACTGTCCCCCTTACTTTTTCCATATTTATTAACACTCTCGCTCCACACATAACGTCATTTCACCACCTATATGCTGATGATTTACAAATTTACACGACCGCCGCCATAAATGATATCTCTAGCGCAGTAACTAAAATTAATTCTGACTTACAAATAATCAGCACCTGGAGTAAATCGTTTGGGCTTTCAATTAATCCAAATAAGTCTCAGGTATGCGTGTTTGGTAACTCTAAGCAATTATCTAAAACACTTTCTCCTCTCCCTCCAATTATGTTTGACAATGTTTGCTTAGAGGTTAGTGCGAGTGTTAAGAATTTGGGAATCAGGATGGACAGTACCTTTTCCTGGTCGCCTCATGTCTCCGAGCTCAGCCGCAAGATTTTTTGTGCCATAGGTAGATTGAGAAGATGGAAGAATCTCTTACCTTTAAAAACTAAAATATCTTTAGCCCATACTCTCCTTCTACCT
>HE671283.1:0-60126 GCA_000313835.2 Heliconius melpomene melpomene | reverse complement strand
TTATCTTTGGATTAAGAAAACACGACCATGTGTCACAGTACCGTAGTCAACTTAAGTGGTTGTCAATAAAACATAGGCGCTATTTACATTCCCTCACACTCCTTTATACCGTCCTTTACCATCCTATCACTCCACCGTACCTCAAGGAACGTTTCAAGTTTCTAGGGTCGGACACCCAACACTCCCAACCCCTCCGTTCCCGTAATAACAACTTCCTTGAAATACCTATGTGCCGCACGAAATGCTATGGCGATTCCTTTACTGTGATGACAGTAAAACTTTGGAATGAGCTGCCAGTGGAAGTGAGACGGTCCCAATCGGTTGGGATATTTAAGCGGCGTCTTAAGCAGCACTATCTCAAAGTAAATACCTGAATTGACATTTTTGCTTAATCCTTTTATTTATTTGTATCTTTATTTGTTACGTATATATACGTATATTTGGTGTATCTAAGTATGTATGTATATATTTATGTATTTGTATGTTGCATACATACAAATACATGTATGTATATAGTTGTTTGTATGTATGTATGTATGTATGTTGTGTATTTATCAGTGTATGTATGTTTATATGATAAATAACGTATTTATATTTAATAGTATCATATTTATTATTACTTTTTGCACCTTTTCGCTGTCTTTTATGTAATAAGTCCTTTCAAATGGTTGCCTGTAAGAAATCGCTTTTAGTGATAAGGCCGCCATTGCACTTTGTATTGTCTTTCTGTAATTATTGTTACTCTACTGATTCTTTGTTTATTTTAGTGCAATAAAGTATTATTATTATTATTATTATTATTATAGTTTTACCATTTTTGTTCTCCCAAATCATTGGGGTACGGTAACCAAAAATTGCGAGCATATAGCCAAGCAATATTTGGGTGGAGATTTTCAGCGATAATTATTATTACTAGTAAGGAATTCTGACAATAAGTTAATTATTTGATGATAAAAACTTCCTAACTATACGGCACGTATTTAAGATTGCGGCTTTCTGTAAAAGAATATAACTTAACCGGTGAATACCCAAAGTTTCCAGACTCGTGTGTAGCGTATGAGGTACTACTCCGGTTGTTGAAAGAACTATTGGTACTGTAGTGACGGATTGGACTTTCCATTGACTTTTGAGCTCTATGGTTAAATCTGTATACTTATCTATTTTGTTTGAAAAAGTGGATGCAAGATTGTGAGTATTTGGAATGGCTATGTCTATCAAGTATACAGAATTTTTTACTTTATCATGAAGTAAAATATCCGGTCTATTGTAGTGTACGGTTTTATCTGTGATGATTGTACGATCCCAATACAGTTTAAAATTTGTAGATTCTAAAATAGCCTGAGGTGAATATTTGTAATAGGGAGTTTTTTGTGCTTGTGTGATGAGAGAATGTTTAAATGCTAAGTGTTGATGAATAATTGCAGCGACCTGATCATGTCTATGTTTGTAATCGGTTTGTACTATGGTTTTGCAGGCTCCGGTAATGTGTTGGATTGTTTCAGGACTAGAATAGCATCTTCTGCATAAATCGTTTACCACATTTGGTCTTTTTATGATGTGTTTTTGATAGTTCCTAGTATCTATTACTTGGTCCTGAATAGCCATCATGAAGGCTTCCGTCTCTGGGAAGAGATCTCCCCGTCGTAGCCATTCGTTCGACGCAACTTTGTCGACGTGAGTTTGGCTAAGATCGGCTAGATGTCTACCGTGTAGTGACTTTAAAGACCATGCTTCTATTTTTTGCTGCTTAGTTATCAAAGTTTGATTTAGTTGTATATTTCTATCGTTTAAATTAAGTGGTGTATATTTATTATCTATATTAACTATGAATTTGTGTAGTTCACTAATTTCAGCCTTAGCGTAAAAGTAATTTCGGAATTTAGTCACTAGATTATTATGTAGGTTACGAATATCAATGAGACCTCGTCCTCCATCCAGACGTGATATAGTAAGACGCTGGATACATGATTTAGGGTGATGTTTCCTATGTGTAGTCATGTGTGTATTTATTATACGTTGCAGATTTGTTAAATCAGTTTGAGACCAGTTTATTATAGCAAAAGAGTAAGTAAGGATCGGTATTGCGTATGTGTTGATGGCTTTTATAATATTACGTGAGTTTAATTGTGATCTTAAAATTTTATTCAAACGAAATTTAAATTTATTGGTTAGTTCTATCTTGGTTTGTTTTTGTTGTATTTGCTTAGCTTGTTGAAATCCAAGGTATTTATAAGTGCTATTTTCGTCTATTGATTCAATTTGTTCACCAGTGTTAAGTATATATGTATTTTGTTGTGACTTGCCACGTTTAATTGAATGTACCTTGCATTTTTCAATTCCAAATTCCATGCGTATGTCTGTAGAGAAGGATTGTGTGAGGTCGGCTAGTATTTTTAGTTCTTTATTATTACTGGCGTATAGTTTGATATCGTCCATGTACATTAAATGTGAAATTATATGATATGTGTTATTATGTTTTAGTTTAAATCCTGTATTGGTATTATTAAGCAATTCAGAGAGAGGGTTTAACGCTAGACAGAACCATAATGGACTCAGCGCATCACCTTGAAAGATGCCTCGTTGTATTTTAATCCAATCAGTAATCAGTGTTTCATTATTGTTAATCAATTTTAATCTAGTTTTCCATGAGAGCATGACGGAGCTTAAAAATGTTATTAGAATGGGGTGAATCTTGTACTTTTTAAAAATATATAGTAACCAACTGTGTGGAACTGAATCAAATGCTTTTCTGTAGTCTATATACATTGTATTAGTATTTTTATTATGTGCCTGTTTCATAACTATTGCGTCTATAGTAAGCTGCTCTTTACACCCTTGACTATTTTTCCTACAGCCTTTCTGTTGTTCAGCTAATATGTTATTTTGATCGATATGTTTATAAATTATGTCAGTAATACACGCAGTGATAATTTTATATATCGTTTGGAGGCATGTTATTGGCCTATAGTTAGCTGGGTTTGTGGGATCTAAGCCTTTCGGTAACATATACGTTATTCCGTTTGTTATAAATAAAGGTAGTGTGCATGGTGATTGTATGAACTGGTTAATGTGTTTAAGAAGAAGTGAATGAGTGCATGTTAGCTTTTTGTACCAGTAGTTGTGTATATTATCGGTTCCCGGTGCCTTCCAATTGTGTGTTCGCTGGATGATTTGATTGAATGTTTCTATGGATATATCTTTGAATTTCATTAAATTTATTTCTACGTCAGGTATTTTATTTAACCATTCTGCGTCTGCATGGTGTTCTATTGAAGTTTCCCAAATATTGGCCCAGTATTGTTGCAAATTATTTTCCGTTGGATGTTCTTGTAATTGTGTTGTGGTATTTTGGTTTGTGCTAGATAGAGTTCTATAAAAATGTTTTTCGTTATTAACGAATGTATTATTTTGATGCTTCCGTTTTGTACATGTCAAATATCTTCTAAGTCTGTTCGAAGTTGCATTTAATTTTTGTTTTAGTGTGTCTAAGAAATGTGGTAATTCTGTATTAGGTTCTTCGTGATGTGAATGAATTTTATATTGTGTTTTTATTTCTTCTACAGTTTTTAATATTTTACGGTTCCTATTTCCTGATATATATTGTGTAAGTCTACCTATTTGCAATCTATATTTGTCTATTCTACTTTCAAGTCTTCTTTGCCACGATGGCTTGCTGTTACGAGGTCGGTAATTATCAATAAAACTGAATTTTGTTCCATTACACAGAGATGCAGTGTAGACAGCTGTATATATAATGTTATGAAGAGCATTGAAATCTAATTCGTTATTTAAATGTTTTGGAAGTACTTCACTATTTAAGAAACTGACAATTTGGGAAAATTTACGCGATGACTTTTGTCTTGGTATATAGGGTCTGGTTTCAGGATTTGTATTGTTAAATTGAATTAAAGCATTATTAAATTCTTGTTCAACATAATGTTTTTCTATTAAATAGTGTCTATTTATACAATGTTGGTCTAGTGGTTCAACGGGTTGTAAATTACTTTGTACATATGCAGAATCATTTATTTCATTTGTTTGACTGCTAGGAGAATTTGACTCTGTAATATTTTTTGTTAAAGAATTACTGTTAGCTAATTTAATTTCTACTTCTCTTTTTAATTCAATAATTCTATCGTTGTGTACACTTTTGTTCATAAATATTAGTCGTCTTTGGTCAGCTATTCTTTGTTCTGTAAGGTGTGATAGGTGTGGATTTCTAGATATAAATAAACTGTACAGGTTTTTACGATAAGATGTCTTATTAACTTCAAGTAGGGTGACTTCAAAGTAACATTTGACAATTTCTTCATTAAGTTCGTTTGACCATTTTATTCTAGTGTTTGAGTGTGAAAGTTGAATTGAATGAATGTTATTTTGTGTAAGTGGTTGATCACCGATTTGTAATAGTTCTTTTACTTCAATTAAAATTTGAGCTAAGGTATCATCTGATAGTAGTTTATTTCTTATTATTGCTCTACGTTGATCTCCTATACGTTGTCTAGTTACCTGCATTTCGGGAAATTTACTACTAAATTCTTGATGTAGGGGTTCTAAATAATTATTCAATAACGTGGTTTCGCATTTTGTTATAATAAGATATGTGCGCCAAATATAACGGTTCATTATGTCGGTCCATTTTTTTCGCGCACGAATAGAGCCCGCAGTGGGTGCAGGGTAATTGGCAAGTGCCTCCTGCACAACATCTGCTGACCTTATAACCAGTGATGAATGTGATGATGTTGGTGATGAATTAGGGGAATTTAATAGGGTGCGAGTTGAGGATGGTGAGGGTATGCTTGATACCGGTGAATGAGAGGAAGAAGAAGTGAGTGGTGAGGATGATTGTTCGGCTGTAACATTTTTTTCGAGGGGAACCCGCCTGCTCAGTCCCCCGTCGCCAACGGTTCGCATGCTGTGGCATCCAGCGTTAGCTCCAGATGCGCCCCGGCGACCCCCGGGTAGCGGCCGCAAATTATATCTTTTATTTTCCATATTCTCCATAAAAAGGGTTACCAGAGCCATGTTAGCCGTGTAAGTAATTTATTTTCACGTGTCCGCCCCCCACGAGAATCAGATGTTCGACTCGGACGTATGGTTGGATTTTAGGGGGCTTATTATTATTATTATTATTATTATTTATTAATTTGACATACAATTTATTCCGCCACGTTAATAACAACCGTCGTTGCTAAGCAACCATTTGCAAAGTTTGTTGTTAGAAAACGTCACCCAAAATGAGCTTGCATAACGCATCTCTCTATTGAAAACTGTAAATAATTTCATAAATATATTTAATAAATATTCTTGTAGTTCAAGTGGGCGTAGCCGCGTTCGGGTCCACTAGTATTAAATATAAAAAGGTTATAAAATATATTTATTTTATAACTTTACATAGCTACTATCACTATTAATAAACAGTCTTAATAAAATAAGGAATAATATTTAAAACTACGCTGATAAATTATTTTCAAGTAAATATGTTATTAAAAATAATTATAATCTAAGTAAAAATAATATACCTAAACTAAGTTGTATTATAAACTTCGCAAAAATATTATAAAAAAAGTGAACTGTGAAATTTTATCTATGTGTAAAACATGAAAAAAGCGCATGAATTTTAAAAAAGTTTTGAATAATCCAATTAAAAATGTATGTCACAGTTGAATGACGACAGCTCTATGCGTTCTGTTTTATTTATCGTCCATAAAAAAAATAACGTATGCGAAACGAAATAAGTTATAAAAAAAAATATTGACTACATAATATGTTGAAAATTGGCGAAAAATGGAGAACGGAGTGATCTTATAAAAATAATATACGAATATGTAGACTCTACACTGTAGAGCCTAATGCCGAGATTTCATTTAGCTAATGAAACCTACGAATACTATTTGTGAGTACAAATTTGCATAATTCAAACACAGTATTAAAGAGTTCGTACTTAGTTTAAGTACAAATTTCACGTTGAACTTTTGTACCTAAATACTTATTTAATACTTAATACAAGTTCGACAATATTGTTCAATAAAGTAAAAGAACATTTTTTTTTCAAATATAGAGAAATTTTATAAATTCATTAATATTAATTAAATGTATAATAGGCCTTAGAATAAGAATTTTCAAGGTTGTCTCGGTGTGAAGGTGTTTTAAATTAATGTTTTGTTTACTCAAGTATAACAGTACTAGTTGCCTAGATTTTAAAACCACCATTTACCACTGTTGCAAAAGTAGTTTCGAAAAAAATATGCTAATAAAATTATGTATGCAATTATTTCTTTTAATAATACCACGCAAACCCTTTAAAGTTAATATTTTTAATAATTAGGTAGCGGTATATAATGCATTCATTAAGAGCTGCCGCATAAATCAATTTTCTTTAGTTTCCTTCTATTTTCTTGGTTTTTTATATCAGGCACATTTAATTTTCTAACGTAGTCAGAAAATAACCTTTCTTCTCAAGAACTTTTCTTAAGACATTATATCCATATATCTCAAAGTTTAGCTGGGCTTCTACGATCCATATTAGGCCTTCCTTTCTTTCCTTTCCTTTCTTCCTTTCCTTTTTTATATCAATAGCAACAGCAACTCGATAAGGATTGTAATTAAAACACAAACTAAGGAAAATAATTATAATATCTAAAATTATATTATTTAAATAGAAACAATTCGTCGCGAATAGCGATACAATAATCAATTTCATAAAATTAGTCAACGGATCTATGCCAAAAGTAGGCTAGGTCGAGTGTTTCACATCAGTCACCAACAGCTTATTGCTGGCACTTGGCCCCGTTGTGTTATTATTATGTTTTCTTTGTTTTGCTGGTTTTTTTTATCTTTACGTAACCCCTCCCCCCCATTATTGTATGGTGGGAAGGAGAATCTTAAATGTTACGTTACTTAAATTTAAAATATTTTGTTAATAGCAGCAAGCCCTGGCCTGACTAGGACTCAAGTTACATTTTCCACGATCCGCTAAACAAATAGCCTTGACACAGTCGCTGTTCTTGGCAAGTGTTGCTGCTTTAAGTTTAAAAATCTAAAGAATGGAAGAGAATTTCAAAATTAAACCCGTACTTTCTAGATCTAGACACATTTAGTGGTTAACATTAAAGGCTTTACTTAACACCGGCTTTTAAAATGTTATTTATTTGACCGTTGACATTTGACCTTCAAGCATTTCTTCGCTCTGGTAACAAAGCAAAAGCGAGGGGTCTAATTCCGCTACTCATCACAATGCCCTCGAAAAATGGAGAACGGAGTGTCTTGACGCTAGGTTCCCTTGGGGTTATGCGGGAGTGAAGTTGAAATATAAATGCTAGTTCTATTAAGACCAGCCAGACATGATAAAAAAATAAACCATAAGACAAGATCAGGAGAACGTTAAAATATAAATTGCATAATAGCAGTACAAAAGTAAAACAATATATAGTATATACATATATATAGTATAGTAACAATAATAAAAATTGCATCCGCTCCAATACAAAACGTTTACTTAGTAGGTACCTACCTACGTAAAACTTAAATTCTGTTACATAAGAATAGCCACTGTATGTGGGTTTTTGTTAATTTAGTGATTTTTATATATTTTAAATAAATCTCTTAACCGAATTATACCAGTTCAGGTCAGACAAAGACAGATGAACGCCACCTCAGTCTCCTCGTGACCATGGACTACTGCAAAGTGTTCGAAACGTCGTCGGGTTTCCAAAAATGTATAATTTTAAATATAGGTACGCAATTATTTCGGTTTAAAAGTTTCATTAAAAAATCCGCTATATCGTTACGAATTATTTGTTAATACCTAGAATTTAATATCTCAAAAAATACCAAAAAAGTCAAACAAAAAATAAAAATATCGATATGTAAAGCAATAACTAGTCTAATATTGAGATGCAAACAACTTAAAAAAAAGCAACAGGAAAGATTAAATTGGCGCCAGTATTAATTAATGTGCATAGATAATAATTAATTTTGATGATTACTTTTTTCTCTGATATGAAAATATAATATGTTCTACATTTTCAGCGCGAATTCGAAACATTGCCCGTTGAGTGGCAGTGCTAAACGCCGCACATTTATATGTATATATATATATATTTTAAATACTTTACCATATATATTTTAAATACTTTACCAAATATATTAAATATCTAAATAATTAAACCCATCAGAACAATTGTGTTTAACAAGGAGCCTTATTTTCATTGTTAAATCGATAATGTTGACGTCACCTGTCAATCCGATCGAACTGATGTCAACAGCTCGCGTAGTGGTTTAATGAACGTTATGAGAAATTAAATTGGTATTAATTCATTTATGAAATTATAAAAGGAAAGGCTTCCAGAAGCCATGGAATAATTTTGTATAGAATTAATGGAAAACTTTGGACAATACGAAAACACAACAATACTTTTCGTTAAATAACCACAAATACTCGTACATTTGTTTGAAATATCGGAAAATGTAATTAAGTTAACAAAGATAAATCTTTGTTTGCTTAATATTTTTTTACCTTGTTGTGTTTACCGTTCATAATAAATATACTCTATCCTATTCATTTATATAAAAAAAATCATTTGCTAAAATATACTTTTTAATCGACTTCTGTAAGAAAAGGAGGTTATCAATTCGACTGTTTTTTTTTTTGATATTTTGTACTAGTTGTCTTATACAATATTAAATTAGAGACAACGTAGTAGCTACCCTGCTGTGAGCAGGATACAGCGTGAAGCAGATTTTTTTTTAAATAATAAATACCTTATATTCTGAGTCGATAAAAAAGCATATTTTTTTAACTGTCTTTTATTTTGTTGTATTTAATTTGTGTTTATTATTTTGATAATGGCGTCGTTCCTATTGTGTCAGTTAAGCACAAATAACTTCACCAGTGGAATATTGTACGAACAAGATAATTAAAAAAAATAATAATAGCAATATATAACAAAATCTATTATAATATAATTCAATGATACCAAAAGTTTCTAAATTTAATGTTGGTAGCAAGCAATAGGTTATGTTGACCCTAGACACTGAAAGGTTAAGGATATATTCCAAAAGGTATTCAACAAACAATAAACAAGAATTCCCTTTGCATTACAAAACGGAGTACGAATTTACCACGTAACGTATATTACATTAGTATTAAGTTAAAATACTCTTGGGGGCGAGCTTATATTAAATTTCCTACTTTCGTATTCTGCTTAAATTCAACTTCGTTTTCGGTTATAGAATCATTTTGTAATTTAGTCATCTCAAGTTATAATATTCTATCGAAGTTACTTATCAAATTAATTTGTTTACTATTTGTTAAAATGAAACTACATCAAAATCAGCGCGTATAAAAACAAACCGTCATGGCGCAATGGCATAGTGATGTGACGATCGATCCCCACTCGAGGAAGTGGAATATTTATTTACGTTTATTTTCTTCGCTCTGGTATCGAGGAAAAGCGCGGCGTTGAGTTCTGCCACTCAACACACAATGCCTCCAAAATTCGGCAGAAAGTAGGGAACGGAGTGTCTTAAATCTAGGTTCCCTCTGCTTACCCTGCTGTGTGCGGGATACATGAAAGCTGATTTTAATTTAATTTGACAAAAACAAACAATCCAAATAATCAACAAAATAAAAAATATTCCCAAATCAATTTCATTTCTTTGCTTTACCAAACAAATAAACTTGTAGTACAAATACAAACCTTCTTTACACGGAGGCGGTTCTATCCAATACAATAAATAAACAAGGAACAATAAAACACAAAACGAAAACTTTTGGAGGAGTCGCAAACTCGTGGGGCGATGTGAAAGAGCGCGTGGCGCGCCGCGACCGCGACAGTGCCGGGCGTCTGCTCAACTGACAGTGCAATGTGCACCGAAGAAGAATTTGTGCATCGATTCAACACAACACAGCTACGTTACATCCCTATGTAATACCTACTCATTTGTCCTTCACTTTAGGATCATATTTGTGTGACAAATTCACGTAAATAAGCGACACTACGCTCGTATACCGGAGCAGACACATATAAATTGTAATATTCTTTTATTTTTCCCCTCTGGTAATTTATAGTTCAGTTGTAGACGAGAAAGTTTCCTCTAACGTTTATGTATATATAAAGGAGTTTCGTTTTGATTAAGGACATTGTCTTCGGAAACAGAAATCAGAGACAGTGAATTATTTTACCAGCCAAATAATTTTAATTATACAAATATTTTATTTTACGTTAGTTTAAGCGAAATGGGTAAACTATTTCATGAATTAAAAACTAGACGTATATCTTTGCGTACATTCATTATGTAAATAATAAAATTAACAGAAAAAATGCTTCATAATGGAGAATATAATTATAACAGAGTAGCATATTGTAATTAATTGATATGATCGAATGTCAATACAATTGCCGCATCCGATGTTCGAGTGTGGGTGTTGCAGATTGCAATGTATCTACAGCAAGACAAAGCGAAGTCAACGTACCCCGTCCAGGCTATGACCGTAGGAAATGCAATGAAGTATTACGATTTACTAAATATTAGACTAGACGTCATATATACTAGACAACGAATAATACACAATATTGTTATCTATATCTATATATCTTCTATATATATAAAATCGAAAGGTCACTCACTCATCACGAAATCTCAGAAACTACATGTGCTAGGAATCTGAAATTTTGCATAGGAGTTACTTATAGGACGTAGGTGCTCGCTAAGACGGGAATTTGCAATATTCGGATTCTAAGGGGTTGTTTTTGGGGTTAAAAGTTTGTATGAAACTTCGTTACTACAAATGAGACTCCTACAGTCTCAAATTTTGCATGGACGTCACTTACAGGACGTAGGTACTCATGGAGACAGAAATTAATAATAATGTAGTTCACGCCGGCGAAGCCGCGGGCGGGTCGCTAGTTTTCACTAAAATTAATGTATTTCTATGTTATTATTTTAGTCCCACATGTTGAATAAACTAAAATTAATAAATGCGCTGATTTGTTTTTTAGGCATTGTAAAAAATAATAATGAGGCCAGTCGTGTCCCAGGGGCACTTGTGTGTATTTGTAAACGAGACAGATTGTGGGTTCTATTCCCACTCATGGAAATATAATATTTATCAAAATTTATGTTTTCACTTCCTCGCTCTGGTGTCGAGGCAAAGCGCGGCGTTGAGTTCCGCCACTCAACACACAATGCCACCAGATTTCGGCGGAATATATTTAGTAGTGTTTTTCATTCACTAGTAATAATATTTTAAGTACATGCCCGACGTAGACGACGCGTCGTCTGTTCGTTGCCCTGATCGTCTGGACGCATTTTGTCATAATAAATAACTATTAAATGCTTAGGTATTACTTATATAAAATGTTGATAAAAATACGAATTTATTTAGTTATTTAAAACAGTAGCTACTGGAAATAGCACCATATTGTTAAATTATGGTAAACATACAAAAAATCTAACGTAGTTATGCACGATAACTAATGAATATTTATAATCGTTTAGTTTTGCCGTATTTTAATTAACTTTATACATTTTTTTTATATTGCAACAAAATTAAATTTCAAATTCTTAAATTTTTTACTTAATAAACTAAGTACTTTTTTCTCTGTAAAGTAATGGAACTAAGTTAGTTTCTATAATGATGTAGAAATAAAAATACTAGCTATCAGCATTTTAAAATTCACTTGAGATTCTTTTCTAAGAATTGGCAGAAGAATATAACGAGATTATTTCAATTTATTGTAAGGCCGTAAATGTAAAGATTTCGTCTAATAATGAGTTCTAATAGAACAGAGCTATACTCAGGGGAAATATTTTTTTAATTTTAAGTAACTATTAAATAATTTTATACTTCATATTTAAAGACGTTTTGTTTTCGGATAGGAAAACATCAGCCGAATTCGTTAGTTAAAAAATATTATACTAGTCGCATATTAAAATCTACAACCGACATCTAAAAGAAACATAACATTACGCAACCACACAGTCGTGATTAAGCTTTTAAAGCAAACAATTCTATGTAAAAAAACAATGGCTGAAGTAAAAAGAAAACTAGGAAAATGACCATCATTATCGCTATTTGCAGTTGCACGTGAATGGAGTTGAAGAAAATTAAAGTTCTCACTGAAAGCCTTGACGGTTTTACTTCAGTCTCGCCATCTGCACACCCTGACACCGATATAGAATAACTTAATGCGAAATAAATGCGCCTACTATGTCACGTGGGCGTAATTCTATACTTGAGCACGCAGATTTGACAATATCATTGAAATTGATATGTAGAATTTGATATTTTTAATAACATCTAAAATATAAGTAAATTATCTATTAAAATTTGTTAAGTTAGGAAAAAAATAAACATATGAAAAGCCATTACAATTTTGTAATAATTTATTGTATTATCTATAACTGTTTATGTAATCTAAAAGTAATTAAAATTATTAATTTTTTTTTAACCATTTACGTTGACCTAAGCTAGCTAGTTAGCTAGCTAGCTAGTAGGAAAACTTTATAGCCAATTCAAATAGTTAACATTAACAATGCCATGAAAAAATGTCTGAACATACCAAGGTCTAACATGGAGCAGCACGTTACCGAACGCAATCGATACACCTGCAATTAGACCAGCATGTCAAGCCAATAATGTAAATAGGAGTTAGACATGCGAAATATGAATATATTACAAATATATATAGAAGATATAGTAAAAATTATTATATGAAGTAGTGAAGTAACTCAATGTGTCTAAAAAAAGGTACAGATGGCAAAGCAAAGAATACTCTTCAAAAATTGGCTTTGGCCATCTGTGGACTGGGGTCGACCATTTAGGAAATATTTTAGTTCTTTTTTAATATATCTTTAAGAAATCTATTTTATAAGGTCTAAAAAAACCTAATTATAAATATAATTGAAGTTATGAATTCTTTCCTGTCTAGATCAATAGAAGAATGCTTTTAGTCAGGCCCATATCAACTGCACCTTAATATCAGCATTAAAGTGCTATTAAGAATTATTAGTTAATAGCATTTTTCATCTTTTTTAAGTTTCACTTAAAGGAGAGATACTCCTCTTGGCCAATGTGGAAAGATTAAGATTAAAATGAAATATATTTTTCCTTTTTTTTAAATAAAATTAATATAAAAGCTCGTTTCACTGTGTGGGACTAACAATAAATGGAAAATTAGAAAAACTGACAAAAATTTCTAGAAAAATAAAATAGTAGCAACAGAAAATGTTTCATTTAATAAACTATAATTGACATGAAAGTTGTTAGGGTAGGTACATTGTGTATGCAATGTGTATGCAAATGTATTCTAACACGCAAATCAATCAAATTGTAAGGACTAAAATAGTAATATACTTATTTTTATAAATAAACAAGAATAAGCAGAGAGTTCCGCGCCCAATATGAAATGTTTTGAATTAGTGCGGAATGTGGAGAATACAGTGTCTTGCCAAAACGTCCTCCTTGCTTACTCTATACATACATCGTTAAAGTAAAAAATGTACAGAAACATAAAACTTAAAAAAAAACAAATAATAGACATTTCTATGAAGAAGGTAAGAAAGTAATATGCACTTCTCCATAATTTTCCCTATCTCTATGAAAGTGAAGTGAACACTCGAGATAATTCAATCTCGTCTGCATTCAATCTAAGCCATTTTGCTATGCATCGTATTTTCCTCGCGCGAATTAGCATATCTAACATATACCGGATCCGTACTAATTCCTCTTACGCTTGCCTGAATAGAAATAGAGCTTGTTTGCCAAGTACTTGAGACTTACTAAAGATAGATGTGTGTTTATATAGAAACTATCTTGTTATTTTCTATTTATGATAACACTAGCTCTTGCCTCCTAATTTGTTTGCATTTATCGAATTTGCTGAAATATAATATATAAAATTTATATATTACCAAAAATGTTGAAATATGAGCCCAGTCGTGGCGTAAATGTAAGTGTGTGACGGTTTGATGCCCACTCCAGAAAATGAAATATTTATTTAAATGTATATTTTCATTTCTTCGCACTGGTGTCGAGGCAAACTCCGCACTTCCGCCACTCAACGCGCAATACCTCTGAAATTCGGCGGAATGTAGAGAATGAAATTAACCCTAGGTTCCCTCTGCCTACCCTGTTGTATGCGAGAGACAGCGTGAAGCAGAGTTGATTAGATTTTTTTGTAAATATATGATTAAATCGTAAAGCCATTGATAAGATAAGAGAACCTTACGACTTAACCTAGGTTAATTCGTAACTTTTAGTTATTTTTTTAGGTAAGTAATTTTGATTAGGTTTTATTAAAAACATATATCCATGAAAACCAACTTCTTTTAGCATTATCAGTTTTGTATTAGAATTAGCATATCTTACATATACAATATCTTTACTAATTCCTCTTACGCTTGCCTGAATAGAAATAAAGCTTGTTTACCAAGTACTTTAGACTTACTAAAGATAGATGTATATTTATTTGGAAACCATCTTGGTATATTTTGTTTATCATGAGATAATTTATGTAAAATATGTGTACCTACTGCGAAAAATAAAAATCGTCTAGTCATAGTTTAGGAGTAAAACTGTTAGATTCCTAATTTTCAAGGCATTTTGCCGGCTAATTACTAAGAAGTAAATATCAAATCTTATTTAATCTATATACTATATTCGTATCATGGAATGTGAACACATTAGTTTAGAATTTGGAATCATCATTTTGGAATTTGTAGTGTATTTCAGGTATGTCGTTTTATTTCTGAATTAACCATAACGTTTAGGCTTTTTTAGCTTTAACTATTTCGATATTTTTTAGTCAATCAGGGAGGACCTAGTGATAAGTCACTTAATTTTTTACGTTTATTGTAGTGTATTTTTAACATAATAGAATAGTTAAAACTGTGCTTTCATTTAAAGTGGTGTTGACAAAAAGCGACAGACCTATAAAGACATTGGGCGTAAGTCGATGTCATAATTGACCCCTTGGCAAAACTAATAAACCACTAGTTATTACACTTATTTATATAAGCTAGTGGAAATCGGATTTTAAGGAAATCTTTATTTTATTTTACCTATTAGATATTAAGCTTCTTATATAACATATTTTACAAGGAAAATGTCGATTTATATAGATCACATAATTTATACATGATTGTGGCTTTACCAAGCTGTAGTTATTTATATACGAGTAAATAATAGTAAAAGAATTCATTGAAATCTAAGTACGTTTATACAATACCTATCCGTGTTGACGTAACTCAACGCCAGTAACGCGAAGAAATGAAAATATTTCATTTCGTCGAGTGGAAATCGAAACCACAACCTCTCTATTGCAGGGATATTTAACAAATAATTAATATATAATTCCTCGAAAATGATGTACTAAATTAAAATAACCCTATTGTAGATATTCGAATATTTATTCGTCATCGAAAAACCTGCCATCACATCAATAAAAAAACAATCGCGTGCTACATCTATGAGCCCGCATTTACATAAATCATGAGTATGACGGCTAGACAGCCGATTTAACTGACGGAAAATGAGTACTGGAGTGACGTGCACAATTCTATGTCAGAAAATCCTTTAATATTTTTAAGATTCTAATATATAAACGCTGTACGAATATTTCACGCTGTATTCCCCGCACAGTAGGGTAGGCAGAGGGAACCTAGTGTTAAGACACTCCGTTCCCCACTTTACTCGACACCAGAGTTCATTTCTTCACTGTGAGTGAAAAAATGAAAATATAAATGTAAATAAATAATACTGAAAAAAAAATACTAAAACTTGAATTAATGACTGATATTAGTCCATATAAAATAAGTAATAAACCAAATTCTGTATAAATCCTGCACGGGATGAATGTTTGTATTTACTATTCGGGTGTTTATCGTGGCTAAGCAACGTTGCAGGTTAATTTGACTATCATGCTTAATAAGAACAATTATAAGTTGACAAAATAATATATATTCGTTTTCTTCAGCTTTCTCTTTATAACTATGTCACATATGGCAGTAGTAGGAAAAAGGAGAGAACCTAGTGTTAAAAGAGAATAACGGAGAGACCGTTTTCTGCATTGTGCTTTTTAAGGTTTTCCTTAACAGGGTAGGCAGAGGAAATCGAATGGGAATCAAACCCATAAACGTCGAGTTTGCAGTCGCATCCTCGCCTCGAGCCCCTGCCAAAAATATAAAAAGGAAATAACATATAAAAAGTAGAACGGAGTGTCTCAATATAATCTTATCACGAACAGCACACACTAGGACTTGAAAAAAGAAAAAAAAAAATAAAATGATATTCATCATCACAACACATCCTGTGTGGTCCGGTGTACGGTGAGCAGCTGCAGTTGCTGCCCACGCTCGTTTCAATTATCCTACTATTACATACAATATTAACGTGATAGATGTATTCAACAGTATTTAGGAGAACTTGTACTTTGAAGTTTTGTCTAAATACTATTTAGGTACTATTCATGTAATAAATCTATATATATAAAATCGAAAGGTCACTCACTCATCACGAAATCTCAGAAACTACAAGTGCTAGGAATCTCAAATTTTGCATAGAAGTTATTTATAGGACGTAGGTGCTTGCTAAGACGGGAATTTGCAATATTCGACTTCTAAGGGGTTGTTTTTGGGGTTGAAAATTTGTATGAAACTTCGTTACTAATGACATTTGTCTTTGTCATTCGTTACTAAATGCTAGGAGTCTTAAATTTTGCATGAACGTCATTTATAGGACGTAGGTACTCAGGGAGACAGAAATTAATAATAACGTAGTTCACGCGGGCGAAGCCGCAGGCGGGCCGCTAGTAGTATATACAAATATAAAAATTAAGATAAAATCAGCTTCACTCTGTATCCTGCACACAGCAGGATAGGCAGAGGGAACCTAGTGTTAACCCGCTTAAATAAAAATTAAGGATTTTTTATTTGAGTTTAACATTGTTTATATTAGGACAATTATTAAGAATATTGATCTCAAAATATTAATATTTGATTATCTATTGTAGATTAAATTTTAAAAAAATGAAAATAAAAAAATATTATAAGATAAAATAAAAAAAAAACAAGTTTTAAATAATCCTGGTTACTCCCACGTAAAATACTCGACGAATTGCATATTGGCGAAATGTTCCAGACAACAAAGAGCAAACGCGGGGAGAATACACAACATTGGATTAAGCTTCCTGCTCGTTGCTTTTAAAGTAAACCGTCTGATGTATCGATTTCGACGTCATGGTTCGTTATCCTTTACATTATAACAGGGGATCAATTTTATTTGTTAAGTAAATATTTATATTGAAAAAAATTATAATCAATTACTAAAAGAGATGCACGAAAATTTATTTTAACTGGAAACTAAAGTGGCATTTTGCTTCATTCTAAAATCTCTTTTTTTAAATATTTTTGTTCTAAATAAAACTTTAATTTTCGATTGTGAAAATGTATCCCGTATATAGCAGGTTAGATATAGAGATCCTAGTGTTAAGTTACTTTTCGCCGATTTTCGACATATCGCGTGCTGAGTGCCTTATTACCAGAACGACGAAATGAAAATATTTAATAATAAATTTCCACGAGTGAAAATCGAACCCATAATCTGTTAATATTACTGATAGTCATAATTTTTATTTTTATTATGCGATGGATAGTACTTATTTCTATAGTTGAAAAAAACTTGCATATAAATCCTCTAATTAGATTTAGTATAGTACATAGAATTGGAATTAAGTTCCAGACAACAAAGGACTCTAAAAGCGCATTGTATTATACGAGCATGTACATAATCTTAACCAGGGAAGTCCGTGGAGGTTCACCCCTGGCTGAGAAACTTTAGGTGAACCGTCTGAGATTGCAGCAATTAGTTTTGAATGCGATGTTAGGTTTCTTATATATTTTTCCTATTGTTCGTTTTATATTTACTATACGTTCAATTCATTATTTAATTTCTTTTACTGTTATAAAATGAAATTTTATAAAAGCCTTTTTTATATTTAGTAAAGAACAAATTTTTGAAATAATCTTTCTATCTTCTATTGAATAATAGTCTGAAAATTAGTAGTAATTAGTAGCATAATCTATAAATAAACAAAAGACAATTAATTAAAACCTACCCACCCATAGACTAAAACCAAAATGTATAATTATGATTAATAAATATATTGCATAAGTAGATATAATTTTGTTTATTTCAATAGTAAACACCATCTAATACAATTAAGTAAATAAAATAAACATTTATTGTAAAATCAGTGCACGAGACAACAAAGGAGCTCAACAAGTGTACCTACAAGGTTTCACAGGGAAGTTCGTGGGGGGTCACCCCTTCGGAATTTAGAGGGAAGCGTCTGCTATGGCAATTATTATTTGAGAGGATTTATTCACGTACGTGCTTTGTTCTGGTCTAGACTAGTCTAGTACAGTCTGGTAGACTGTAATATGATAATATACCTGCTTTCATTGTTTAAACATAGAATGTTGAGCACTGGAGTACACTTGTTGGTTTGAGTTAGCAATTGTAACATGCTGATGTTATTTTGTAAAATATATATGGTTGTTATTATAAAAATGTTTCAGGATGATGTCACAGAATACAAGTAGTCGGCCATAGCCAATTAAAAAAATATATTCTAAAACAATGTTTTCGGTTCTCATAAATAAAAGTACGAATGAAAAGTATTCCCTTAAGAAAGTTAAGAAAGAGAAATAAAAATCAATGATTTAAATCATTAATATTATTTTTTAAATAAGTTACTAATATTAATAATTTCAGTACGGTAACCTACTTTCAATGTTGGCAATAACCTACTTTCAATGTTGGCAATAGGTGAATTTTTGTTTACCTAATATGTTAGTTATTTTGACATTTCTGAGTCAACATATAAATTTAGCTTACTGTCCAAATTAGATACAAAACGTTATTGAAAAAAAGTGTTTTAATATTCTTATAAATGCTTCAAATGTAAATCAGACAGTGACCTCATAACCTACATATATCATATACATGCATATACAACTAAACACGGACGATGAGCAAGAGTGCATAAATTAATTAATTTAAATGATAATTAAATTCAACTATAAAATACCTAGAAGTATATTAATTAATATTTTTATAACATTTTAAAAGGTAAATTCGAGAAATGTTTAAATAAAAGAGCATAATCAAAATAGACTTTTGAATATTGATTTTATAAAAATAGACGTTTAATTTACCTTATCACCTATTCATATACATTAGTATAAAGCAAAAAAATAAATAAAGTTTCGTATACTGTAAATAATTAAATACTTTTTTAATTTACCTATAAAACGTAAACACTCCTCTATAGGATTCCCGCCGTTGCTTTTCAGTCTTATTTTTAATATAGGGAAATAAAAGTGAACAGGCTGTATATAAATAGCTAGGTACATCCCCTGAATAGTACAGACTGAAAGCGGATCGCTTTACAAATAAGTGGAAAGCTACAAAATGAAATATCAAAAACGTTTATCTCTTTCCTCGTAGCTTTTGGATTTCATTCCGTCCAAAATCCCCTACGTCAATATATTCAACGTGTTTAATTTATACGATCCGATCTTTAAGTGTTATATATTTTTCCTGCTTAAGATTAGGTAAATATTTAAGTAATATAATGTAAATAATTTTAAGTATATTTTTTTCAGCTTCAGGCTGTATCCCGCATGTAGCAGGGTAGGCAAAGGCAGCTTAGAGTTAAGACACTCCGCTCTCCACCGTGTTGAGTGGCGGAACTCAACGCTGCCCTTTGCCTCGACACTGCCTCACTGGCCTTGTGACTTAAGTATACATCATATTATTAAATAAATTAAGAATATAGATTTTACGAATTTATTGCTCTAAAGAAGTATTTTATTATTATTTAAGTATATTCAATATTGTGCTTAACAACTTTTGGCGAAAACAGCTTAAGTGACAGTGAAATACGAATCCATTAATAACAAAAATAATGATATCTTAATTTAGGACAAGGGCCAATGTCTTGTTGGTATAAGATTGCTCGTTTGAACATTTATTTTTAGCGTCCATATATTAATTTGTCCTTCCTCTGTCGGTTAATAAAAATTTAGTAATCAAATTTCCTCATCATCAATAATAAATTATAATTCGGTAATATTTTTTAAATATGTAGAAAGTGGAGAAAAAGAGAAATTTAACATTCAATTCTGTGTGTCCACATAGAAAAATATGAAAGATAAAAAGATAACAGATACATACTATAACAACGTATTTTTTATAAAAAATAAATTCAACAAAAACAAAAGGCTAAAATAACCTTTATAAGCGCATGTGAATATTATGGAATCCTTCCGTGAACCTCCATATCCGTTGTCAGAAGTAGGTCTTATAGAAAATGAGAAAACATCGACCTATTTTATGCTCATCGTGAAGGGTATAATGTTCTCACTCCATGTGTATGCAGTTTCTTTTTTTTTATTTTTTTATGGAAAAAAAGTCCTGAAGAGTTACGGGTCCAGAGGATTCTGAGTAAATAGACGATATAGATTGGTGTGCCTATAAATGAATTAGTTTCTATGAATGTTTAAAATACATAAAGTTCCTTCCATAAAAGTTGATTAAAATATCATCATAGTAACAAATAACAAGATAAACAAAAATGTTTATTTAATTTTAAAAAACATATAGAAATAAAATATGTGACCTAAATATGTCCAACTCATCATTTCCATATAAATATACGAGTATAGCCAAAAATAGGAAAAAAGCACATTTAAATCGTTTTCATTTAGCAGTTTCAACTCAATACATTCACAAAATATGTTTGCTAGATACCCACTTTTGTTGGACCCACACCGCTTTTTATTCCACGCTGTTTATATTCGCAGCAGTTTATTTTGGTTAGCGACCCTGGATATGACCTGTGACCTAGTTTGCTGGAACATGACACGGGTTGACCTCCCGCCTAGGTCGGCGGCGCCCGCATCTCGCATCTAACCTATTAGCTTTCACCTAAAATCTATTAAGCCGAGATATCTGAGTATCATCAACCTGACATCGATTTCTCAAACTGTCATTATTAAAGATATACTAATTGACCGAAGAAAAGATATCAGGTTCCTAATATTTATTAAAATAAAAATATCAACAATTGTTTATTATTAAGCAAACATTTAGGTTAGGTACTAAATATTTTAATATAAACAAAAACAGACGGAAAGCGTAAAGTTCTCGTGACCCGCATTGGGCGCAGCAACTGCCGAATGTGAGCTATTTCTGGTTTACTGCAACATTAACTGGTGCAACCAGAAATGATTGTACAATGTTGAACGTACCCACCTATATACTATAGGGATCCCGCAATCTTAGTAATTGATAATAGCCTATAAATTTTGCCTTATTAAGCGTCGTGGAGTTAACGTTTCTAAAGGATCGTCGACCTACTCTGGTTGCCTGTGACCCAATTTATACGAACAATACATATATTTATACCTACAATTTTTTCTGATAAAACATAATTAACTACATTACATAATAAATTATCAAATGTATTCACATTTAATATTTTATTTATTAAATTATTTAAGAAAAATAAGGAATTATGGCTTATAGCATTGTAAGCATCTTTGGAAATAGAGTAACTGTTTATTTATATTTTCTATACCGATCAAAGTTTAATACAGTTAAGACCTAAGGTATCTAAGTGTGTCAAACGTCCACCTTCACTAATGCGTCAGCGATAGCTTTTGAGAATTGTATGACTAATCCCTTTATGTTAGAAGACAAAGGCTAGTGCTATAAGCTTCTGTGCAAATTACGTGGTAGGTATTTAATATTTGGACTCGACAAGAATATCTATAATTTGTAATAGATAAATGTTATTGTTGATTGTTTATCGAACGGTTTCTGTTCTATAGTTGCATTAGAGGATTGTGAGGCGTGCCTTCAAACGTGCAGTTTGCGTCATTCGCCCTATAAATAACGCTGCTGAAACAAGAAAGATGAAACGAACGCCAACGAGCTACACAAAGAGGCGAATTCCTCGAAGATAATGACGACCAGTGCAATATTCCTCCTCGATCATTATCCACAATTTTACGGATGAGGATCCCCTGGTGGTTTTAACGTACATTATTCTCTCCTGTTTTATACAATCAGAACACTTGGTGAAGATTGATAAACGAGACAGTTGAAGAAGCATAAATTTATCACTTGTTTTGGTTTGCGTTTGCTGCTTATTAATAATAATATTATTTGTGCAATCATCTTACAAAACCATTTAATCAAAAAAACATTCACATTAAAATACAATTGAGGTCAGTTCCGTTGGAAAAAAAAGATTAACATGGACTCTGGAATAAATGTCGTAATTACGAATACATTAACTTACTGTTTCTTTTGTTTATTTTTCTTTAAATATCTGTATAGTTATGTAGTTAAGTTCATTTTTACCCTTATCTTAACTTACGACATAGATTTTATTAAGTATTTTCTTTATTCTATATATACCTGTAAATGGTAGGTATATATAGAATAAAGCGGGATGCTACTATTAGGTACAGTTTCAAGTAATATACTTCAGATGGTATCTTGTACGTTCCGCTGAATTTAAACATTGTGTAACTCAACGCCGCGGTTAGGCGTGTTACCAGAGCAGGGGGAAAAAAGTATTAAGAAATTAGTTGCCACAAGTAGGAATCGAACTCACAACCGCACGTGTTTATATTTACACGCTGTGCCACTGCTCCACGAATGCTGAAAGGCAATATAAGTGTAATATATTAAAGGCAATATTATGACACCAATGTTGACGGATATTTTAATAATAGTATGCAATGTATGATGGCATCTGACCGACGATGATTAGATAAGGGATATTTATCTGCATAGAGCAATCAACTTATATTAAAGCGGGTGTGACGTGTTTTCCAATAACGAAAGTAATGTAAAGTTATAAAATATCAGAATGCTATTATTATAATATATAATTTTTTCATATAAAGTTACAATTTCAATAAAGAATTAAGAAAATCAATTAAAGTTTTTATAAGAAACCAGCGGCCCGCCCGCGGTTTCACCGTGAACTATGTTATTAGTAATTTCTGTCTCCATGACTACGTCCTAGTGACGTCTATGCAAAATTTGAGACTCCTAGCATTTGTAGTAACGAAGTTTCATACAAACTTTCAACCCCAAAACAACCCCTTAAGAGTCGAATATTGCAAGTTCCCGTCTTAGCGAGCACCTACGTCCTATAAATAACTCCTATGCAATGTATTTCCGCACGATATTACGATAGCACTAGCACTTGTAGTTTCTGAGATTTCGTAATGAGTGAGTGACCTTTTGATTTTATATATATAGATTATATTATGTTGTTACTAGTAATTTAACATGCAGCATTTTAAATTAAGTAAAAAAAAAAAGAATATCGATGCGTCCAATCATTATAATCCTTTGTCTATCCGTTCAACGAATTGTGGGTATGAGTAACGTTCTACGAAAAATGTCCATCCCACTTAACGAATTTGCAGAAATATCATGTGTATTCCGGAAATACTCATCAACGCCTACTACTAGTTTTTAAGTAGGCGTTGATCGTAAAAATCAACTGTAGAGATTGCTGTATTTACTATTTGAATCTGAAATTGGGGTTGCTATTATTAAAATCATATATAAATATTATTAAATTCACAGTAAAAAAATAAGACATTAAATACTCGCACATACATATTACGATACGTGTTATAAAGAAACAATTTGACAAGCGTTAATAATATATTAAGTTTTATCAATCAACGTAATAACGGATTAAACAAGTAGTTAAGTTCAAATCCTTTCTTGAGTAACGGACTATATCCTTATTTATTATATATTTACTTTGAAATATACTAAAAATATAATATAATTTTACTACCTTAAATATAATATAATAAATATATACTTATAATTTATAGCTTGTGTAGGTATATCCTGATACAGCTTAGCCTAATGAGGTTATCGCTGACCCCAATCACTAGATGCTATAGACTTTCTCTATCATTGCATCTACCCGCATTTATGTCGCATCTGCCCTAGTTTCTTCCCTCAAGGCCCTTGACTGTTGACATGCCAAAAGTGGTTGCATTCGTGACATTACCAAAATGTACAATACTTTTTCCTTTCACATACAAAGTTTTGCTCGAAAATAGACCTAAAAATCTTTAGTAGTAAATGAACCTTCTTTAAATTTTATTACAATTCGAAGATAATTTTATTTATGCCTTAAATCAGAATACATCAAAGATCAAAAATTATATATTAAAAATATTCACCTTAAAATAAAAACAATTTCATTATCGTTTAGTGTCAAACTGTTTTAGTACGAAAAAAATAAAAATAATCTTTATTAAAATATTATATACATTATTATATATTTCTTTCGGGGACAAGTTAAATGAGATGAGATTCAAGTGTTCTATGATTACTCTCTGGAGAGGTTGTCGACTTTGAGCGATTTTTATTCTAGCGAGGGCAATCTTAAGTGCTAGTTAGCAAGTTTCATGTCTGCACATTCTAATTTTAGATATTTTTATATAGATCATCTTATATTTTCGTTTCTTTGATCTTAGCGTTCTGTAATAACAGAGCGATGTGAAACTGCGCCTGTCGTCAACATTTCGTAATTTTACCTATAAACCCGTAAGCATGAAATGAAACGTCCAGTCAATTCAACCATTTTCCGAGGAAAATTCCGTCGTTCAGGGCAGTTTGGTTGGAGCGGAAGTTTTCTGCCTAGAACTATCATCGATTGACTTTTAGACCCTAAAAGAATTATTCGAATTTGGTTTATAAGGTAGAGACAGGAGCTCAGGCAGTGGAGGCAAGTCTACTCACAGGGCTAGCCTACACTTCTAAGGTTATACTTTTAAATAACGATCTACGGTACATCACAAACATCAAGAAATTTTCTTTAAAAAAAAATAAAACAGTTTTTATTTAAAAAGAAAACGTTAAGAAGTCTAGATAATTATCTACGTCTACGTATTCCATTATAATGGAATAGAAAAAGTTACTCTCGCGTTTCACACGTAAATAAACTTCTCTAAATAATGGCTATCTGAAATAGAGGTAACATTAAGAATCACTTTTAAATAAAAAACTTATAAAAATGAGAGTTTCGCGAGCAACCGTTATCGCGTGACACGGAAATAGTCTTAGCAATAGCAGTACTTAATAATTAAGTTAAATAGCTTTTTTTGGACATACTTATCTGAATATACGATGATCGTAGATTTAAATTCCACTCGAAAGCATGTTAAGAGTATATCGAAACTGAAGAAATTTCATAGAGTAAGAATTTCATTTCTTTCAAGGCAACACACGGCGTTGAACTCAGTCATTCTACGTGCCGACTCGAATTCAACCAGAAAGCGGAAATCGGAGTGATATAACTATTCAGTATACCCAGTTATGTCTTGTTCCTTACAGTATATGGATCTATGATACACTCTATCGATGGGGACATTGACTCGACTCACCGACGTTTTGTGAATGGAATAATTAGTACGCAGGTGAAGTTTATATGTACCTAGAAGGTTGACGTTAACCTTAAGTTATGAGGTTGTTGCTCTAACAGCTGACTGTATTTTTTATATTCCACTTCAACACAAAGTTACATTATTTATTTTACATAATACAACAATTTTATTAAACTTTGCTTAGTTTTTATATTTAGCTACTTTCCACAGTGTTCATCTTGTTACTTACGAGTATATATTATATTTTATAAAAGTTTTGTAAATTCGACGGTCGATTTCGATTCGACGGTACTTGAAGTAAATTTCCATTTAGTTCAAGATCATTAAATAATTCCGTCATTGTTTAAGTCATAGCATGAAACGAGTATATCGCGACTTGTTAGATACATAGTGCTTCTTATCATAAGTTTAATTGTTACCCAAATACTAAGAACTCGAGTGCGTCAATCTCTAAAGTGCTTAGATTAATATTAAATTTTTATTAAATTTTAAAGAATTTATTTTATTGTACCAGCTTCTGATTCACAGTGGGGGACGAAGTCTAACCACTAGGTTCTCTCTGCCTACCCTGCTATGCGGGAAACACGAGAAACTGCGTGTTATTTTTTTTATAGTTATTCAAGAGACGCCTGTTAAGCTTTTTTTATAGATTTTCAATATGTTTTCTTCAACTAGTGTATCAGGGAAAAATAAAAATCCATTTATTAATTCGGAAGTTAGTTTTACAATCTTAGAAACCATTTTTATAATACAAAGATTTCAAATAAATAATTAATTGAAACGAAAATAGAGATGAATTCTAGATATATAATAAAACGACGCTTTTTAGATAAGGTAATCAACTCTACTGCACTAAAAGTAATAATAAATTCAATATTCTCATGTTGTATGCGCTCTATTTACTTTGTAATAATCAACAGCATGCACTTAAGTACTTGATTGATGTAATAGTCTGGTTTTAATTAAATCTCGAGGTTTTAAACTATAAAACTTGCAAGATTGTAGAGCGAACTAAAAAGAAACAGTAAAGACTTATATTTAATGTATGAAATTAAATTTTATTAATCTAACTTAGAGATGCTAGAATATTTTTTTTAAATAAAAATCTAGAGAATAAAATTGTAATTTTAATAATTAAGTATAGATTTTATATATAGAAGATAATATATAGATATGAAACTATTTATATCTGTATATAACATCTATATAATATATTTAGGCCAGTCGTGGCGCAGGGACTCAAGGATGCGCCTGTAAAGGCGATCGGATGAGTTCGATTTGCAGTCGAGGAAATTACTATATATTTAATATTTTCATTTCCTCGCTCTGGTAGCGAGGCAAAGCCTGGCTATGATTCTTTCCAAAGTCTCTATAACATTAGGTTCCCAAGTTCCCTATACCTAACATGTTATTTGCTTGGTCCAGCGTGATGTTAAAAAATTCGCTCATTCTTCGACCTATTCTTAATGCCAATTTTTTTCTTAAAAATCATTCCCTAAATCCCACCGTAGTATAAAAACGCAAACTTTGAAAACAGCTTTGATAAACACAGACATTTTGACTTTCGTTTATTTATAAATCATAAATATCGTTATTTTCCATTAAATTAAAGAAATGTGGTACACTCAAATGACGCACAAAATGAATATCTACCGTACGAAGAATGCGGTCAAATTGCGCCGGAATACCGAGAGATGAATAAGAATATGAATCCAAGATGTATTTTTAAACGTAAACAAAACATACACTTGCGTCTTGATTAAAATTTCGATATTTTAAGAGAAAGAAATAAAAATACACTTTATTTTAAATACAAATAAATAACTCAATACATCAAAATTTGGAAAAAATATCTGTGGCTAAGACTTTTAGGGCCTCTACCTACCTCTAGATCTACGCCAAAAGTATCCAGGCTTGTTGTTATTAAATAGTGTACCATAACTATAACCTAGACAAATACTTGCATCTATTGCAATTTGCATGTTAAGGAGCACGCTTTATCCCTGGGGTGTCAGCATAAGCGAAACACCAAATGCTGAGGTCTCTGCATCCTACTTGCCCCTCGTCCATTATCATCAGTTTCTTTGTACATGCCTTCTGCGGGGTCCACATATTTTTTCCCCTTTTTTCGCCACTCATTCTCAGGACGTGCCCTAACCACCTGAACACGTTCTTCATTCTTAGATTCTATTCGTGTGACATCCTTGCTAGTACCCTGTCATTCTCAAATATTTAGCGGTTGTTAAATTTTCTACATGTGAAAAATTATGAAACAAACGATAAAAATATGAAACGATTTATTTTGCTTTTCGAGCATTTCCTTAAATCGTAAATTTATGCACAAATTAAAAAGTATGTTTATAACTTTTGCTATAAACATACTTTTACTGCAAATCTGTGATGGAAAAGTGAGTGGTAAGAAAGGTAGGGGGAGACCTCGGTTGACCTTCGAAAACACAGTATCAAAGATACTGGAGGAAGGTTACATAAAAAGCGTGAGGATCCCCGGGAGGGCATGTATGAAGAGGTCGATGACAGTGGACGAGGCGAAAGAGGTATGTAGAGATCGTAGCGTTTGGCACTCCGTTCTCTATGACTACCCCGCTAAGGATAAAGCGTGAAGCTATGTATGTATGTATGTATGTATGAATGTATGTATGTATGTATGTATAACTTTTAATAAATTCAATCAACATAAGATACTATTATTGTTCAAAGCATACATTACAATAAAAACATATTCCCATAATGTGCAAGTCGCAACCAGAAGTTCTGTAAAGCAAAACATACATTAAAGGAACAATGGTTGCTATAAAAACAGCAGGTGAACGATTCAAAGATTACGCAACTCATTGTGCAGCTTTATTTAAGTAAAACGAATGGGTCTAGCCGTAAGCTGGCATTGGGTAGTTTTTGCGAGGTATTTTTAAAAAAGTATGTTTGTTACTAACACCAGGTAGTCATTGTATTTGAAATATGGACGCTAGACGTCTGCTTAATAGAATTTATTTCTTGAAAATAAAACCAGCGGTGCCGTAGTATAGTTTCTATTGAAAAATATTATGAAAATTTAGGAAAAGCACCCATTTTGAATTTTTACATTGGGTATTTTTACTTTAAGAAGAGTAAAAAGACTTGTAGTTATACCTTTGTTGTCTTTACGAGGGAGTATTGATTATTTTATAAATTGACTAAGTAAATTATTTCAAACGATCATTACATAAAAACACACTAATCTCTTTTACGGTAAAGCTCTGGGTTAGATACTGTAGAATATCCATAAATAACGCCATAAAATGTCATGATACAGCACATTTGCGAATTGAATCGTGCGATAGGTACCTACGTCAGTGAAGTCATTACTCATATATGGCAATATTAGTGATACAATATCAAAAGATTTATCTTTCCATTTTGCATAATTAAATGATTAATGATGTTCTATTTATATTTTAGACAATATTCATATTTAAGGAAATTAAATATATAATATTTTGATTTCTTCGCTCTAGTATGGAGGCACACGCCATGCCTACAAAATACAGCGGGGAGAGGGTAACGGAAGTGTCTTAATGGGATATTGTGACTTTGATCCCAGGTTTTCTCTGCCGACCCTGATATGCCTGGTATAGGCACAGCGTGAAGCTGTCTATATTTTAATATAATGGGTTAACTTGTGGCAAAATATAAATTTGGCCCTTTTATTTAAAACATACAGTTACCATCTTGTTCTAATGACCAGGATTCCCTAATATGTATTAACATAAAGCTTCACGCTCCAACCATATGTAAAAGAAAAGTAACATTGATTCTTTCCAGATCGATCTAGTTCTACATAGCGTATGTTAGTAGAGATGGTCACGGCCACAAACATTGGCCAATTCCGATGTAATAAGCAAATTGAACTGCAAAGTCTACTACGTTTTTCTGTTATTCCTTATATTTTGCGTTCTGCAAACTGTTTTTTGTATATATTATTCGACTACAATTTATTCTGTATTAATAATATTAATGTTTATTTTAAACCTATTTACATTAATCTTTTCATACAGTTTTGTACATCTCCTGTAGGTGGTACGATGCGAGACAAGGTAAAGAAAGTCCGACGGTAAAACCTAACGCCGCCGTTAACCAGGAAAAACTAAAATATTTTAAAAAATATCAACACATATCCCAGCAGGAATTGAATTCAAAACAAGTTACATACTTCATAACTGCGCAACTATAAGATACAAAAATTGATGAAACAAATTAATTACACGTAAATTGACAATGACATCAATTTAAATCTCAACAGGCGACAATCTTGCAGATACTCGAACCACGTTAACGTCCACGAGAATTAATGACGTTACGAAACATCTGACATCTGTTGGAAGTATCCACGACCCACTACCCACTACCCACCAGCACTCACACCCACACCCACGCCGATCTACGATGTTTACTTTTATTACCAGTAAAATAACACCTCGTACTCGTAATCGTAATCAAGCTAGGAACTGTGTTGCAAGAGGAAGCTAATAGATTAGATGTCCTACTTTCAACGTATGTATGTAAAATCAACCAGGCGTTTCGATTATGTGCATAGCTAGGTACAGTAATCACTTTATCTTATAAATATACTACAATCTTATTTCAACATTTTTGCTTACAAATGCTTTTAATATTGTATGATTTTTTTTTTAATTAAAATTAAATCAGTTTCATGCCACACAGAGCAGGGTAGGCACAAGGAACTCAGTGTTAAGACACTCCATTCCCCACTTTCCACTGTATTTTTCGAGTCATTGCGTGTTCCTCAACATCGGGTTTTGGCCTTGATGCCAGAACGAAGAAATGAAAATATTAATAAATACCCCCTTAATATTTTTCAAATCACTATTTAAAATATTGACGATATAAATTTGAATAACACTAAAGAATACTTATTGAATTGCTCCAATAATAGACAGAATATTAAGCGACGACGAAAAGGAGACGTTTATTGAATATTTACATATAATTGGATATTTTTTTAAATAACGACGTCAACGCCGTTCTCTGATATTTGAATTTTGCGTAAATCGGGATTGAATAAAGTGATAGAAATCATTACCATTTGGATACGTTATGTATTCGCAATTATTTATTACTTTGAATTGTAAATAATGTTGTGAATGATCATTAAATATTTTATCTTTTACTCAATTTTTTAGACTATAAGATCAAATATCTCATATTGCTTCATAAAAAATCTTTCATAAAAATTATAGAGACATGAAGTTACCTAGGTGCACCATATTTAAATTACGTTAACATATTTGTTGGTTGTGACATATATAATTATTTGTATCTATTATAATAGAGATATGTGTTTTTTCTTATTTCTAAAAATTGTTCACTTCAACACTTTTTAACGCGAAATTAAAACACGGCATACAGTCCCATAGGAATATTTAGAATTTTGCCTGAAATATACATTTGAGGTTTAAAACAACATTTCAAATAGCTACTTATTTTTTTAAAAGTAATAAAATTACAATACTAAAATAATAACACAAATATGATGCTTTAAGTAACTTGAAAATAGAATAACATTAGATACGTTAAATAAGTTAACAAAGGACATATGAAGATGAAAATAACAAAAATGTATCAAAGATATATAGAGTAAAATACAAGATACATCTTATCCATTAAATATGATATACATCAACGTCTTGTACTACGTAAATATTCAACGAGAGTAGGTACTCGCTATTTTATATTTCAAAGCTGACAAAGGTTCGTCTCGGACAGAGATATTGTGAAAAAAAAATAACATTTTAAGATAAAAATGAATACGTGTCCAATGAGTCCAAAAAGTTGAATAACTCATGCATGAAAAGAAAAAGATTATGGTTTTCTTATGTAAAATGAAAATTAACATATTTGGCCGCTGCGCTTTGTCTCGACACTGTAGCCAGGAAATTAAAAAAGTTCATTCCCCCAAAATCGAACTCATGAGTCACATTTACAGCCAGACGTTGTTCCACTACGCCACGAGGGCCTCTAAATATTTAAATTCTGAGCAAGTAAAAAGTATTTTTAATTCATTTGGTCTGAATTCCTAAAATTGTAGCTCCACCAAGTTCTGTAGAATTTAAAAATTCTCAAACATTTTATTTACACTATCAAGTCCTCTTGATATTTTTAGTTAAAATTACTCTTAAGAGCGTTCCTTTTAAGCCACATTGAATATATTTTAATGAATTTATTTATATATTACATTTAATACACAATTTGTTAAATTAAACATTTTGTATAGTTTTTACGACTTCTTAATTACTATTTCATTTAAATAAAACTTTATATATGATTATATAATACTACTATAAACTACAACATAAAAAAAAACCAATTTAATTAACTTAAGCTGTAATAACTAAAAAAAATGGCGTAAAAATTAAATAAATTCAAGATCATAATCAAATTACTTAATTTATATTACATAATATAAATATATACATATAATAATCCAGAAAAAATAAAAAAAAATAGAAACTTTAACGACATTTGCACCCGAACTGCCCTCGTAAACCGCTGGCGTCTAACGATCTGTAAAAGTAATTAATATGAAACATTCTAGAAGGTGTCGCCTTTAACTGTAAAGTTCGTCGCACCGCTTTCTAAACAAAGATTATTGTTCTAATCTTGTTCTATTGTTCAAATGTATGTAATCTGATACTTGAGAGCTGAGTATAATACGGTCAACGAGTCGTGGTCCTAAAACTAGCTTTACACAGCTGCGCAGATTTGAGTTTACGGTTTTCCTTACCTTTTTTCCAAAGTGAATAAGCCGCAAAAGTTCAGAAAGCAACTTCAGGGGAGCCACTTCTCATCGACCGTACTGTAGTGCGTGCTCGAACCGGCGACTCAAAGGAAACCGCAGCACATTCGCGGTGAGCATTGCGAACGAGTTAATTTATAGGTGGTTTTGTTAAGGTATGGGGTATGACTAACCGCATTATATCTATTCTTCGGTAAAAATAACTGTTAGTTTTTTTTTGCTAAGTTAACCGCGATCTACTGTGAAGTGATTTGATTTAATTAAACTATTTTCATATTTTCTTGTAAGATTTAAATAAAGGCGACGTAAAAAATCTGTTAAAATGGTCGTGGTCGTTGTGGGATAATATCGGGTTCGATTACCATTCGAGAGAATTAATTATATTTAAATTATTTTTTTTCCTCACTCTGGTAGAAAACGCGACGTTGATTTTACAGTATTAAATCATTTTATATACTTATCTTTAAAATGGCTATTACGACCATTTTAAATATTTACATACTTGTCTGTACATAGAATAAAATTATTGTAAAAAAAATGTACCCTACATTATTTTAAAATAAAATAATAGCATATGAAATTCATGATTTTTTAATTTTGTCTTTCTCTTTGTACATCTTATGACAGATTTAAATATTGCTAGACAGATATTGATTGAATAAAACCTTTTACTGAAAGATGAGGGGGGTTATAATGTAAAATACAAGTTACTTTTTATCCGTAGGAAGGAAGGAAGCCCCGTATCCCGATCTATCTCCTACCTAAGATATGAAATAACTAATGTCTATGAAATATCTGAATATTTTTCTAATAGACACAATAATTTTTATTTAATAGAAAAATCAAGAAAAATGACAAAAGTTTTAAATTAATATTTATTAAGTGTATAACACAATTTTCCCTACACATAAATAATATAAAAATATACGTATTGTTAAGCGGACGAAGCCGTGCGAGTGTTTCCTTCAAAATTATAATTACAAGAGCACATTTCTCACGGAGTAGGCAGTTTGTTTTTTCATAGTCATGTTCCTTATAGGTATGGCCGTGACGAATGCCAAAACTAAACCGATTTTTTATTAAAAAAGATTAAAGAGTTAAGTTTTTTACCTTCTGCACGATACCAGTTACCAAACTAGTTCAATCAAATCTATCTTAACGATCGAAATAATATTTTTTATACGATACACTGGGTTACTTCGAAACAATTGATGTGTATTTGTATAAATTCAAATTCAAAATATTCTTTATTCAAATAGACTGTTATAAGCACTTTTGAATCGACGAATGAACATATTAGCAAAAAGCTACCACCGGTTAGAAAGGCAGTTCTGTTGAGAAGAGCCGGTAAGAAACTCAACAGTTGCTTTTTAATAAAGACAATGGTACAATTTATTACATTTGCTGGCAGTTATCCTGCATTACATTCAATAGACATTAATTCCATACATGTTTATCCTCTAAATATTCTTGAACAGTGTAATAAGCTTTACTTGTTAGAACTTTTTTTACAAATACATACTTAAAATGTTGTAAGTGGCAAACATAGAATACAATGCGGAATTTTATTATATACACGTATACTCAGACCCATAAAAGATTTATTAACTTTTTGGAGGCGAAAACTTGGCGTAGCAATTTCATAGTAGTTCCTGAGATGAGTGCGATCAATAAAACAAAATTTTGAGCTTATAAAATTAGTAGAGATTAACTTAATATAACCTAATATAATAAGGTATAGCGCGCACTAGTGATTTTTGTCACCGTGACTGTTGCGTGACTGTCACCGTGTACATTACACTTAATGAAGGTGCGCGCATTTGGATACGTGACAATTGGGTGACTTTTTGTCCGCGGAGGCCGGCAACACGCCGGTGACGCAACTGTCACCGCGTCCATAGATTTGTATGCCCGTGCGCGCATTAGCAACTAAATGTCACCTCCCCCTTGCGGTTTCCATACTAGTCGTCTTTCGCATAAACATGAAACAGCAGCGTGTTGCATTGCAGCACCGAATTTTTAATTCAAGAATGGCGTCAAGTTCATCACCAAGGCAAAACGTGTGTTTTCATGAAGATGAAATAGACAATGACAATACTGATTGACGAAATTGAGTTGAGGCCATTGCTCTAAGACAAATGAAAAGTTAAAAGCCAATATTTTCTACGTTTGCTTTCTTTTCTATTTCTTAATATAAGTGCACAGACAACCATCTCTTCGAGATCCATTTTATCAAATGTAAAAAATTTCGTCACTGTCATCGCAAGTGCGCGCAGTGGCGAAAAGTATGATGACATGTCAGTGACAAAAAATTTATTGTCACCGTGACAAAAGTTACCAGTGCGCGCTAAGGCTAAATATTGTGGTGTGAGTACCTATAACATACGCCATTAAACAACTTAAAGGTCGTCATCCCACGTCAGCCTTAGCGCGCACTGGTAACTTTTGTCACGGTGACAATAAATTTTTTGTCACTGATATGTCACCATACTTTTCGCGACTGCGCGCACTTGCGATGACAATGACGAAATTTTTTACATTTGATAAAATGGATCTCGAAGAGATGATTGTCTGTGCACTTATATTAAGAAATAGAAAAAAAAGCAAATGTAGAAAATATTGGCTTTCAACTTTTCATTTGTCTTAGAGCAATGGCCTCAACTCAATTTCGTCAATCAGTATTGTCATTGTCTATTTTATCTTCATGAAAACACACGTTTTGCCTTGGTGATGAACTTGACGCCATTCTTGAAATAAAAATTCGGTGCTGCAATGCAACACGCTGCTGTTTCATATTTATGCGGAAGACGACTAGTATGGAAACCGCAAGGGGGAGGTGACATTTAGTTGCTAATGCGCGCACGGGCATACAAATCTATGGACGCGGTGACAGTTGCGTCACCGGCGTGTTGCCGTCCTCCGCGGACAAAAAGTCACCCAATTGTCACGTATCCAAATGCGCGCACCTTCATTAAGTGTAATGTACACGGTGACAGTGACGCAACAGTCACGGTGACAAAAATCACTAGTGCGCGCTATACCTCACCCGATATTTTCAATTGTTTACATTTCAACAAATTTCTTTAACAGCTCTGTTTTATATTTTGTCTGCAGTTCTGCTTAAGTCTGCAAAAACATATTATGTATTTTTACATTTTAAAATATGTATTTATTTTTTAAATTGTTATAATTTTTTTATGAAACTATTTAATTGTGTTAGGAGTTAGTTAGGATTACGGTGGGTGTACCTAACACTCGCACACATATTTTTTTTTACATTACCGCAGTTTTAGCACAGAGAATTTAGTAATAAGTCCTTATTATAATATAAAAATAAATATCACGTTATTCCCATTACGTATGTTAAATTTACTCTTTCATTTACCAGGAGGGATTGCTTGAAGCAATAAGATCGAATTTGCATACATCTTACAAACGTATATTTTAATTAATTTGTGTTATTTGTACCTTTTGTGTGCAATAAAGAATATTCTATCTTTTACTAAAGTATTTAAACTGTAAGATCAAGTATCTCATATTATATCTCTGACTCGACTATACCAATTTTAAATATCTAAACAATTCCAATATGAACCTGTAGACTTGGTTGTAACCATAATTCAGTGTTATACTTCTACAACACCCACGGTACTCTAATCAACATTGATTAAAAACACGGTATTTCAAAGAGCGTGTTGCTATTTCATATAATATGTATTTCCACATTAGAAGCTTAGGAACCCGTAGATGCGTTGTCTGCGGCTTCCGAGCAGTGCTTATTCATAAAGGATTAGGTACTCCATAGTTTATACAACATCAGTACAGTAGCGTACGTGAGTTTACTTTTTGTTTTACTATCTAATGTAATAGTAATAGATATAGTAAACGAATGACTATTTAATGCTTATAGTGTTTTATAAATTCAGTAGGTATATAGGTTTCATGAGAGAGATATCCCGCAGCAGGATAGGCAAAGAGCATAACACTTCCGTTCCCCATTTCCGTTGAATTCTTGAGGAATTGCGTGTTGAGCGTGTTTTCACTCCCCGAATCGAATCCACAACCGACGCTTTTCCAGTTGCGCGCGACGTCTGCGATACCTGCTCCACGACGGTGTCAAATAAGCTACGTATTTGCCTTGATTAAGTACGAAAATTGATTTTCTTGTTATATGTACATTGAAATATTATTACATTTTATAATAATAATAATAATAATACTTTATTGCACTAAAATAAACAAAGAATCAGTACAGTAACAGTAATTACAGAAAGACAATACATAGTGCAATGGCGGCCTTATCACTAAAAGCGATTTCTTACAGGCAACTTAAAATTTTAATAAAATAAAATTTACTTTTATTGTCCAAATAAATACGCCTTTTTTATATTATGTATAAATATCGAAAAAACATTAATATACGCCAGTGCAACTCGTGACGCAGTTTAGATGTATTTGACAACGGCCACTGCACGTGACGTACTTATTTTTAGAAGTAAATGTTTATATTTAAAATCTATAACTTTTAACAATCAGTTATTCTAAGCAATAAATAACTTGTAAATGTTGATTTACCTATAGGTTTTATAACATTCGCAAATGGCATAAATCCCAAACATTACCAATAAATTCCAAATGGCACTTATAAAGGAAGTTGATATAATAGTTTTAGCTCTTACGTCATGATTGAGTATCGCATTATGTGTTGAAGCCGTCCAGGTGCAACGCATAGCTAAGACGCTTCCCATATGACGAGATTAGAATTTGAAGTGTACAAATACGTACAGTACGGTCAACGAGTTGTGGCCGTATGTTTACAGCCGTAAGCTTTTTAAACCTTTGCGCATTGGTCACTCGCGCTCGGGAACTAAATAATCAAAAGTAAGAAACATCTTAAAATTTAATATGCGCCATTTACAGATAACTTTAAAACTGTCACAACTCTTTGAGCGTACTGTACGAGCTTATTTCTATTTTCTAGTCTTAGTAATGGGTAGTAATAATTTGTAAAGAAGCTTTTGAATACGTTTTAAAATATATTTTTAGTGATATTTGTATAATGTACACAAGTATATACGTAAAATTCTTAACTAACTTAACTAACTTTTGATAATGATAATTAATATTAATTAGGTGCATGTTTTCTTCAATAATTCTAAATTTAAAACCATTTAACGTTGGCAGTTAAAGCGCTAAACAATAAGAACTGTCTCTTTAGTTTTGAAAATCAAGCATTTTAGGATAAAACAATAGAAATAATAATATTTAGAACTGACCTACACTACTAATTTAACATTTAAGTGTTTCAGGACCGGTTTCATATTAGTTGTTATCAGTTTTAAATAACAAACTCGTGTTTAATACCAAAGGTTCGTGCGCGCCAATATTCTTTCGAAACGACGGATTTCGAATGCACTTCGCAATACATAAAGGAACGAACAGTCTGTATATATGTACGTAGTAAATAGGTATTAGGTATATAATATGTAGCTACGTGCGCGACTGGTTACACCAGTTCATCCCCACTCCGTCTCCATGCAAGAAACAGCTGATCTAATAACAAAGAGAATAAAGGACTCGTCCACATAATGCTTTTAATCCTGGTATTGTTTAGATATCAGTTTAAATTCTAGAAATAAGTAAAATTGGCTTCTTTTCTAATCGTCTAACCTTAATGCATTTATTATTATTACCTATGACGCATACGTTTCGTAATATACTATTGCGTTTTAATCTAATGATAGATGAAATATGAAAATAGGAAAATTTATATGGTTGCGAATCCAGAAAATGATTTAATCGACCTAACAAAGGGCATACTTGCCTTTCTGTTCATCCAATAGACGGGGTGTCTTGAGATATTTTATTCTGAAAAACTATAGTCTCAACAGTCTCGTTACAGTCGACAAATCACGGATTCATTTTATTATTGTTTATAAGGGATTGTCACTTGTGTCGTTTTTCACTGTTAGCTATTTAACTTTCACGACACGTTCGTTTGGGCATACAGTGTTTGTTATAAGTACAGGAAAGTCTTTGTTTACAATTCTGATAGTTTTATGTATTATTTACATCACTTCTCAGTGGCCAGCAAACGTTGTAATCGTTGCACTGCCTGCGCACTATATTTTGCGCTGCTGCGTCAAAAACAGTCGCTCGGCTGGCGAAAGGGAAACTCGCTGAACGAACTTGTTTTCGTGACGATTTTTCGTCTCCGTCTCTATTTTAGACAGGAACTATTTTATCTCACTTGCGCACTTGACGTTTGGTTGCCAGTGTTGCTAGATATATGTTGACTATTCAACTTTTTTTATTTGGTATGTATATTAAAATTTAAAAGACTGTATAAAACGATAACTAGTCATTTTTTAATAATAATTCATCAGTTTTGGTTAACACACAACAACAGCCAAAAAAGGGATTTTGGTAATTGAAATGTTTATAACCGATTATGATTGTCACTTTTGCAGAAATTATTATAAAAATGATTTTTACATATAATGTTATATCACACTTTGAAAATTTATTGATTAGAAATGTATATTATATATAATTTGTACTTTTTTTTATTAAAACAATTAAATTACTGAATTGAATTGACCTGTTCCTTTAAGGTAGAGTAAGAGCACAAAATATAAATTTATTAATGAAAAAGTAGCATCGGGGTGGTAAATAAGACGCTGTACCGACTATAGTATGTATATTTTCATTTAATATAAAAAATTATAGGTATCCACTATATATGTACACGTAAGTAAATGGCAAACAACTTGTAAGATCCAACAGAATTAAATTTATATAACAGTTTACGAAATTAACCTCGTATTCTGTGTATTCTAAGCAACGGTAATACTGTGAAGCAAACATGGAGTAACGCGGAAGCACTAAGTTGTTAATACTAGTCACCGAATGTTATTTTAAAACATGTAATATATTTTCAAATTCTTTGGTAAACATATGCAGTTTAAAAAAATGAGTCGATCCGGAACTCATTAAGCCTACTTTTATTGTTTCATATTAATAATATCAATTAATTGACATATTTTATTTCTTTTTTCAATTTTCATTTTTTATAAAATTTTCATTTAAATATAAAATGTAAATCTTGACAATACATCCAATTATAAAATAATTAAGTAAAAACAGTGCATTGAGAATTTAATATAAAAATAAGCTTTTGATTAACAGTATAAGTTTTGTTTTAAAATATGGTCATTCTAACAAACTCCGGTGAGCTAGTGATCAACATTCGTTATATATTCAGACTTGAAGTTAGTTGATTCCCTATCACAGACTAGACACAAATAAATTCAGAATAAAACTTTTAATACACAAAACAGTATCTATTTATACATTTGACAAGCATTATGAGAAAAATAAAAAATATATCAAATATTTCATTTATCATCTTTTATATTATTTTTTATTTCAAATACAAAACAATAAATGATTAAAATTTTAAAAAAATAACTCCTAATACTTGTCAAATAACAACATAATGAAATATAGGGAAACATGCCACAATGGGCGTTACATAAATAAAATCAGATCTATAATTAAAAAAAAATCCTGAATTTTGATTGCACTGCCGATTCCGTAACCTGCCATATTACAGAACTACTTATTCAAAACGACTTCACTTAATTTCATTTAATGTATTAAAATAAAAATAAAAACTTAAATGCGAACGGACGACTGAATTCATGAATGATTTATTATATATATTCATTTACAAATAAAATCGGAGTTACAAAAATTTGATATGTACAATAGATTACAACTAGTCACCTATGCCTTATAGTATTCTATACACCAAACTACAATACGTTTGTCTTTTTACACAACACTCGCTCGTATACTCTAAATTTTAGAGCATTTTCCAAACACACGTTTTTATTACACGTGATTATTGCCTTTGATAAGTAGTCTTTTATTATTGCGACAGTTCAAATCTATTAACCAAATTTGCAGTTTGATTGTCTTAATAAACTGAAGCATAATAATAAAAAACTAAATTATTTCTATACATACTTACCAAATAAAGTTAAAATTTACATAATTTAACCAAAAAACATTTTGGTTGTTTAAGACAACTAAACTATAGAAAACAGTTACAAATTTGGTTAAGAGGCTAACTGTTGCGATACATTTTATACAACACAAATTAAGGCTGTAGTGTAAGGCTATTATGTAAAGCTCTATTGTTGATTCTATTTAGGCTTAGAATATACTTGGCTGCATATTGGACCGTTTGATGTTTTCTAAAAGAAATGAGATTAAAATGACAATAGTGAAATCTGAATAACATAAACAAATAGCTGTCTCTATCTCTCACTAAAAAAACTACTGTTTTCACGTAAGCATTAAATAATAACTCGTATCATTATTCGAAAACGGCAGCTACACTAATATTTACAATAAAAATAATCGATTGTCATTTTTATCTCATATTCGTGAACGAATCGACATTCAGTTTCAGTCGAGCTGCTGTACTTGCACTACAGATGTGGGCGGCGGTATCGATATTTCGTATTTGATGAGCCCCGTCCCTCGCCCTGTTGACAGCACAAGCCCGCCCACTTCTTTGACGTCGCCACTAGGAATTATGAAAAATAAATACATACATTTTTATATAGCATATACAAAGAATAGACTAACATTGGTTAAATTTGTAATCTGGTTACTTACTATCTTATTCATATATGTACCTCTAAATTCTGTACAAATTACCTCAAAACGTACATATTCAGTTAACCTTTCATAACATTGTTATTGCAAATTACAATACAACACAATACAATTAGAACATTATAAAAGGATAACAAAATAAAAGGTCAATTTATTAAATCTTAAAGTCTTTACTAGAAAGAACCGAAATTTGTTTAGTGTGTTCAGACTGAACAAATATTACAATTACATACATTTTGACATATTTGTCGTCAGCTGTACTGTATCCAGATAGTAATAAAGACAATATAACTAAACAAACTACTCACGCGTGTCTCTTATGTCCAATTTGCGTTTGTAAGGGTTTATCCCGTGTGACGATGTGCAGAGGCGACCCGAGGAGCGTTCGGCGGCCGCCTACTCCCACTACTATTTGATTGCCGATCACTTGGCCCGATCTGTTTGTTACCTGTGGGGAGATAATTGACATGATTCATTATATTTTATTTATTTTTTAGCTTCACGCTGTGTCCATAAAGCAGGGTACGTAAAAACTTTCGTGTTGAATAACGGAATTCTACTGCGTCTTGTCTTCTTACCAGGGTGAAGAACTCATTACCCTGAGTGGGAATCGAACCTACAACCGCCGCGTTTACAGTTAGAATACGAATTGATGTGTTTAAGCCCAATGACCATAGCAACAGCATAATAGAAGTCTTATAAATCTGCTATGTAAACGACGACGTCATGGCCTAGCGGTACAGTTTTCTATTATGTGAGAGAGGAGTCGAATTAGTTATTCTATTTCCTATCAAGAAAAAGAAAGAATAAAAAAATATTAGCAAATTGGAGATAAAGTTGTAAATGAAAAAAGTATCTTACAACTTGTATATGCGTGGGTTGATGATCCTGTTCCAGTTCTAAATTTTGATGTTGCACTTGCTGCTGATGTTGTTGCTGCTGCTGTTGTTGCTGCTGCTGCTGCTGCACCTGTTGCTGAACTTGTTGGGCGACTTGTTGTGCTGCTTGCTGAGCAGCTTGTTGCTGCGCTTGTTGTGTTACTTGTTGTTGTACTTGGGTTTGCGACTGAAAGTGTGTTACGGATTAGTACTATTTAATATAAAAGAATTTCGTTGACTTTTATGTTAAGATTGCAATTTCTATTTCTTAATAAAATCACAAATAAAACAATTTCAACATACATTTCTAGACGGCAAGTCCATATGCTGTCTTTGATGAAGCATCAGATGGTTCTTCTGGAAGAACGCCTTGCCACACTGATCACACACATGCGTTCTTAAAGTACAACTACCGTCAGGATGCCTAGAAGAAATTAAAATATATAGCTTCAATAAATTTTCCAATTTACGACTTCAAGATATTGCGGAACACAATGCAACATGTGGAAGTAATTTGAACCTAAAACCATTACACCACCACAGAACCACCCACCCAACCAAGACACTCCGTCCCCACTTTCAGCCTAATTTTTTGCGAGTTGGCAGTTTTTCTTGTTAACAGACTGAGGAAATCACAATAATTAACATTCCTTTAAGTGTGCATCGAAACAATGTTGCATTTAGTTTAGTCAGACGCTGTGCCACGGCGCCACAACGGCCTAATACCTTATATCAATATTTACATGATATCTTACTCTGATAATCCGAGGTTATAATACAATTGTTTACTTTGATAAATTACCGTGGTTGTCATTATTTGTCACCATTTCAATATATTGAGTTTATTGATTGAGTTTATATTTCATTGCTCAAAATAAATACCTTCTATGATGCGCTAAAAGTCCATGTTTCGCTGCGAAACCTTTCCCGCACTCCACGCAGAAATGCAGCTTAGGTCGAGGCGTTATATGGTGAGAATTCTGTAAAATGATATTCAATTTCTTAAATACAAATTATTATATTTTACCAAATATAAGTCTTAAAAAATTTAAGATTAATATTTGGTAAATATTTATGAAATACAACTTAGTGTATATAGTAAGAAAAAATATTATTTATGGCGAGTAAAATTAACAATAAAATATTACTAAACGTGTTACATTTTTTTTTATAAAAAATATACTGACAATTTTCTTATAAGAATGATTTTCTTTCTTAGATTTGATTATAGTGTAACGTATATTATGCGATGCAATAATGACGTAATTGCAGTTGTTTATTTCATTGCAGAAATATTTATTTACAAACTTTGATTGCGTCTTCTGCACAATATTTGAAAAAGCCGAAATACGTAATTTTTGCAACAAATTAGCCCCATTTAATGTTTAATAACATAATAAAACAATACACTTACCGTTGCTATTACTTGTGTGTGAACTACATTGTTGGGATTGGACGAGATGATTTGTATCGGTTGATCTGAACATACAAAAATATATTAGGAAATTAATCATATTGTTTTACACACTTCCATTTGTGTAGGTTTTTTGAGTGGAAGCGGTGAAGTGTGGGAATCCATCACATTCTTGTATCGACATAGAGGCCAATTGAATTAATTGAGTGTGGATGGGTAGTAACTTTGCAGCCTCTACTCGTCAAGATTCATGCCGAGAGATTGTAGGAAGCGCGAGTAGATTATTGATCGGGCATAAAAACCGATCAAGTGTGAAACTGCACATATTGTATGAAATGAACTACAAATATAAGTATCCAATTTTTTTTTATGAAATACCTATAAATAATAATAATAAGTCCACAGGAAGTATCCAATAGGTTTAAATTAAGCGTCGAAATTCGTACAAATGTAGCAAAAACAATGCATAAATGCCTGTCTCTTTGATTGCATTGACTTAGAAGCTTGATTTTTATGTGCTTCAAAGGACCGTAGACCTGAATACTTGATATTATTTCCAGTTCGATATCTCCATCTAACAAACGGACCACAAAGTGATCCTCTAAGGGCACGGAGCCCTAACATTGAATACGTACTGTGCTGCGCGGCGTGGTGCTGCGCGGCGGCCACAAGGCCGGGCTGCAGCGCGGCCGTCAGCGCGCACAGGTCCGTTACGCACGTGCGGTCGCCCGCGTGCAGCCGCACATGCAGCGACAGCGCCTCCTACCGGACAGCAAATGATTAACTTAATAATTATTTTTTTATGACAGAGTTGCCTATACATAAATATACGTTTTTTGTGACTGTGATGTTGTGTAACCTAATCAGGCCAAATTATAATAATTTGTGACTAAAATATTTAATTTATATAGAAAATATATCAAAACCAATCTAATCATTTACAAGGACAACAAAGAGAAATTGAAAAAGCAAACTATTCTGAAGGCCTTCGTTGATATCGTCAATATTAAAAACATATTATATTTGAAACCGCGCCTCTTTAAATCGTTCTAGTGCTCTGACTACTAAGTCAAACTTGGGGTCAACAAAAAGTAAGTTCAGTTTACACAAGCATACCTTTGTATTGAAACACGACCCACACTCTGGACAAACATAACCAGGTGTACTTTTCTCTGTTATTATTTGACCGTCTGCACCAATTACCTATTAAATAAATAAAGGGTTAAATATACAAAAACTAAAAAAAAATAAATAAGAATATTTTGAATAAATAAAATATTTTTATATATTTTTTTTAAGTTGACACAAAAAGCATTTTCAAATAAGAAAATAAAAAAGTCCTGTTATATGATCCTCCAAAGACTTAATTCCCTAAACTAAGTAAGTAAACTTACTTGAACAATTTGTGGCTTAAAGTCGTCTTGTTTTATAACTGTTGTTTGCTGTTGCTGCTGCTGTTGTTGTTGCTGTTGCTGCTGTGCCTGTTGTTGCTGCTGAGCTTGTTGTTGGGCCTGCTGCTGTGCTTGTTGCTGCTGTTGCTGCGCTTGTTGTTGCTGTTGCGTTTGTTGTTGTGTTTGTATTGATGCTAAGCAGTGTCTTGTCATTTTACAGTGTTGTTGTAAATCAGATTTACATTTAAAAGCGTCTCCACATTCTATACATGCTACCGCGCCTTCTCCTGTGTGAATTCTGAAAATTTATATAAACGTTTCTGCCAGTTGTAGCATTCGAAAAACCAAATTCTTACGATGCAATTTCATACCTATTTTATATATATAGCAGGACAAATGTATTTCAGTAGAATAAATATATAAATACATGGCATATATGAATACATAGCGTAGTTATACCTACATATTGAGGAAGCAACAAACATGCACTTCATTTAGGGATAGTTATTATTTTTACTATTATATTTGTATGGATATATGGTTGTATCTAATTATGGTCCATGGTCCATATCTAATTATCTATTGTTAACTAATTTTAAACTTAAAAAAAGTCATACTTATGACATTACTTAGAACTAGACATATAAGACTACACACTCAACATTTCTATTTGTCACTTAAATTTGTCCAGTTTTCATTACTCTACCATGTATTCATATAAGTTGTCATATTATTTGAAACATAATTAATAATTCAAATTATCTATACAAAAAGTATAGCTAATTTGATAATTCTTTTCTCTTTGAAATATTCAATTGAGAATTGTGTTTTCAAGGAAAGGATTGAAGTATTGTGGTGGTATTTTAGGAGCAGCGTGGAGGTGTTTTAAGAAAGTTTTGTGTTATTAGAGTATTTTTGGGAGCAAAGTTGGGTTACTTTGGGGAATAATGTAGTATTGTAGAAGTATATGTAGGTGTTTTGTAGTGTGAGAGAGAGGCTGCTGCGAGGTTCTTATTGGAACAATGTGAGGTTGTTGTGGGAGACAATGTACTATTCTCGGGGTATTTTGAATGCATGTGGAAATGTTCTGGGCGTAGTATAACTTACTTCATATGAGCAACAAGGGTCCGTTTTTGTAAGAACTCCTTGCCACACACTGGACAGGCGTGTGGTACTCGCCCGTGCACTCGTCCGTGGTTGACAAGCTGGAACTTGCGAGCAAAGGCTACACCACAGTCGGGGCACACAAACGGGGATAACGAACCATGGAACCGACTGTGCATTACTAGGTGCTCCTGTTAACAATATACATTTGAATATAAATAATATAATGAAATAAAGGAAATAATACATTATTATGCCACACTGTTATGGTAATTTGGAAAATATTTGAGAGATGCATGTGTGTAATTTTCAATATTTGTTTTCTTTCTAAATCTAGTTAGACAAAGTGCGGCAATAGTTTCAGCCTCTCAAAATAACTTCTTGTAAAATATATATTGCCTAATTTGTTTACTTTAAGGAGGGTCATGCTTATAATACTAGGTTCTCTGCCTACCCTGTTTTGTATGGGATATCGTTTTAAGGCAAAAAAAATAATAACACCCATACCTTTTGCGCAAAACTTTCACCACAGTCAGTGCAGACGTAAGGCCGTTCCCCCGCGTGGTACTTGCTGTGCGTCACCAGGTGTCTCTTCAGAGGAAACCCGCGCCCGCACTCGCCGCAGACAAACGGACGATCTCTACTGTGGACCTGGTAATGCAAATTATACTATAATATATATTATTTCTATATATTTTTTTAGCTTCCACTTTAGTATCCAGAGGGACCCTAGTGCTAAGGTACTCCATCCCCAATAAGAAATTTCCGTTGTCCACTTACGAATTCATGGCGGAATACAACGCTGCGTATTGCCTCCGTACCACAGAAAGAATATAAAATATAAAATATTTAATTTCCTTCAGCCTGTGTAAGTAACGTCTGACTATAGGTAATGGTTTGGGTGCTCTTTCCCAACATTGATTACTGTTAAATACATACTTACAGTATACTTACTCTAGAATGTGTAACTAAATGATGTTTCAACGTGAACGCCATTTTACACTCATGACACCTGTATGGGCGCGCCGCCGAATGCAATAGCAGATGCGTATTGAGACAGTGTTTCCGTGCGAACGCCTTGCCGCAGTGCGCGCAGACGTGGGGCCTTTCACCTTAAGGCAGAAAATAGTTTCAATTAATATATTTGTCTATGTGCTAATGCTATGAAAAATAAAAAATAAAATTATTATTAACAATAAAAAAAACTGCATTTTATTGAAAATTGAATTGCTAAGATAAGTTATATGTATAATAACATCTTTGGTTTCCACGATTTTTACACCTTTATCTTAACACAGATACACTATTAGTATTTTTAGACATGGAGTGTAGTGTTTGAATTGTCAGGTTTTCAAAAATTCCAAAATAAGCCAACTCTTTCTATAAACCTTATTGTAACGTAATTTATCAATGGCCCTAATCCTATGCTAGTATTTACCTGTGTCTGATATATAATACCTATCTGAGTTTTGCTTATTCAACCAAACAAAATGTTTCCTTTGTAAGTAAGAGGTGTTCCTACCAATATGTTAAATGTGAATGTTAGCGTGAATAAATGTTTATTCCACTTTCAAATGAAAATTCCTGAACTGATTTAGATAAAACTTTAAGGCAACATCACTCTTACCTCATTTGCACATAATTTATATACATAATGTGTCTAATTTGGATACCATATAATAATAACTATAAAAGGGGGGAATATCAACCTGTATGTACTCTAGCATGTGTTGTCAAATGATGTTTTAGTAGAAATGATTTGCCACACTCGTCGCATGAGTATGGTCTCTCTTTGACTGGGGGAGCAACTGTCATCACTGCATTGCTCATAAGTTCAGTTTGCGAATATACTGTCTGGAAATAAAAAATATATTATTGTTATATTATACTACATACTTTAGAAATTATTAAAACAAACCCCAAATGAGAAATAAACTTATAACTGTTGTGTTCACAATCATACTATATCACTGAACACTGCATCTGACTTAACAGATTAAATATATTAATATTTAATGTGCTATATGATTAAATATATTAATATTTAATGTGCTATTAAGCATACTTACTTTAGGTGAATTATTAGCTGTGCCGGGCTCCTGTTTAGCATGTAATAAATGGTGTTGGTGAACTGTTGTTGTTGGAATAGTTTCTGTTTGTGATTGTTGCGAGGTCGCCTCAGTTAACGTCTTTATTGTACCATTTAATATTGAATGATTTAATTGTGAAGCATCTATTACTGGTGTGGCTATGCCCTGAGCTTGGAGGGCTCGTTTCATTAATATCTCATTACATTCTTCAGCTGTAAGTTGTATTGGTCCTATTGGAGTCATGAATGGCTTAGATGCTAGATTTGCAGCTGTAAATAAGATTGTTTCAATTATAATTGTATATTTTAATTATCATTTGTAAACCAGTAATTAATTTATAATTACTGGTTTACAAATAAATAAATAAATGATTATAATATTCATACTTAAATATTTAATATTTTACTATTAAAAAGAAATTAATAATACATAATAATAAAAATGAGAACCCTTACACTCACTCTGTATAGTTGCAGTTTGATTTTGTTGTGACACTCTGTTTATAGTATGAGTGGGATCATTTAATACAAACATGGCTCTTCTACCAGCCACTGGAGTACCAGTAGTCACAACCCTTGTTACTTGCGTCGCTGCATTTGTCACTGCCACAACTGTACCCACTTTCTCTTGAACTTGTGGTGTCTTATTGGACATAACAGTCAGTGTTGTTTCTGGCGACACCTGATAACATAATATTTTGCTTTGTTTTGCTATTCTGATAAAAAATCATGATAAGGAAAATATATATTTTTTTAAATTGTTTATGTTTACAAAAAAGAGAATTTAACTTACTGTATTGCCTAAAGTATAACTTAAACTACTAGGAGGATCCACTTCACATTTTGTAAGGTCCGCGGTGCTCGTAAACCCCCAAGAGTACCCAAAGCCCGAAACATTGCTTGTTGGCATACACATTTTCACTGAATACTATAAACTACATCAAACTTTAACTTACTAACACACATCTACTATGCGAATAGTAAACACTACTCATGACAGCTTTGCCATTATGAGCATGTACGTACACTTTCACAACTACTAACGCACAACGCACCCATCAATCAAATTGCCGAAACAACTATACAAAAACTTATTTGTAACATCGTAAAACGATTCCATTTATTTAATTTCGGTCTTTCAATTGGATGTTATCACCAGAAGCTATAAATTAAACTCATGAAGTAAATGAAAAAGGCGGCACGGGACGCTAAAGGCTGCTATAACACACACGTAATCTGAAGTTAACGCAATACGAAACCAACTGAAGAAAGTAGTACTGAACCAAACAATTATCTTGGCTATCAGAAAATAATATAAAAACGATGATACACTAATACACTTGACGAATTCATGAAAACAATAATTTTATCGCACACACAAAAAACCGGACGCCATTTTATTGTTTATGGTCAATTATATTTTTATATACTTATGACATTTATAGCTATGTTATTATGTATTGAAAGCCAAAGACATTAATTATTATTTATTTGACGATTTTTTTTAAATATGTAGGCAAAATATTCTACTTAAAAAATATGACATTTATATGATATACTCTTAAGTAGATCAATTCGGTTAAAAAAGTAATTATATTGAATATTATTTAGGTTTATTATATTTATTATTTTCATCATATATATAGCATTTATTTGATATTATTTTAATGATCTGATAATATACACATTTATTTAATTTTATAGTTTTGTCTGATTTTTTTCATAACGCCATTTCTGTATTTTATAGGATAACTTTATTTGCTTGATTAGCAAATAAAAATATATCTTGTCTATGATCTTGAAGCTACCGTCAAGTATATGTCAACTTCGAAGATTTTTCCAAAATATTGAACTATATTAATTCAATTTTATTTAGGCGTAAATATATATTTTAAAAGCATTGTTTATCCACATAAGGTATCTGTACAGTACATCATGAATCCTATGTCAATGGACAGAGACGAGCCGTCTTCTTTATCGTCATTTTCCACAAATCATCCTCTCGAACAGTTTATTTTACTTGCTAAAGGTGCTAAAGGATCAGCATGTGCAGAACTTATAAAACAAGTACTTGAAGCTCCAGGAGTTCATGTGTTCGGAGAACTCCTTGAAATGCCTAACATTAAAGAGGTTAGTATTTTTATCGAATATTCGCTGGTACATCAAGAAGACAAAAGACCAATGCGAACCATATGCATTCTTAGGAAATAGTATTTTTATGGGCAGTCGTATACACTAGTAATCATTTATCTATTTTTATTTACTGCACTAACATGGGATACCCATGCTATAAAATTCTTTTTCTGTTATAATTTCAGTTGGAGAATGGACCATATGCAACACATTTGAAAACATTAAATCTATTTGCTTATGGCACATATAAAGACTATTTAGAAAATAAATCAGATTATTTAGAACTAACACCTGTACAGTGCAAGAAATTGCAACATTTAACTATAGCAACTTTGGCAACACAAGAAAAATGTATTCCATACAGTGTATTACTCAAAGAGTTAGATATTAAAAATGTTAGAGATCTCGAAGATTTAATTATTGAAGCTATTTATGCAGGTTGGTTACATTTATAAAATTATTTTATATTTTGACTTCTATCCCTAATATACAGGTGTAGGCAAAGGGAATGTTTCTGAGCAATTTTTGAGGCATTGTATGTAGTGTTATTACAATGCACACTGTCTTCTTCAGACACTTCTTAAATGTGGTTTTCTAAGGAACAACTGGTTCTGGCAATTGAGAAATTCTTTTTTTGTTGGTGACTTCACATTTTGAGGATTTATTTCATTATGGAAACAATATGTCTATGTAACCTACCTGAGGTCTGAGTTACCTAAGAAACTTCAAATGTATCACATGTTATACACAATTCTTAACTATAATTTTTTGAGCATGTAAGCAAAGCTGTAGCAAATAAAACAATAATATTTACAGATATAATTCATGGTAAATTAGACCAAGAGTGTAAACGAGTGGAAGTGGATGTAGCACTTGGTAGAGATGCTAGATTAGAGGATGCGTCAGCCATTGCTGATGTTTTGGCCGACTGGTGTAATGCATGTGAAGCGGTACTTAACTCTGTGGACAGACATATACAGAGGGCAAACCATCATAAGCAAAGAGCTATTAGACATCAACAGAATATTGATGAAGAGGTATATTTTATTTTTTATTTAAATTTGTATGATTTGTCTGTAAAATCGTGGTAAGTTAGAGAAATACACAATAAATCGATGGAACTATGTAAAAAAGGACATGTCACAATACCAGGTTGATAGCAAAATGGAATAAATCTTTGTCTTGCTCTTAATCAATTTAAATAAAATTGAAAATATCAGAATGTAGTACATATTTTTATTTTACTTTTTTAAGAACAAGTTGAATCTTAATTCCTTTCTTCCATAAACCTTATATTCTGACAAGTCCTCTTATATGTAGGGACTGTTGAAATACACATACAGACTAATTTTAAAATTATATAAGATCATATTTTTTGTCTTAGCTATATATAATAATGTCTAATTCTAAGTCTAGTACTATGTAGTCAAAAAATAGAGCTAATAATATTGAAAAATAATAGAAAAAAATGTAGCCTATATGTGGATGAGATATTTAATTTTTATTTGCTAATAAAAATGTAATTATTTAAGTAAAACACACATATTCCTAAGATTTCTTTCTAAAAAATATTATAATAGAAATGCAATAATTTAACCATTAAATTGATAGACATAGAGATTGAGGCTGTTGTTTGCACAAGCATACAAAATTAAACATGGTGGTTCTGGGTTTGATTATCACTCAAGGAAAGGAATGCCCAAATGAATGTCTAAAGCTTTATGTTGTATAAAGCTTAAAATAAACTTATTTAATTATACATATTTACAGATATTATATATAAAGAAAACATTAAAGACTCAAGCGGAAAATGAGGAGTCAGCGTCGGGTGGCAGCGAGTCCCACTCAGTCCCCAAAAAGTTTTCCGGAAAAGGCAAATGTCAAAGGAACACTGCAAAATTTTGGCAAAAAAGCACATAATAGTAAATATTAATTTGTGATATACCTAATAAACTTTTATGAATTGCTCTTTTGTTTTATTGATGAAAAATTATCTATTTTTCACTTATATTTGTACCACATAATAATTGAATTTTTATTCACTAGAAATTAGAGAATTTCGAGACATTACATATTAAGTGGTCAATTCTTATGAAATGAAACCTCTTCATTGGATATAAAACGAGGACAAGCATGGTGAATGAAATTAAACATGAAAACATACCTTGAAATGTGTAACATTGATCATAAATACTATCTTGCACATTTTGAAATATACTATTTTTAATATTTTATTGGCTCTTTCTGGCTTAAATGGCCTATGGTTTTGGTGGAATCGACGAAGTAGGCACTGATGTAGGTAGTCCTGCTTAGATTTGCACCTGGGAGTGATTGCGGTCGAAAATTTGATCGACCTCGATCGGAGATCAAGTGGATGTTGGATGTCGGTATTTATCATGATTGGTAATACTAGTAGTATTTGTTGTACTTCCGTGCCCGCCATTAAAATATTGTATTTGCTATAATAAAAAACTAACTTTTTCATTAGATTAAATTTTCAGCTCAAACCGTAATCGGATGGGCTTATTAGTCGACCCCTTTCCAACCGACCATCAATCGCCTATTCGTTTGTATAGAGAAAAAGAGTCGATCAAAATCACAACTTCATAACTGACACATCTGTAATTTAAATAGATTATTGTATTGTATGTAAAATACATAAAATATCTATTCATATTTTATGCCAATATTTTAATATAAATATATCCCTAGATCTCATTTCCATACGGCGATTTATTTCAAAGGTGATGAAACGTTCTGTCAAATATCCGACATCCAGTGATAAGTACTTGATAAATGATGCAACCTTGCAAGATCCATTCAGGCTGTGCAAAATCTTAAATAAAGCCGCACATAGGGGAAAATTATATAGGGGTGGAAAATGGACGAATCTAAACGAATTGGCCTCTAGGGTGTGAAGGGACCGTCAATGTAAACTGCGTGAGGGAGATCCTATCCCAAACGTATTCACGCCACGCATCTTACGTAGAATTTTCTACGATAAGTAAATCTAAAATACAATTTTATTATTGGATAAAAAATGTAAAACTGAGCTTATGTTTTGTTAGAGTTCTATATTTTCATTCAATTTACTATACCTAAGGGTTTATTAAACTTTAATTTTATACAATCACAATCATCGGCTCGCCTATCGGCCTTATAGATGATGTTCAAGAAAGTTAATGTAGAACTCGAGGAGCCGAAAAAGAATCATTGTGATTCCGTAGTTACAAAATACATAAACTTCTGAGGGATAGAGAAATATCTATTTTATACAGTGCGGAAAATCCTTGTAAGGTTGAAAAATAGTGGTTTGTAAAAAATTACGATGGGCAGGGGCCGTTTTATCTCGAAGTCATTTCCGATGACGGCGGCTCCTTAATCTTGATATATCATTGCTGTGTGTAGGCATCGTGTGATTTGTTCCTTCAATGATTTATTTAAGTTAGCCATGTATATATCTAGGAATAGGAAACCATGAAAAAGTTTAGAAAGATTAATATTTATAACAACAACGTGTCAAATACATTTGTTGTATTTGTACTTATTATATAGAAATATTTACTGACAGTAAAACTGAAAGCGTATATTCTAGGTTACAGACCAAACTTACACATATGAACAGAATAAATGTGTTTAATAAGAAATATTGTCACCAATTCATGTCTGTCTCCACGCCCGAGGGAAATCTGGGGACGTCTGCAAACCTACTCGTACTCGGAAAGGACGTCTTTTAGTACTGGCATTATAGTTGGTTTGTTAATAAATTGAGTTATAAACCTTAATTATGAATATTTGGTGGTTGTGTAGGTATATAGTGTACGTCGAAAAAAAATATTTTTTTCGTATATATTTTTATTATAAACAAATACTTATTACAATGGAATGCTTATTAATTAATATTTTTGTTAATCTTTAAAATCACCATTTTGAACTTAAGATTATAAAATTATTAATTACAACAAAAATATTTAATCATTGTATCAATTATATTTTAATTTTAATTTTTTAATAAAATATTTAAGATTTAAAACGTACAATAAAACACTAAGAATACTGCTTTTATTTTACAAAATGACTATCAAAAACTCAAAGAGAAGGCGGTTTTAGAAAATGTTTACCTTAGAAAATTATATATATTTTCTACCCTCATTATTTTTCTACAGTAATTTAGTGGCTGAAATCAAAATAACCTAACATAATATGTATTTTAGAATTATAATGGCCGTTTACATGTTCCAATTAAAATAAATGTAATTTAACATTATATTTTGTAAACACAGTTCTATTATCTTCTTCTTTGAATTGGAAGACATTATTTAATTCATGTATTAAAAGTAATTAAGATAGGTTATTATATTTAATGGTACATACATAAAACTTTATGATATAACAACTATAATTAGAGAAATAACTATAACAAATATTCTATAAACAAAAATAGGAAATACATAATAAGCCAAATATTGGCATTTAACTGGCATTTTGCAATACAAAATAATACGGCCTCTGTATTTTATTTACCCCCGCAGTCAGGGTGTTAGGTGTGGGACCATGCCATTCAATTCTGTATTTGTCTAGGACTCGTTCTGCCAATGTTGATAGGATATTGCTAACGATGCCAGTGGCTGGGCAGATTTTTCCGAATGGCATAAACGCGTAGGGATGTGCTCGGGAGGATTTTAGAGGTTCCCAAGCTTGTTGGTTCCACCTGTCTGGTATGAACGAGTTAGCACGTCCCCATTCACCTTCGTTCTTGCTTGATACTCCGTGTGCGAGGACTATATCGACCTGTGAATTTTTTGTTTCTTGTTAAAAGTTTAGAATCACAAATTTAACCCTTATGCAATATCAATATTTATGTACCATATAGTTTTGAAAGTAAAAAGTCTTTGTACACATATTCAAGTTTTTTCAGCCAGACCGGGAAAACAAGTCTAAGGTTGAGTTATCAACCAAATGTTCAACTATGGGTTAGACATTTTCAACTGTGCTACAAGCACAGAAAGTCAACAATGAGTCAAAAAGTATTTTGTATAGAAAAATTATAAAATGTCTACTCACACCAGCAGGAACTTCATATCCTCCCACAGATAACTCCTCAACGCTCCGCCTCACAACTCCTCCTGTTGCTGGATACATCCTCATAACTTCCTTTATGCAAGAGGAAATGTATGGCAATTCCTGAACATCGAGACCCTCAGCCCTAGATGCTTGCGCCCATGTCACTTCATCATGAGCTCGTTGCTGCCGCGCCGCGTGGAGAGATAACTTGTGGAACATAGTGATCGCTGTTTGCGCGAGCTAAAATAACACAATTTCTTATTAGTTTTATAATAATTAAGATACTTGAAAAAAAATATCTAAAAAGATTTATATTAATAAATCTTATTATACAGATTGACATCCAAATTGCTAGTGTATTAAATATATTCTAACTATTTTGATTATACGATTCCTTAAATATTGTTTGGAATTAGCTAGCTAACTAGCTAACTTAAAAAATAAAATAGCTTTAGCACTAAATAAAGTCAAAAAATAATGTAAACAATATTATAGCTCTATGAAAATTTTAATAAGAATTGAAATGTTATTAAGAATTGGGATATTTTGGTGATATTAATTTGATTTTGCTGCCGACGTTTTTAGTGGAGCAGCTACGAGAATATTCATAGCAAAAATCAGTTTCAATAATTTCAAACTAGTTCTGATGTTAGCGGGGGAAAAGATTGTTTGTAATTAATTATATTAGGAAGTTCTCAACATCGAAGTGAACTTCTAAGGAAGACCAAGTTTTAAAGTAGTATCGGAAGCTTATTATGTCGTGAGTCGGTACATTTATATAATTGGATGATAATAGTTATTCTATGTTTTCATTCGGCAGAAAGTGGGGAACGGAGTGTAATAACACTGTGTTCCCTCTGCCTACCCTGCTGTGTGCGGGATACAGCGTGAAGCTGATGTTTTCTATTATTACTACTGAGTTTAATTTATTGATAGATAACATAATTAATGATATCAATAATAGCTCAAGACTACTTCTACTATTATGAGTAATAGGTAAAATAAAAAAAATACAGAATGAACCTAAAATTATATATATTTTTTGTTATTTATTTATTTGGTTTAATTCCCACACATAGGGAAGGCAGAAGAATTTGGAAACTAGACAATCTGTTCCCAATAAATCACTTCTGTTCCTCATTTCCCACCGAATACTGAAGGCACTGCGTGTATAGTAGACACCAGAGTGAAGAAATGAAAATTTTAAATATTTCATTTCCTCGATTGGGAATAGAACCCACAACCTGTCGCTTTTAGTCACACGCTGGCGCCTGTGTCACGACTGGCTTTAATTTGCATAGAATAAAAAAAAAAAACATTTAGATTCATTATTATTGCTGACAACGATCCTCACACTACGTGTAATTTTAATAAAGCTGATAAATATTATTAGAAAACAATATCAATTTTAATAAAATATATGGGTTTAATAAGCAGACTTTGTGATGTTTGCAACCTGCTAGTGTACCTGTTCGTACTAGCGTATTTACCACCCTTTTAATTTAAATACTTTGTTTCAGCTGGACTCTATTACTCGTAAGAATTATATTTTTCATTTTCTTGGACCAAGAACAATTTAGCAACCTTTTGTAAATGTAAGGAGCACATGGCGTGAATATGACCCTAATAAGTGGTTCGGGAGATTTTTCAATTTTAAGCTAAATTCTCATATTTCGCGTATATTTGTAATTTACGGAAAACTTTATTATTATTTATATTAAGAAAACTTATATGTTTTGTTATTAAACTCTTTAGTGGGGTTAGAAAGAAAAAAACATTGTTTTCTCTATTTTCTAACCATAAATAATTTTTTAACATAAATAATCACCTTTCTTAACATAAATAATCCAATACAAAGTGATGGAACACTAGGCAATTCTCGGCCACACTAATGCTTATCAATGACGTTAATAAATAACATTAATCATTATAGATGACTATCAATAATTCAAGACATATATATATTTATATATCTTGAATTAAACATTAATAATTATTAATGATAAACAGATACAGTCATAATTTAGTACATAATACTCACAGGATCAACCCCCGCAAGAAACATGTCAGCGGCAAGCGGTAGTATCCGTCGTTCCAGTGGCCGCAGCTTATTTAGTAACACTCGTTCTGGCCGTAATTGGGCGTTGTTTAATTCATGTAGTGCTTTTAGTAGGAAATCCTCGGTTAAACTGAAAAAAAAAAACCTTATTATATCGTTATATCTTTAATTAGTATTATACATTTTCGACTCGTGACCACGAGCTGCTACAATATGCAAATAATTATTTCGTGTGTTTTTGTAAAAAAAAAATATAAAACATATGGTCGAAAAGTTATTTTTAAATAATAAAAATATACATATTTTCATTTCGCCACACAACACGCGATGCGTCCTTAATTTGGAGGAAAGCGGGAAACGTGTTAACAATAGGTTCCCAGGTTCCTTCTGCCTACTCTATTATGAGAAAAAATAAAAAAAACAGGAGAATAAAACTTAAAATAGATTTTGTCTAGTACGAGTAGCTACTATGTACTCGTATGTATGTTTCAATGTAATGTCAAGTAGAACGTTCTCATTAAATCAAGATGAATTGATTGGCTCGATTGACAATCCATTCGTCTTCATCCTAGATTGAATTAGAGCCTAATATATGTATATATGTAGAGTATATATGTCATACACAAAATTGATTCAAATGTATATTGATTATGCAAAAAAGGCTGAATGAATCTAATTTATTATATTATAGCCTCTTTGTTAACTCTTAGAATCTGTAGCATCCATCGCTCACGCGTTTATGTCACATACTTAACATGGTTTGGATTATGGATTGAATAGACAGTGACTAATGTTAAAGACTAAAAAAAGTCTTTTTATTAAAAAAAATAAAAATGTAAATCAGTTTCACAGACAGAGGGAACCTAGTGTTAGGACACTCCGTTCTCCACTTTCCCCCGGATTCTGGAGGCATAAAAAAGATTAAGATGGAAATATAAAAAAGATTAAACATTTTTAATCAGGTTGTGCTGGTTTTTAGCACAGATTAAAATATAAATATGTATACCTAGGTATATGAAAACATTTTGTTATATATTCCAGCAAAGCTTACAAACATTCATATGTCACTTTGTTATGCCCAAGGGGTCGATTCTTGTTCGTGCGACGTAATCTCTACCGAGACGACTCATTTTGCTATTTTTAAAAATATAAAGAGTAAAAATTTATTTAGCTTTCTTATAACACCGGTTTATTAGCTTTCCGGTATTAGCTTTCTTATAACAACGGTTCCAACCATAACACCGGTTAATTTAATAATTACGCAAAATTTTGTTTTAAAATCCAAAATATAAGTTCTGACATTTTTAAAGCAGGACATGGATAGAAAAAGTAGTTGGGATTTGTTGGTTCTGGCGCACGCGCCAGAACCAACAAATGCGCTAGAACACGGGAGTGTGCCAGACCCCGCGCGTCAACTTGTCGATGCTTCGAAAATTAAAAAAAAAAAAAAAAAAAAAAAAGGTTTTAAGCCCCCCATTTGAATCGATTGCGCCGGGTCCCAGAGCTGTAGCTCTAACCGTTCCAAAGATAGTTTTTCGATTCATTAAATGCCACTAGACGCGTCTCTTATCAGTCACCCTCATCAAGCTCGGGCCCGGCCTTATCGCTCGCTTCCCCGAATTGCTAACAACGAACCTACGTCACAGTGCCCGTCTCTTTGTCGCTATGTTGCCTAACAATTTGTTTATTAAAAACTTCTCATTTAATATGCAATTTCTATCATTTTAATCTAATAAAATGTCTAACCTATCCTAACCTACCGAAATCCTGCAATTTCTCTCATTTTAATCAAAGCACCAGAAACCGCGATACAGGACTGTGTGCTAGAACCCGCGATATTAATGCAATTTCTATCATTTTAATCTAATAAAAATGTAGAACCTAACCTAATTTGTTTATTAAAAACTTCTCATTTAATATGCAATTTCTATCATTTTAATCTAATAAAATGTCTGACCTAACCTAACCTACCGAAATCCTGCAATTTCTATCATTTTAATCTAATAAAAATGTCGAACCTAACCTAATTTGTTTATTAAAAACTTCTCATTTAATATGCAATTTCTATCATTTTAATCTAATAAAATGTCTAACCTAACCTACCGAAATCCTGCAATTTCTCTCATTTTAAATCAAAGCGCCAGAAACCGCGGTACAGGACTGTGTGCTAGAATCCGCGATATTAAATCGCTTTCTACAAATGATTTTCTTATTACAATCTTTGTGAATTTATTTAGTCTAAATACTTCCATTGTATTTTTTACTATATAATGTTTCAAATAATGGTGCGCCGATAACAATATTTTGTTTATTAAAACTTCTCATTTAATATATATATTTTTATGAAATCTAACAATAAGAAATCGAAATGAGAGTATAAAAAATGTAAAGAAATGTTCAACCTAACCTAACCTAAGAATAAAAATCTTTTGTTTATTAAAAACTTCTCATTTAATATATATATTTTCGATTTATTTTTTAGTTGTTATTGTTTAATTTTAGACATGCTCAAACTTGTAACTAGATTTGCTATTACTAACGCCATTGTTTCTTTATTAGTCATAAGTGATAAGCATACAGTTTGAATATTATCGTTATCACTTCCGGTATTTTAATAGATTTGTTCCGCTACATTGTGCAAGTTAGTATAAAACGACTTTGTATCTTTTTTGGATTCATCACTAAGTTGTTCAGTGTCTTCTTGTTAAGAACTATTGTGCGAGTGTTGTCTAGTAAGTGCTAAGCACATGTCGAACTATGATCATGTTACTAGTGTGTTATTTACTAAAGAACAGGAGATTGAAAGTAATTGCTGGACTGACAAGGAATTGGAAGAAATTTGCGAGATTGTGGAATCAGCAGAATGTGCTATGGAAGCTTTCAACGATAAATTCACCAGTATTGAGTCAAAGACTTTTGATTCACAATTTGATGAAGCTTTGTTCAACATAAGTGAAAGTGTGGAGAAGCAGTAAGTAATAATGATTATTAA
>HE671282.1:36902-57392 GCA_000313835.2 Heliconius melpomene melpomene | reverse complement strand
ATTTAAATGTAAGTAAATAGATGATGTATGTAAATTATGTATTTTATAATCATTTTCACAATTTTTCATAAAAGATTTAAGTAGAATTATAAAATTAGTTGCTATTACCTCAATAAAAAAATATTTGCATAATAAATAGATAGAGAAAAAATTCAAGGTTTTAAAAAGTTTTTTTTGTTATTTAGTTAGCAACACTAATTTAATTAAAACCATAAAAACTCTCCATATAATATAACAAGAAATCTAATAGTTCTATAATTATAAGAATATATAAATAATCATAGATTAGTTAAATCTTTTCGTTCGAATCGTTAAAAAAAATAATTGGAAATGTATATGCTACTTTGCTTATAAAATTTTGATTAATTAACAAAAATCACATGAATATATTTGAATATATTTGAAAAGTATAAAGAATACAGAATTTTGGTAGGTTGGTATCTTGGAAAATGTTGGAGAACACTAAGGAAGGATTTTACTTATATAAATATATAAATACTAATGAGAATGAGAAACACCAGGATTATGCCTTTTATATGGTAGTGACCGAAAATGGGGCCTACGATTTAAAAAAAAAAAAATTCTATAAAATTTTAGACCTTAGAACTTATAATTTTACAATGACGATTACACTAGTTTTGACGAATGCGTCAATATCTGAACATTTTTCTTAGGTTTCTAATACTATCAATATATTTTCCGAAATGTAAGCTTTACCTTTAGATAATTAAGAATTTTTAATTCAAATATAGAGATAATGTATAAGTGGCAAAGGTATCACAGTTTAGATATTTAAGTTTAGGTGTTTTTTAAAAATACTCTGGAGATTCAAGTATAAATAACAGTAAAAAAGAGAGTAGAGTGTCTTAACATTATGTTATTCCTGCGTACCATAACTGTTTGCGGGATACAACGTAAAATTTTATAAAGTCAAAATTTTAAATTTCAAAATTATATCTTATAAAATAATAATAATGTGCAGCATTTGATCATGATGAACTCTTTTTACTAATAGTGCTTGTTAAAAAAACGCTCAATTATCTTGCTGTATATTTTTACCGCGAAAATATAATTTTCTATGTTTACAAAGGATGCTAACTTCATTTTCAAATTCATTTTTAACATGAAACTGTTGAATTTGTTTGTCATTTCATATATGGAATCAAAATTCTAATAGGATTTTGGTAAAATTGTAAACAATCTTATCTAACATTGTTTGTGCTATAAAATAATTTTACCTATATCCCCAGCTATTTTCTAACAGAAATAACTTTTTAGAATATTTTTTTATTGCTTACTTATTTCTATATCAACTAAAAAATAACTTTACATACAAGCTTTTCTAAACCCGTTATCAATATTTACCTTATCAGTCGTCTAAAAAACACAAGTTTGGAACACACACACTTTAACGTCACTTTGCACATTTTCATATTAATCTCGACAATTAATTATTATGGGTTTTTGCGGCAGTCGCGGTGCACAGTACACTGCACGAGCTCGTTGGTAACATTCTGACTCTTTCCCCCAACACTTTCTACGGCTCTATGAGAACGCAGGCGCCCCTAGCGTTTTTTAAACCGCGCCCACGTTTCAGTAATTTCTATCGTGTCGCGCACCTTTCATGAAAATAGCGTTTTTTCGTATATTTTTTCGCCACGTCCCTCTCTGGCCGCCACGTTCGCTAATACTCTATCCCTCGAGCTAACGGTCGTTGCGAACTCTATTCTGCCGTAGTCACGCCGTCTCTTTCTAGAGACGCCGCGACGCTGTTGACGCCAATTATTTTGCACTTATCCACTAGATAGACTTAAGTAATTTGGAATGAGGTTTTAAATCCGACCTTAGCGTGATACTATTAGGATTCAACGGAATTTCTGCGGTATGTAGTTACAACTTTATGATCTAAGGCGTAGCGTGTAAAGTTCCGGCCATTTTTGCGATAAAAAAAATGGTTTGCATGCACGTAACCACGCCTTTGTATACACATATCGCTGTCTATTTTACTCCTTTTTTGTTTTTCTCGTGCCGTCTCACTCTCGCACGCACACATGCGAAGCCAGAAGCAGATGCTTCGGGACGCGCGGAGAAGCGCCATCTCGTGGCGAATAGCGGAACTTTTTGAGCATAGGGGATGTTTTACTTAGTTTCTTTTAGGGGTGGCAGCACTGGAAGAAAGGGGTTGTTTTCAAGATTAGTTCCCTAAATATCCATGCGATTGCCACGCTACCCTTGACTCGAACCCTGTCGTTAAATCTGTGATGTAAGGTTAATTAAATCATTTACATATATCTAATACAAGTCAATTTAGAAACCGGCTCGAAGCTTAAGGAAACGTTTTATGAGCATAAATAATTGAATAGAAAAGAATTTTCTTGGAATTAGCATGTTATTTGCTTACTGCACCAGCAGGGGGCGCCTTAAGTTGTAGGGGACCATGTAAGGATTACTGGTAAGAAAAATTACTTTCAACGAATCAATAAATGAGTATAAATTGTATTTTCTTATAATTTAGATTTATTGTTTCTTAAATAGGTATCTCTATTTGAACTTTTTATAGACTATTTTAATAGAACGATTCTATGATAATAAAATTTCTAACTGTTATGTTAATTATTTTAAAAGTCTAATGCAAAATTCGTCCTCATCATCCACTGAAAATATATTATTACATTTTACATAAATAGCAACCTTTATGTGAGTCAATAAATAAACAAATTACATAAATAAAAAAAAAACTCTAGCTTGCTAAGACGGGCACGACTTACAGCAATAAAGAATAGGTACGACGAAGAAGAGATGACTCAAAAATTATATATATTAAGTATTAAGATTGAATGGTATAAAATGGAAAATCCGGGTTTTTTTTGTTCCCGTAGGAATTTTGAGAAATCCCATACCACTCCAGTCCTCTCTTACACTCCCAAGTCAGCCTACATAGCAAATTTCAATTTTCTAAGTCCAATAGTATCGTCTGTGCGTTGTCTGTCTGTCATTCAGTAATTCAAGGGTTTTTTAAATGTATATGTATTAGGTTGGCTAAGTCAGAAGGTACATCTTATTAAAATATATAGTCATCATTATAATAAATATATTTTTAACTAAATTCCTTTACAAAAATAACAAAAAATAACGACTAACATATTATAAGTAGCATAGCTACTTCTTATCATTATATCATTAAATATGTAATTAGATAATAAAACTAAGTTGTATTATTACGTCAAGTTGTAATTAGAAGCGCTGCCATATAATGTTATTGTTATTTTAATTAAAATAACTATTTTGTGATTGGTTGGATTTAACACACCTACTTCTACATATTTAAATGTATATAATTATAGATATTATGATTAGTATGAAGTAATTAATATCAAGAGAATTTTATTTTATTTACTTTTGTTGGTTTTTTGTAGAGGATTGATAGAGGGAACCTGGAGTTAAAATACTCCGCTTCCCATCTTCCACTTTATTTTCAATGGGAATGGAATTCACAACGACCTCGTTTAAAACGCTATAAAGCTAAACCACGACGGCCCTTATACATTTAGAATATATATTTTATTTTGTTACTATAAAGAAGAGAGAGAATAAGGGTAGATTTCTGTATAAAGTAATATATTAAAGTCTTGTGTCAAAATCACACTCTGGTAACTCGGAGTAGGGTTTCGCCTCTCCACACGGAATGAATCAAGAATTCTTCAGAGAGTAAGGAACGGAAGTGTTTTAATGGGATATGAAGTCTCTTAACACTTGGTTTCCAGGATCCTTTGTTTACCCTGTTATATACGGAATATAGCGTGACGCTAATGAAATAAATATGAAAAACGTTTTCGTCAGTAAAAAAAAAATTCCTATGTATACTTATATTTCCTTTTGACCACAAGGAAAGTCGCAGGTATAACCTAGTCCTATATTATTTACCTGCACTACGTCGGGCCATACATAAATAAATAATATGAATATATTCATTTAATATAATTAATGTGAAAATAGCGTTTAAGGGAATTTTGAAGGTAAACAAGTTAATTTGCATTCAAATGCGACAGCGCACAACCAGTGTAACAGTGCTCTTAACTAATTCTGTTACATTACTAAATACAAATTGTTCACCAGATTAGACATTTTGTATTGAGAAATCAAATGATTGGCACAATTACTTTGGTCCAAAACTTATTAATTTTAGTCAAATATTTAGAATTCGTTCGCGTTTATGATTTTGTAGAAAGGAATGCTTAAATAATATATAGCGGTTATTAATTCGAATATTTCAGAAATATTTGTTTCTCAACTACTTGTACTTCATAAATCACATATTTTAAAGACAGATATTGCATAACAGAACAGTGTGCTTAGTCACTACCTTAAAAAGTTGACACAATTGAAATCATAGCCTGGATCTAATTATAAATATTTTAATATAATTTATATATATAAAAGGACTTGTCCTCACTGACTGAGGTAAGACGCACGCACAGCCGTAACCGCTGTGCGTAGAAACGTAAAGTTTGGACAGACGTTTACTTTCGTAATCTGGACATCCACTAAGAAGGGATTTTGAAAAATTTTAACCATAAACGGGTGAAATAGGGGTTGAAAGTTTGTATGGAAAAAAAATTAAATCGGCACCGATTTCTATAAAATTTTACATTTAGATTTTTAAAAGTATTTAATTGAACACGTGTTTCATCGTTCAATTCTCCCGCTAAGGGTGCAAATAAGGGGTTGAAAGTTTGTATCGACTTTTTTTTATTGGCACCAATTTTTATAAAATTTGAAATTCAGACTCTTAAAAATATTTCATTGAATACATGTTTCATGGCTTATTAGAATTCACCCCTAAATAAGCTAGCTAAGGAGTTCCGGCACTCTAAACGCAATGCTTCCTGACTTTGACGGGAATTTTGGCACGGGAGTGTCTTAATGGATAGAGAGTGTCTTAACACTAGGTTCCCAGGTTCCCTCATATATACAGATACAGGGTAAAACTGAAAAAAATATATATCTAAAAGTGTTCAAAGTCTTCCATCCTATATGGACTAAGATAGAACATGTCGCATGCCTTCCTACACTGCGCTAATCCTGGAATCATTGTTACCTGGAATTGTACTCTAACCTGGTTGGGAATAAAAACCTCTAGCTTTGGTTAGATTTTTTAATTCTTGTCACATTAAATGTAAGTGGTTTCTTCTGATCATTTAAATTATTTCCTACAGGTATTGTAAAAAGTTCTTTTTTTTTCTTTACGCTATATCCCGCATATAGCAGAGTTTAAATAGATAAACGTTTCATTTCTAAGAGTGCGAATCGAACCTACAACCTGTGCCCTTGCACCACGACTGGCCTCTAGTTCTTTTAATTTGATTTCTACTTGATTCCTATTATTTCCAAGAAAAATAAATACTAAAATAAAAAAATACAATTATTCTAAAAAAAGCCTATTATGAAGTAATGATGGCAAGAATATAAATGGAAACCAGCTTTCGTTCCAAACTAAATGTTCATACATCAATAATAAATTCAAATCAAAATACATATTAATAACGACCAAGCAGCGACTAGCAACAGAGTGGCATCACGACCAGACCAACACCGGATGTCACAATCAATTTAAAAGAGCCGCGCATACGCACGTACATGATGTACAGTGGGGTTGACGAGTCGTGGCCGTAGTTGAGTGTAGATGGCTGTGCAAATTTGATGAGATCAGAGATCAGAGATCACCCATGTCACAGGGGCACAATCGTGTGACTATACTATAATATGCGACAGATTATGTGTTTGATTCTCATTCAAGCTCCTCAGTCTGATAACGAATTTCGCCCCTCCAGAATACGGCGGAAAGTGGGAAACGGAAGTTTCCATTGGGAACGGAAAGCCTTAATACTAGAAACCTCGTTAGAACCAGGATCATGTTACATATAAATGAAATGTCAGTAGTGTTATTCCTACAGGAACCTCAAGAGGCAGTTCTGCTGAGAAGAGTTGGCAAGGAATCCAAAAACTCCTCATATTACAATATAGTTCTTTTTTTTTATAGAAAAAGGACAAGGCAAACGAGCGTTCGGGTCACCTGATGATAATCACCGCCGCCCACGACCCCGTGCAGCACCGGAGGAGCTACAGGTGCGTTGCCGGCCTTTGAGGTGGAGATAGACGTGCTTTTTGAAGGTGGAAACACAGCCGCGGGTAGGCCATTCCACAGTTCGGTGGCGCGTGGAAGGAAATTCCTACGAAACCGCACAGTAGTGGAAGGCCACGTATCCAGGTGGTGTGGATGGTATTTAAGTTTGTGACGTACTGTGCGGTTGGAATAAATAAATAATATAATTCACACTAAATATATAACAATACGAAGTTTCTCGAGAGAACATCAACAGCATTAATTTCCACTACACCACTACCACCAGCACTATTCTCATTATAGTAATCTTGGATTTAACTCTTAGCTTTGCCTTTTATATTTCCAAGTATACATTGGCCACGACTCGTAAACCGTACTATACTCGTATGTATGATATCGTAACGAACATCAGGGCTTATACCAACTCATTACAGGCCAAGTTTGACTCTGAGCAAATCATAATGTGTATCTCGTTATATTGACTCCCACGCAGCAATAATAAGTGGAGACTATACTATTTATAATTTAAAGTAAATTCTATTTAACTTTATAGAAAAGTACAGGTTCAAATTTGAAAAATATTAGTACTAGCAACATTGTAGAGAATATTCCGGATTTTATTTCAGTTAGTTAGTGTTGCCTGCCATGCTATAGGCAGGAAGAAAATAAAATATCTAAAACCACAAATATAGTTTTTAATATGGCAGAACCTAGTTCAGCGAAAACATTTTTTTTGCTTCACACCGTATTATCCACCCAGCATTGTAGGCAGATGGCATTTGGGAACCTTCAGTCTACAGTGTCTAAATGAGCGATAAGACAAAGAAATGATGACCACTGAGTTCCCCCAGCCTACCCTACAAAATGTCGTGGTGCAGCACAAGCATGTGTCTGTAGGATTACAGAACTCACTCACATCGAACTCACAACCTGTTAGGATCTAACAGGTTGTGAGTTCGATTCCTACTCCAGAAAATGAAATATTTAAATATTTCATTTTAACATTATTAAAATTATTATTTATATTATTATTTCCTATTATTATTTTTAATATTTTCATTTCTTCACTCTGGTGTCGATGCAAAGCGTGGAAGTTCTCCACTAAACGCCTCCATAATCTGGAGGAAAGTGGAAGATATAAAGGCTCGGAGTGTCTTCACACTAGCCTCCCTCTGCTGTTGCAGTATATAGTTTGTAGCTGAATAAAATAGAATAAATAATTAATATTGTTAACTCAAAACTCAAGTTGTTTACTGTATAATTTAAAATACAACTGGAATCATGGCTATAAAGTTCGATATAAAACATATCTCGAACATGATCGTCATGTAAGTGACTGGCGTATATGTAAATGAGTTATTAATTTCATTTATTATATAAAGGTTTTAATGTTTTATGCTTATATTTTACAACCCTGTTACAGTAAAGTGTTTAAATTTGCTATCGCCTTCTTATATTATATAATATAAGAAGGTGTTTCTGGAGAAATTCAACTGTCCTCTTGGAAAAGTCGCTCAAATTCTTTCTTGTTTTAATGTTTTTATAATGAATATTCTCTAAAGTGGGAACCACAATCGTCATCACTAAGTAATTCACATTGTTACTTTTTTTGAAATCGCAAGAGAAATTTTCCGAAAATGCTATTAAACTGCCTATTGACTTCAGCCACTTAGCACGTGTCGAAAAATTCAGTGAAAAAAAAACTCAGTGTCTTAACACTAGGCTTCCTCTGCCTGCTATATGCGGGATACAGCGTGAAGCTGATTAAATTAACTTAAAGCTAATAGTCATATATTAAGAGATGTGATAAGATATTACATTCCAACAATCAAAGCTAAGAGCACAACACTACGCTTGCTATATTTCCGCTTAATGAAACGTTAATTGTTAATTCACTAGTGATGGGGCGTAGCATTAATAATTAACACCATACATTAATTGAGGTCGAATTCATTGACCAAGCATCAAAATAGCTGCCCTATATTATGGAATTTTGTTTACATTTCCACACTATGAAAGTATATTATATAGATTCGGTACAATAATTATATTATTTCTTCCTTCTTTTAAGATATTTACCTGTTACCCAGATAATTATCAGTTCGATTCTCGCTTTAAAGTGGCACTTTTATTAAATAAATAAAATTTAATGAAGATCCGACAACAGTATTTTCGCATGACTAATAAATAAAATGTTGTTCTTAAAATAAATTAAAAAAAAACTATTGTATTACATAAATATCAAAACCAATAATTTTACTGTAACTCAAAACCTAACAATTTTTATCATATTATTGTGTTATTGTTACTTATTAAAAAAAAATATAACAATATAGGTATTTATGTAATATATCTTTTTTCATATTAAAGTACATACTAAATGTTAATCACCTATTTAATATAATCTTGAGAAATGAGATACTGTCGACAATACAAGAATGTCATTAAAAGACCATAGTGCACCTACAGTTATAAAAATAAATTAAAAAAACCCTATACATTTTTTATATCTTATTACAAAGCTATAGAGTCGAATGTTGTATAACAAGTGGATTTCTTGTAGAAAACATATTTTTGTAATGTTATAATAGCGCAAATTATATGTCATAATCGCGGAATTACACAGTCGTGCAACGACTGCAGCGGATCGGAATTATCGGCGGTTAAGTTTTGACATGCGGTTTATTGGCAACAGAAATGCCGAATTACTTTAATTTTATGGAAAAAAATATAATATTTATTTATGATAGTATATAATAGTGTTTTTTAAGATGGCCTTTAGTACTTACTGTAAGTTTAGAAAGTGTCTTAATGGAAATGGTTTTTTTTTAGTGAGCAGGTATTAAGAATCTAGTGTTAGGACACTCATTCTTCATTTACTAACTGAAAATGGTCTAATATACAACTAAAAAATCAGCTATGAAAAGTAAACATAGTGATGGACTGTGTAACAATTACGATTATAATTGAAATTCTTTTTTTTTGGAAAATCTCTTTTTACTAAATATTTTTCCCAAGTAGAATTTCAGCTAGAATAGTATAAAATATCTATAAATTAGCAAAAATATAAATAAAATAGAATTATCACCTACAACCATATCAAAACGTCAAGTTGCAATATTAACCCAGCATTTCAAAGTCACAAAAGGAATTTCTGCAATAATTTACGAAATTTGTTTAATCAGTAACTCCAAGTACGTTACGAGACACTTTAATTATTGAATGCAATTAATCTTTATCACATTAACAAAAAGCTTTTTGCGGCATTTTGACAAGCATTTAAATATCTATCAACTTCAAGTGTATAGAATAATAAATACTAGATTAGATTTCAAATATTCGAAGGCCGTTTGCAACAATAAACTTATTACAGAACAAACTGAGGTAAGGTAAATAATTACCTATTATATCAATTAATTTGTAGAACTTGTTTTTAAGTAAATGTTTGCACGCGATTTTGGTTTATATAATGTTTACTTATACTTTCTATTTTAGCGTGTATCGATTTCGTGATTTTTTTTATTAATATGCAAAAAAACAACTTTACACGTAAGGTCCCTCCTTATAACCTTATGTTAAGACACTCTGTTTCCCTCTTTCCGCCCAATTTTCTAGTCTTTGTCTTCAGAGCTGAGAAATGAAAATAAAATAAAAATTATCATAGTCACCAATCAGAATCGAACTTACAATCATCGCAATTACGGCCAGACGCTACCATTGCGCCAAGACGGTCTCTAATCCATGTTGTCCATTTCCAACTCAATATAACCAGTTTTATAGGATTTTAACTAGAATATGTAATAATAATAATAATATATTATTTCATATTATTATTATTATTATAACACCCTGTATAATAAAGCTTAGAACCACTCAGCCCACACTACCGGCGTATCAAGCGAATGCAAGTAATCCGTTTTCCAATTAGCTATGGTCATGAGACCAGGCCACCTACATCATTTAGAATACCTAGTCCTCTGTCAAGGTCCAACTCTAGTGACTTATGGTATGCTTTATTCATGAGGCATAAAGGACTCATGTTTAGTTAAAGGCTAGTTAAGTATTATGTTTTATATATTTTAAGTATTTTGTAGTTTATAATAATATAATAATATATTTATTAAATTAATATTTGATAAATTACAATACAACTTTAATCGTTAATAACTGCAGTAGTATAAACTGTGTTGCAGTTATTAGCTCCCGCCTCGCAGCCGTCCTTCTATATAATAATGTATACAATATAAATTATAAAAATAGTAGCAATAAATAGTAAAAATTAAAATACAAAAAAAAAAATAAATAATAATAACAATACTAATTATCATAACATTAAAACATTAATATAAATGAGATAGATTAAAAAATGAATGATGAATGAATGAATGAATGAATTAAAAAATAAAAAGAAAAATAATAACAATAATAAAATAACAATTAAACATTTCACTGAAATGGTGATGCTGAAATGGTGATGCTGAAATGGTGATGCTGATGAGTGAAAGTGTATAAACAAAATTGTAGATAATTATATTTTAATGAATGCTTATATTTTTCTTAGTAGTATTTATTTTTTTAGTTTCACGCTGTATCCCGTACCTAGCAGGGTAATAGCGTTAAAACACTCTGTTGTGAACGTGAGCTAACAACCTAGTGTAGATTATAAACGAACTATCAAACTACAATATAGATATTTACTATTGATAATAACATTAATATACTCTAAACGTCTCGTCCTATATTACTTGGGTGATATACATTCAAATTGCATAAAGAGTCATGCACAAATATGCAGCGCATATGCCGATATGCGATATGATACATACATATTAAAGTTGTATCGCCTAATCGACGTTTTGTCCGTGCTAAGTATATAAATGCAATTGTTTGATGGATTAGTTGGAAGAACATTATATGGGTTTTTAAAATATTTTTTTCAGTAGATTTTTATTTAATTTACAATAACTACATTTCATTTTAATTTTGTATCGATATTGATTATAATTGATTCTATTACTTGTATTACTACATATATACAGGGGGTTTCTATAAGTATACTCGTATATATATATTTTTTTGTTAACGCTGTATCCCATATGTGGGGTAGGCTGTGGGAACCTAGTGTTAAGACAACCCGTTCCCCATTTTCTGTTCAATCTGCGAGATTTTCTATGTTGAAATGCGGAATTCAACGCTTTATCTTATTACTAAAGCTAAGAAATGATAATAAAATATATGCCACCGAGTGAGAATCGAACCCAAACGGCCGTTGCTGCTGCTTTACAACGACTTCGGTTTGTACAGGAGAAAACAGCTATAGTCACAAATTCCCACAAAGATAAAATATTTTTAGTAAAATTTTAATTATTTTGAATAATCTATATATATAAAAGGACTTGTCCTCACTGACTGAGGTAAGACGCACGCACAGCCGTAACCTCTGATGGTAGAAACGTTAAATTTGGACAAAAGTTTACTTTCGTAATCTGGACATCCACTAAGAAGGGATTTTGAAAAATTTTAACCCTAAAGGGGTGAAATAGGGGTTCAGAGTTTGAATGGATAAAAATTTTAATCGGCACCGATTTTTATAAAATTTTAAATTCAGATTTTTAAAAGTATTTAATTGAACTCGTGTTTCATCGTTTTCTAGAATTCTCTCCCTAAGTGTGCAAATAAGGGGTTGAAAGTTTGTATAGGTTTTTTTTAAATCGTCATGTATTTTTATAAAATTTGAAATTTAGACTCTTAAAAATATTTCATTAAACACATGTTTCATGGGTTATTAGAATTCACCCTTAAATACGCAAGCGAAGCTGCGCGCGTCCGCTAGTCTATTAATATTTATACTTATAGAGAAGTAATTGAAATAAAAAAATATATTAGGTATATTTTTTTAAATTATTAAAATATTTAAAAAAATATTTTTTTTGCCCACCATCAGAAGACATGCCAAACAAAAATCAAATCTACAGAAACCATCACACATGACAAGTGGATTAAATAAGGAACAATACTTATAATTACAATTCAACGCACAGACGACGTTGTTAATAAAGATATTGCATGAATGCAGAGTGCAGTACTTGAATCACAATATAAGAACAGTTAGCGTAGAGTTTAACTGTAACTCTATAGTTATATCTATATATAATACTAGTGGACCCGAACGCGGCTACGCCCGCTTGAACTATACGAATATTTGTTAAAGATATTAATTATGAAATTATTTACAGTTTTCAATAGAGAGATGCGTTAAGCAAGCTTATTTTGGGTGACGTTTTCTAACAACAAACTTTGCAAATCGTTGCTTAGCAACGCGACGGTTGTTATTAACATGGCGGAATAAATTGTATGTCAAATTAATAAATATTTTAATATATTGGTATATATCGAAAATATTACAAATATGAGAAAAAAACGTATCCTATGTTCATCCCGAGACCCTCAAGTATCTGTATATGAGTATTTTATCACAATTAAATTAGCGGTTTCGCCCTGATTGCGTTAAAGACAGACAGACAGAGTTACTTTCGAATTTATAATATAGGTATGGATGGTCAGACCAGGGGACAAGCGTGCTACTCTAAATATGACGGGTGTGGGTTCGATTCCCGCTTTGGGTGATGGAATATTTAATCCTGAGTTCTGCCACTTAAAACGTAGTGCCTCAAGAATTCCTCAGAAGTTAATGGGCATAGAAGTGTCATGATATTAGGTTCCCAGATTGCCTCTTTATAAAATAAAATTAACCTTTAAGTTCTTAGTTTATTTAAAGAAATTACTTTAATTAAGATGTCTCGAGACAAGATCATCATCGTAATAAACAACAACTAGTATTTTTTAAACAATAACGAGGAAAGCTATCTGATCGTTTAACTTTTACAAAGAAATAGATCAATTATTGTAGTAAATTATTGTACTTATCTTTTTGCACAGAAAAATAAAATTAGAAATGGCATAAAGAAATTTATCAAATTTTATTAAATTTATTAAATTTTTGTAAACTGATAGCTATAGAGACAAATTTAACATTTTTATTTATTATATGTAATTAAATTTCTATTCCCAAGTATACCACACAGCGTAAGCCGTGCACTTGCAACCCGCTACCGATGTTGCATCATTCACATTTGAAGGAAAAAGTGCATTTTTAAGAAGTCCAAAATCGCTTTTTCCATACAAACACGTTATCATTGGAACGAGGTCTTTCAATCATTAGCTTATTATATGACTTTTAAAAGACATACCATTGACATTTTATAATCGTATCAATATAAAAAGTAAAATATATCCAGAAGTGAATACACAAGTAAAATATATTATCCTATAACGGCACAAGAAAAAGAACTCAATTCAAGAGAAGAAAATTGCACCTCGTCTAGAATAATTATTTATATTGTTCAACTTTACGTTGAATCCTATCCTAGTGTAAAGACACTCCGCTGCCCACTTTCCACCGAATTCTAAAAGCATTGTGTGCAAAAGCAAAATATTAAATAATTCATTTCCTTAAGTGGGAATCGAACCTGCAACCTGTCGAGTTTCAATCAGCACAACTGTCCTAGAATAATCATTAATGCATTATAAGACCTTCTATATATGTCCCTATATTATAATAAATGATTGTTCAATTGTAGTTTGAATGGAATCCAATTGTTTTAGTGATAATATTATAATTTTCTTAGTGGAGGTCTTTTTTCTTTTTTTTCACCATTTCTCGAAGTCGATGAAAGAACTCACTTATAATTTACTGAATCTTTTCACTTAGGTTTTAAGAAACACTAACCACGCTCTTTATTGCCAGATTAAATACATTAAACAATTTTATAAATAGGTATGTATCATTCTTATCAAAAGGGATGTGGGTTCGATTCCCACTTAGATAAATGAAATATTCAATGTTTTCATTTTTTCTAATGCACAATAATCCACAGTGAAACTGTGTTTTTAAGTATACGCTTGTAACAAGAATCGAACTTATTACTAACGTTTATAAATTTACCACTGGACCATTGTAGTACATTATGAAATTTATTTATTATAGGATATTGTTTTCATAAGAATATATTTTACTTGCCCAACCAGCCGCATTCCAAAACTTGGGGCTTGTTAAAACAACAATTGAATATATTTTGTCGGTTTATAGTAGGGTATTAATTTCAGTGGATTTAATCGTTTTCGATAACAATGTATATGATTTAAGATATAGTGTCAATCTGGTTTTTAATGGTAGTTAGTTTACTAATAAAATGGCAATTTTGACCTAAAATTATTTGAATTTCTCGCTAATAAATAAAATGTAGAGATAGATAAGTAGAGTAAATAGTCTCTCCGTCCAAACTTTAAAGCTGAAGTGCTAGTTTGGTTGAAGGCGTTAATCTCAGTAACTACTTCGTCAAATTCATTTTTTTTGGTGTTTAATAGTTCATTTGTTGAAAAAGGCACACATCATTTGTTTAGATTTAGCTGGGACAGCTTTTTACTCAGATTTCAATTATGTAGATTCAATTATAATTATTTCCATTTTCCCACTCTGGCCTCGATCTTGAATCAAGAAGATTTGGCCAGACAGAATGCAGTATTGAGTTGCTTTATTTAGCAAACAATAAAAGTAAGCCCAAAAATATAGCAGAGTATATAAAAGAATCCTAGTGTTCACACACTCCGTTCCCCCTTCTCCCCTCCCAATCAGCTCAATTTTGAAGATATTGCGTTTTAAGTCGCGAAGCTTAACGCCAATTAGTTCATACTCAGTATTTTATTTAAATCATAAACCTAGTTAAATAAGGCCGTATAAGGTATAAAACAACAAAACGTTAGATAAACCAATTTGTACCAAGCAATGTCTATTTAATTCCAAACAAAACGCTCATTCAGTACAAATACTCCAAGATTGATTGACAAGAACCAGTCCGTTCATTCGTCACTTTGTCTCTAACACTTAACCAGTCCAGTGAGACCAGTCGTGATGCAGGAGTACAAATTTGTGACTGTAAACGCGGCTGGTTGCGGGTTCAATTTCCTATCGAGGAAATGAAATAGTTATTTAAATTTATATTTTTATTTTTTTGCTCTGGTATGCCACTTTATACTCAATGCCTCCAGTATTCGGAAAATGGGGAACGGAGTGTCTTAACACTAAGTTCCCTCTGTCTACCCCGCTGTTTGCGGGATACAGCGTGAAACATAACAAGGTAAGTTTCGATTTCACAGCTTCCACAATCGCTTTCAGCTATTCTATTCACAATTGCTATGAAATTTTATCTTACCTTATATACAGTACACTTCTGTAATTTGCTTCCTTATAATTAATCTCAAGCAATTTTCTACTCTAACACAAAGCTATTTAAGTCTAATTTATATTAATTCCATAGCCGCGATCATTGTCAGGCTATAGTTAATAACCACATCAAGTTGATCTACCGTCGTTCATTTTTCTCATATACGAATGAACTAAACCTATCAATATAGCGGTTCTCCTTTCACTGGTAATGGTAACAGATTTACTGTCAATTTTAATCAAGTTATTTGTGCCGGTCAGTTTAACTCAAAGGCCGTAGATTCTGTTCCCGATTTGGTGAAAATGGAATGTTTTGATAGTATCGTTGGAATTATAAAGCATGTGAAACACTTAAGAGAGCGGTGGAATGAGAATTTATCTTCAAGTCGCTTAGCGTTATCTAACATTTTATCGGTTACCAAATGATAGGTACCAATAGCGTACTTTAGTTTTAGGAAAATAAAATATTTTATTTATTTTCAAATATATAAACGTGGAAGACGTTGAATGCAGTTGAAAAACAATTTTTTTTATAAGAAAATTTTGTAAAAAAAGGTTTAATTTCAACATAAATGTAAAATATGCTATATGTCTGTGTCAAATATGGTATATCCGACACGTTGTTTATAAATATTTATTATTATGTTTATGTTTATGTTTATTTAATATACAATCTTTGCTAATTAGTATATTATATTATTAACATACAATACAGAATATAGAAAAATGCATCAATAACACTCACGACGGAATTTTAGTTAAATATTTTTTGAAATAAACCGATGGTAAATTATTTGAAGTTCAAAAAATTAACCAAGTAAGTTTGTTTTTAATTTCACGCAATACCCCGCACATATCAGGATAGGTAGAGGGAACCTGGGAAACAAGTGTTACAACACTCTGTTCCCATTAAGATACTTCCACTCCCCAGATGCAACTTTTTACTTTTTATATACTTTTAATATAATTATTAGACTTGACTTTGTTTTATTTATTTGGCTAGAAAACGATTTGAGGTCGTCACTTAATATAGAATGGCTGTATACGAAAAAATTGCAACAGAGTGATTTAAGATAAGACTAACATACAAAATACATTTTATTGGTTTGTGGGAGAACGGCTAGTTGAAAACACAAAGGTTGTAGGTTCGATGCCCACTCGGGGCCATGATGTTTTTCGGTAAATCGCGGCGTTAAGTTCCACCACCCAACTCGAAATGTCTCCCATTCGTGTTGAACGTAGAGAATTGAATGTCTTAACAATACATTTCGTCTGCATACTTAGTTAGTTATGCAAAAAAAACTCAAAAATATCTTTTAAAAGTTATAGATATTAAAATGTAAAACAATAATAATATGCCTATACCTATATAGTTGTTTATTATAAGGGTAATAACCTCATTAGTACACACTTATATCTTATCTGAGTTTGCCTCTCCTAGTTGGTCAGCAAAAATTAAATTTAAATGATCCTGCATCTAGATTGCAATCGACGATTCACTGTACAACCGTCGCTTAAAGTTGTGTTTATTACTTAATAAATATGTATGTATGTATGTAAAATAACATTATTAATAACATTATTATTTATGATGGAGTGTCCTAACACTACGTTCCCTCTGCCTACCTTGCAGTGTGTGGGATGCAGCGTACAGCTGATTTTTTTATTTATATTTTAGTAATTATGACTATGTCTTCACGTCATAATAAACACGGCAGTTTTGAGTTTGATCACCACTCGGGATTATATATTTATTTTCATTTTCCCAGTCTGCGTAAAGCGAAAAGCTGCATTTTTTTATTATTATTAATTTTGAGGTCCTCGTGATTAAGTCAGTGTTTAACTGCAAATACGAAGATTATGGATTTGATTTTCACTGAGGAGAAGGAAAAAAATTTATACAGTGTATTATATATATTTTTTTATTTTTATCGTCGTTTGACTGACGACAGTAGTGGGTTCGATTACCGTCGCTCGCCGTTTCGTTGCCTTATTTTCATTACATACCCTGAGATAGACATTCTGATCAAACTATCAAACGGTCCAGATAGTACAGTTAGAACTGGCTGCTAGCCTGCTCATAGTAAACAGATAATATATATTTAATTGAAATTATTTTATAATAACTGTTATTTGCGGATATAAAATGACGGTATAAATGAGGTGGTCGTCGATTCTAATTTAGCTTGAATAAAATTAAATACTACGTTGAAGAGGGCAGAACATAGGGAATCAATGACTTCTGTTTATTCATATATTTGGTTTTTTTTTGTGCAGGGTGAGCAGAGGGAACCTAGAGGAAGAGGTCACGATTTTTGAGATACTGGCTAATGAGTGGTGAAACTCAGTCAGAAGGAATCGAATCCACACCTATCAAGTATAGTTAAATATTATATTATTTATTAATAAATATTCATATAACCTCCGATGGAAATCGAATCTGAAATCATTACAATCGTGCCTAAGGTATATGCCGTAAGTCTTTCATATAGTAATATTCAATAGAACATCTAAATTGTGACAATATTCCTATTAGCATGGTTATTTTTTGCATTTTTTTCTCCATACAGCAGATAAGAAGTTGGTTTTTATAATAATTAATATACAAACGTCGGCATTACATATACGTTACTAATACAAATATACACGTGCTTTCTATTAATACAATAATAATTCTATACAACCAGATAAGGGTTATCACCCAAGATGCAAATTAAATTAAAATTTATATGTCAAAATCATCATAGAAGTGTGATTCTAATTTAAATACTTAATTTACACTTCTATAAAAATTACATAAAATATATATTATGTAATCTTTAATGTCATTTTTAATCGACTTCTGTAAGAAAATGAGGTTATCAATTAAAGACTGTATTTTTTTCATTACCTACTAAAAAACTAAAAACCTACTAGCGGGTTTTTATTTGAAGTATTTCATTACAAGTATAATGTCCAAGTTTCTAATTCTTTAGAAGGTACGGTTGATTTATTTACGAACACTAAAACTTCAAATATTTTTTATATGAAATATTTTTACAATATATAAAATAAATGTATTTACTTATTCATAAATTGCAAATTTAAATATCATCTTTTATTATGAATATAATTAAGGACAGTGGTAGCGCAAGGGCACCAGGGTGTGACTGTGAACACAAGAGGTGTGGTTTCGATTCCCACTTGAGCAAATGATATATTTTATATTTTTACGCTTTTTCCAGGCAAATCGGCTTCAGCTCTGCCACTCAACACGCAATGTCTCCAGAATTCAGCAGAAAATGGGGAACCAAAGTGTCTTATAATATAAACAAATTGATAATTATCACATACTTACTCTTCAAATTAACTGTAAAAAATATTACCAAATTTAAATCTAAAATATTACCTACGGAATATTTATTCTATGTTAATATACATATTATATCTAGAACGTATTTCACTAAGAAAATGATTATATTTATCTAATTTTAAGGTAGGTACCTACAATAATTTCTTGCTCCCATAGAATTGCATTTCATACCGACATTCCTAAGAACGCTGAGTCAGTGCAGCAAATCTCATACAATTTAAGATATTAATATGATCTTTGAATGCCCTGATAATGCAACTCATGCGCACCATTCTCTTTATACTTTAGTATACGCTCGTCTTTACTTGCATTATTTTAAAATAATAAATAAACAATTTAAGAAGCTTTTATATCAGCTTCACGCTATATCCCGCATGTAGGAAGGTAGGCAGAGGGAACCTAGTGTTAAGACGCTACGCTCACCATTTACCGCCGAATTCTGAACACAGCGCTTTGTCCCGAGACCAGAGCGAAGAAATAAACCTGCTCCACGACTGGCCTTTTATTTCTTGCTAAGACATATCTCAAAGAAATATGATTATTGTTATTACTAATTTTTTAGACATTAGTTGGTCTGCAAATATTGTTACGCTACTGAAGGCCTCTTCCAATGATTGTCAACGATCCTTATTTTTAGAAATTCCTTTGAAAGGGTTCCAGATCTATTAATTAGGTAGAAATATATATATTTTTTTTAATAATTTTAACAATGAAATAATAACAAAAATAATATAATTACGTTTCCTAATAATTGCATATTTTTTATTTATATCCAGAAAGGTAGGCTAAAATTCCGGAACTCATTTATTTTCTTTTTCTTTACTATATTTTTTTATAATAATGTTATATAATATGAAAATTTTTATAAAATATATTATTTTTCACATATACTTGATTAAGTATAGTTCTATAATATGTATGTAGGTAGTTAGTAGGTAGTTGTTATATTAAGAAGTGGAAATTACGAATCATCTCTGCGTTGCCATAATTGAATAAGACCTTAGAATTGATGAGAAGTACATTTTCATTGATTTGTGATATGACATTTTACTATTATTTTAGCTTTAGAAGCAAAGATAAAACTGTGTTATTTAACTCTCTTCTCTACTTTTCGTCTAGAAAGAAGAGGGAAATAGAAATAATTCATTCCCTCTGGCATCGAACCCAGAACTATCGCGTGGACGTCTAAGATGCTCTCGGTGTTGTACGTATTATATAAATACATAATAATTATTAGTGGGTGTAACCGGAAAAAGAAAATATGGATACTTTGGGTTCGGATCCCTTTCCTCTGGTCCTCCTGCCTACCCTGGCCTACATTGAACTTACAGCCATCCCGAGTCTCCCTGTGGTCAATGGTCTTAATATGCAACTGAACGGCGCGCTTTGCCTCTACACCAGAACGAAGACATGAAACATTAAATATTTAATTTTTTCGAATAGGAATCGAACCGACAACCGGTCGCGTTTACACTTATAATTTACAATATATTAGATAATATAGTAGGACATCGATCGTGTCAAACGTTTCCGCCATATCTATCATTCAGTGTGAGACAATGGCCATAATTGCTTCCATTATACCGTGACTGGACCAGCTTCTGAGGAATTTGCGGTTAATAACGAGAACAACTCGTGTATTGGTGCTAATTGCACGCTCTGACTTTGCCCGTTTAGATTTGTTAAAAGGTCACCAAATTACTTATAAGCTTACTTAACTAAACTTAACTT